>JARQOC010000005.1:220886372-221390497 GCA_033576535.1 Allobates femoralis | reverse complement strand
CATTTAAGAGCACCTTCCGAACTTCTTGTTTTCCCCCTATCTCTACCCTGTATTTTTTCATTGACATTCCTGGCTTTATAGAGCTACAGAAAGGTGGAGATAGAGGAAAAACAAGCAGATAGGAAGGTGCACTTAAATGATTAGCCCCAAGTCCCCGACAGGATGCACGGAGCAACTGAACTTGGTTTGAATAGTCATTGTATGCTCACTAATGAGAATCACTTTGTTCTATAATATATTTGGGACAATCAACAAGGCATCAAGATGTTTTTTAAGGTTGCTTAACATAGATCTGCTATGATGTGTTTTAATATATTCTATTGAAAGGTCACAAAGAACAAGTAGTGCAAGTGGGGCCTTCATTATGTGCTGCTCAGGCAGCATGGACACGAATCCTCTTGGGGTGCTACTCAGGTAGGGGGGCACCAAGCAGCAATTTTCTCACACGCTGACTAGACTAGAACGGTATCTATGGAGGTCAGGTGCACAATGTGCCCTATAACTGTTGCAGCACCACTACAGTATTTTATTTCCATCTATAAGGCTATCTGTGGTGCCCCTGCAGGTCCAATCACCACAGAGGTACTGCATCTCTGTTAGGGTTTAGTATCCCACTCACTGGTAAGGGGAGTACAGACCGGTGCCAGGACACCCAGACCACGCTAGGAACAATTGTAGTGGGGTTGGGTGGGTTAGGGAGTTAGATAAAGGGAGCACTTTGGGAGGAGTGAGGTCAGGAAGAACACATGTAGATGGTGTGGGGCACGTGACAGAGGGTATAAAAAGAGAGAGAAACATAGGAGATGACAGTGAGAAGACAGAGTAACCAGCTGAGGAGAGGTGGTGGAACATCTGAGGACAGACCGTTGAAAACCAAGGTCGAGTTGGAGGGCAGCTAGAGACTATACACCTGAGAAGTGTCCAGAGCACTGGAGCAAGTGGGAGCTCATCCTAAGGCCAAACCCTAGAGCAGAATATCACCCAAGTGGCTCCGGGAGGAAGAGGGGGTCCCAGAGGCACAGGAAGTGAGCAATCCACACATGGCACTCGCATCCATTGTCAAGTGCAGGCAAGTGTAGGGACTAGGCCGCAAGGGACACAGGGAACTCATAAGACTAGTGGAGAAGACAAGGCTCAGCTAGCAACATGGAGGCTGTTCCATTAGCAAGATGACACAGTCAACAACTGTGCACATCTGCTAAAAAGGTGGCAACCATAGAGCTAAGGGCAGACACTGCAGGGGAACCTCTAGGAAAAGCCCACAGTCACTGGCTCAGAGCTCTGTGTAGCAAGGAGCAAGGCAGGAAGAGTGAAGGAAGCACTGTGTGAGACGACCTCGAAAGGACAGAGAAGGGGTGTCGGTCACGTGCCATCCTATTACCAGTGAATAGCTGGATCCCTGCCTCCGAGAATACAGTGCTACAGGGTTCAAACTGACACAGAGGCATTAATACAGGACAGGGAGAATTATGGGGGATATCATTATAAGATAGAAGCCAGGATATTATAGCAATTTGGTTACCAGGATGTGATACTTACTGTCATGGCCACTTTACACACACCAACTTATCTGTCCAACTTCTGAACAACTTACTGGTTGCAGTGAAATCATGGACACATTGCTCCATTGTACACAGTCACAAAATGGAACAATGTGTCCATGATTTCACTGCAACCAGTGAGTTGTTCAGAAGTTGGACAGATACGTTGGTATGTGTAAAGTGGCCCTTACAGAATAGAGAACATTATTAGAAGATATGGGCCAGGATGAAGGACATTGTTACAGGGGTCTATCTGTACATCTGACCAACATGCTGATTGCGACCTATGTCATAATTTTGCACTGGGACCTATGAAACACTAGTTACACCACTGTTAGGAAGTATTACTCAATTAAGATGCAATCTTAATATTGATTTAATTTAAATAGAATTCAAATTGTTTATGAGGTAATCATTATAAATCACTAAATAATCATTAGCTTTAACTTTAAAATTGAATAAAATTGTAAATCTTAACCTATCTCTTCAGAACAACTTACAGCCTGCAATGACCACAGTGCCACCTCACCACCACTGGACCCGGTGCTCCACCACTATTGGAGCTGGCGCTCCACCACCATTGGACCCGGCGCTCCACCACCACCAGAGCAGACGCGACCTACTGTCTCTCTCCCCATTGCCCTCTAGAATGTAAGCCCGCAAGGGCAGGGTCCTCTCCCCTCTGTACCAGTTTGTGACTGTTAGTTTGTTCATTATATTTTTAACTTGTTTTGTATGTAACCCTATCTCATGTACAGCACCATGGAATCAATAGTGCTCTATAAATAAATAATAAGAATAAGAATAAATCATATAAACCTATGTCTGTGTCCCCACTGTGGCTTCCCACAGTTCCGCCATTCAGTATTCTCAAATTGATCACTCCCTTCACAGTATCACATCCAGCTTCAAGCATCTCCTCTGACTGGCAATATCATCCTGTCTGCAGTTTAACATACCTAAATTATCTTTACAACCCCAAGTCCAGTATATGATCATCCATATCTGGTATATGATACGGGGCCACTCACACAATTTATGATCTAGAGACTTGCTCTTCAAAGCTCTTTCTAGACCAGATGCTAATGCAACAATCTGCAAGAAAGCCACAAGCCACACATCAAGGGCCCACAATCCACAGGTTGAGGTAGAGACAGATCCTGATTCCAGTGATGTGTCACTTAGGCTGGCTTCACACCACGGATTTTTTGATCCGGGGCTGTCCGGTGTAAACCAGACAGCCCCAGACCGGTTTTTGGCCCCATAGCAGCCTATGGGGCCGGATGGAGCCGGATGGCAGCTCTCTGCCATCCGGTTTCATCACTCCGGGACAATCCGGGGGAATACGGATTATTCTCTCCGGACACAAAAATGATGCTTGCATCATTTTTTTGTCCGGGGAGAAAAATCTCCCCAATTTGCCGGATCCCGGATTCGGCCGGATTCTCCCAGAGCCGGGACCAGGAGGATCCGGGAACCAGACACTGGCAGCTGCACGCCGCTGTTTTTTCAGGACCGCGGCTAGCTCCATGCTAGCCGCGGTCTTCAAAAATCAGCAGCTGCGGCCGCAATTAGCAGCATCCAGCTGCACACAGGACTGGAGGGCACATTTGGCCCTCCAGTTCTGTGTGCTGATCCGGTCCGGGGCTGTCAGGGTCATCCTGGACAGCCCCGGACCGGATCACACCGTGGTGTGAAGCCAGCCTTACTGAGCTGCTTGCAATCAGTGATACATTGCCGGAATCAGGATCTCAGCTCCCTCTATTCTCAGATGGGGAAGCAAAAACCAGGTAACAGATTCCCTTTAAGCATAAATTGTCTTGCTGCAGATGTCAAATCCACAGAGCCGGTCAATTTATGCTGCAGGTTTTATCCTCAGCACATGGATGAGATTTCATATAATCTCATCCACTAAGCTCGTACTGCAAAAAGCATTCTGAACAGCAAACCCACTACAAATACATCCTGTGTGAAGAAGCCCTGATAGTAAAATTAAATGGTATAATGATTCTAAATACCATTTTTTTTTAAGTGTCCAACACCCTTCCATGCTGTTTTATTGGATCGTTTGGGAAAGCTTGTTAGTCTGTTAGTAATGTAACCCATGAGCGCGCTTTGTTTGTTTTGTGTAAAACATTGCACATGAACATGCTATAAAATATCAAGAACTACACAACTGTAACAAATACATTTACATAGACATTTATAAAAGGGAACGTTATAATGGACAAGTGGGTAACATAAATGATTTAAGAGAACTCATAAAATCATTGCAAAACAGAATTCTTTTACCATAAGACAGTGCAGGATGAACCTAAAGAAGGCCTGTAGTAGGGTTAAAAATGCAGATTCTGCTCTTGTTTCATTCCTGTTGATCCCTTTTTTATCCATCATACCTTTTCTGTAACTTTTTGTTTAGCGCTAATTTTAGGGTATGTGCATACAATCCAGAGGCGCTGCGGATGAACGCAGGGAGACCACAGCCGTCCTGTGCTCATGATCTGCGGTGGATGCAGGGCAGCTTCTCGCTGTTTTCACTCGATGGTGACTGCTTCTAACTCCGCAGCATGACATCAACATGCTGCAGAGATTTTGAAGCGGTCACCATCGAGTGCACGCAGGGAGATCGCAGCCACCCTGTACTCATTTGCGGTGGGTGCAGGGCGGCTTCTCTTCCCACTCCACAGCATGAAATGAACATGCTGCGAACAATTGAAAGTCCGGCAACCTGCACTGCAGGTGAAAACACGCAACGGTCGGGAGAAGCACAGTGGGCATGTGATTTCTTGAAATCCCATCCACTATGCTTGTATTGTACAATGCAGCTTTTTGGACACAGCAGCAATAAGCTGCATCAAAAACACTGCAATTACTGATCGTGAGCACACACTTTAGGGTACCTTTACACGTCGCAACATTGCATGCAATTTCACTTGCAACTTACTGGTTGCAGTGAAATCATGGACACATTGTTCTATTTTGTTGCTGTGTACAAATGTAACAATGTGTCCATGATTTCACTGCAACCAGTAAGTTGCAAGTGAAATTGCATGCATTGTTGCGACGTGTAAAGATACCCTTAGGCCGGCTTCACACCACAGTGTGATCAGGTCTGGGGCTGTCCAATGTGAATCAGACAGCCCCAGACCGGATTTGCAATCAGAACAGAGGATAAATATGCCCTCTGGTCTGGTTTGCAGCCGGATGCAGTTGAGCACAGCTGCAGCTGCTGAAATATTGAGATTGCGGCTAGCGGGGCGCTAACCACAGTCCTGAAATCTCTGCAGGGGACAGCAGGTGGTGCTGAAGTTTAGCAGTGCTCGCTGCTTCACCTCAGCCGCTGGCATCCGGTTCCCGGATCCGATGTTTTTGTCGGACCGGGGCGATCCGGCGCCATAGACTCCCATATTAGGGAGTGCTGGATTGCCCCGGATCCGGGAGGATACGATTTGTTCCGATTTTTCCCTCGGACACAAAAACGTTGCTTGCAACATTTCTGTGTCCGGAAAAAAAATCCAAATTCACCCGGAACCTCCAGGACAGATGGAAACCGGATGGCACATAGCTGCCATCTGGTTCCATCCGGCCCCATAGGGCTGTATTATGTCAAAATCAGGTCCGCGGCTGTCAGGTTTAGACCGGACATCCACGGACCTGATTATGCCGTGGTGTGAACCTGGCCTTACAGTTCTCACCAAGGGGATGTTGCTCATTGGATTCTTTGTAGGGGCATTTTTGGACTGTTCTGCATTATTATCCTGTAAGTAAAGACCATAAAAAATTACATTACGTAAAAAGGCTCATATCTCTGTAACAAAATGGTGGATTAAAAAAAAAACAATAACAAAAAAGCAAACTAAATACTCAACCACACAGCGGGAATAAAATAGAAGCAGAGTATAATCTAATGTTTCAATTAGATTTTTGAGTTACATGTGTTTTTTTTGGAGACAATATTTTTGTTCTTATCATGATTTTTATGTAAAATTTAAAAAAATTAAAGATCTTTCAATTTTCATCCTGGTCACTTGGACTTTTTTAGACTCTGACTTCCTGTCATTACAGTAAATCTACATGAACATTAGCCACAATGAATAAACTGATGATTCTGTTGTATTGAAGCATCTAATGAGCCTGTGCTAAGGTCATTGTGAAGAGGGGAAGCAGGTCAGGACGAATTTCATTTCAGTGTTATCGTAAACCTGAAAGGACAGAATGTATCGGTTTAAGATACCCCGGTGTGAAAAGTGCAAAATTACTCATTTTGGTTTTTAACCAGTTCAAGACCAGGCACATTTTCATACAATCAGTTTAAAATACTTTTAACAATATTCTCTGCTTGCAGTTAATTTTTGTTTCTTTTTTCCCTGAAACATGAGGTCTCATTTTTATATATCAGTTATATATTTTTTTTATTTTGCTGATATCGAGCTGATTAAAACATTAGGTCATTTTCTAATTATACATTCCTTTCAAACATCCTTAGCATACTATTGTAAAAAAGGAAATTCAACATGTCATACGAAAGAGCTCGGATTTGTCTTAAAAGCTATCCGTCATTAAGATCAACCCTCCTAAGCCGTTTACAGGGGCATGCAGAAGGGTGAATAATGATGACTTGATATCCATAATCCAATGTTATATGGTGGAGAAATCCACATTTTCTTAATATGTAAATGAGCTGTTGAACTTTGTTCTCCCATAAATAGAAGGTGGTGTCACCAGTTTAAGGCCCCTTTCACATCAGCGTTTTTTCACCTGCCACAACTGCCGCAAGTGCCAGATCGCGGCAAAAAATGAATTTGCTGCACCTGCCGTAAGTCCCATAGAGAATGAATGGGGCATGCAGCAAGTGTGCTGCAAGTGCAGCTGTTAGGCGTCAGATGCGGTAAATCTGCCAGATCTGCCGCAAATCAGCAAAAACGCTGATGTGAAAGGGGCCTGAGACTAGTTATGAAAAGCTGTGAGTGATTATATCTAACATAGTACAGCAGAGCTGAACTTTGTATAATTACAAGCACAGTTGCAGCTTTTCCCTCAGACTGCTATGAGCTCAGCTGTACTTCCCTTCACTTGAAGAAGTGTTAGGGTGGAAACACACTGGCGAGTGCAAATATGGTTCGATTGACGGATCCGAGAGTCGGACGAGTGTCATCCGACTTTTGGTCAGTGTGGCTTCTGTGTGTTGTCCGAGTGCAATCAGTTTTTTTACTCAGCAGCTATTTACTGTATTAGCATTTACAGGAACATTTTTTACAGTTGCCTAAGCTACAGAATGATAACGTATCAATTAAAAATCGCATACGGCTTGGATATTTCTCAACAATTTTGTTTCTCAAGTCCTCACAAAATTCTCTTCTTCTCATTCTTTTCTCCATGCTTAGTCTAGCACACACAGACACACAATTCAGACTGAATCAATATTTATTTGGTTTCAGGTACTATTTTATATTTCACATACCTTTTGCTTGCAATATGTAAGTTTGAACGAGCATCACATGCTTGAAATAAAGTTGTTTACCCACAATTTTGAAAAAGAGACAGCAATTTTGTCTGGTCCATTTTGGGGGTTTTGTATGCAATTATGTGCAATTTGTCTCTTTTCTCTTTTTTTTCTTGTTTTGTGTGTCGTTCCAATACACACAATGGAAATAAACGTGTATGACAAAACGTGTAATTGCAATAATATTCAGGGAGAAATACTCCATTTGCTGGAACAATTTCAAGGGTGCCATCACTTTTCGTCATGACTGTATAATATCTTTGGAATATTACATTGGACATCAGATGACAGATATCAAGGATTTAATCAACATTCTATGATTTGTGTGCTCATATAGTTGACTTATTGGGGTTGATCCTTCTGATAGATTCTCTTTACAACAATCTCTGAAATGCATCTTTTGGGCCCAAATTAAACACCTTCCCATAGAAATAAATGTTGTCAAGCCCATGTGCAATCAATTAAGAAACGACATGCAAACAAGGAAATACAACTGCATTCTGAAGGCGCTAAGGTCCTTTTCACACTGGTGTTTTTGTCCGGATCTGTACAGAAAAACGCATCTGCCGTATGTACCGCCTGACGGCCGCACTTGCGGTACACTTGCGGCACACTTGCGGCAAGCCCCATACATTGTCTATGGGGCTTGCGGCAGATGCGGCAAGTGCAGTATAGCCACGATTCGGGCACTTGTGGCAGTTGCGGCCGTGAAAAAAACACTGCTGGCCGTGTTGTTTTCGCGGCTACAACTGCCACAAGTGCTGGAACCTCAGCTATACCGCAATTTCCACACCTGCCGCAAACCCTATAAACAATGCATGGGGCTCGCCGCAAGTGTACTGCAAGTGTGGCCGTTAGGCGGCACATGCGGCAGATGCGTTTTTATGTACAGATCCGGACAAAAATGCCAGTGTGAAAAGGACGTAAGGTATATGTGAATGTTGAATATAGAAATTTGAACAGAAGTATTACTCTATGGACTACACTTATTACTTTAGTAAATAGTTTAAATCAAATTGTTTATGTCCATCTGCCAGAAACAATGTGGCTTCTGTGGCTTGAAAATTATTTATAGTTAACTCTCTTGGGCCTAGGCCTACAAATTTAAGGTGCATAAAGAACCAACTATAATTATAGACAGTATTAAACAGATGTGAGCAGTGCTCAGACATGGATTTATGGTAGTACTGGACAGTGACATATTCAAACACATGAATATGTTTCCTTCTAAACCATTCCATTGTAGCTCTGTTATTATATTTAGGGTCATTGGAAGGTGAGCCTTTGCCCCAGTCTCAAGTCTTTTGCTGCCCCTAACAGGTTTCCTCCAGGATTGCCCGGTATTTAACAGCATCCATCTTCCCATCAACTTTGACAAGCTTCCCTGTCCTTGCTAAAGAAAAGCTTTAGAGTCTGTTTGTGCTCTCCTCTGAAGAGAGTAGTACACACTGTTGCAAGAAATCACCAATTTCTTGGCAATTTCTTGAGTGGAATAGCCTTCATTTCTAAGAACAAGAATAGACTGTCAAGTTCCACATGAAAGTTCTCTTTTCTGGCCATTTTGAGAGTTTCATAGAACAAACAAATGTAATGCTCCAGATTCTCAACTAGCTCAAAGCAAGGTCAATTTTATAGCTTTTCTAATGAGCCAAACTGTTTTCAGCTGTGCTAACATACTTGTATAAGGGTTTCTAACAATAAACATCAAAGTTTAAGAGAAAGATTTAGAAAGAAAAAGGAAGAGGGTTAAGCAAGAAGAGAATAAAAGAAGAGTAAGGTAGGACAGGAAGGTGGAGGAAGGGAGAGAGGACCAGGGTGCGTGAATTCAATCGAAGAGCAATGGTATGTTAATTGCGATTAGGTTTGCGTCGGCAAGAGATTATTTCTGAAAAGCAACCAGGGTAGCCAATGGTCCCTAAAGGACGATTGAGTGTGGTTTACTACAGCAATTAGTTTCGCCATACTATAAAGTTGGTTAATTTTATCCACAAGTAGTTGAAGAGTGGGTATTTGGGTTGATCTCCAAAAGGTTGCAATAAGTAATTTTGCTGCAGCAAGGACATTATAGATTAATACTGAGACCTTATTATGATTAGGTCCTATAGGAAGGTTTAGAAGCACAATTGCTGGCATAAGTGTAAGTTTTTGACCCGTTATATCATAGATCAGTTTCTCTGTTGTTTTCCAAAAAGGGCTGAGAATCGGGCACGGCCACCAAAGGTGGAGGTAGTCTCCAATGTCACTCCCACATCTCCAAGGGTTTCTAGGGTTTTCTAAACATCCATTAGCCTTCTTACACAGTTAGCAAACACAATGTACCATTAAAACACTGGAGTGGTGGTTGTTGGAAATGGGCCTCTATACACCTACAGTATGTACAGTAGATAATGCATTATAAACCAGACGTTTGCAGCTAGAATAGTCATTTACCACATTAACAATGTATAGAGTGTATTTCAGATTCATTTAATGTTAGCTTCATTGAAAAAAAAAAGTGCTTTTCTTTCAAAAATAAGGAAATTTCTAAATGACCCCAAACTTTTGAACGGTAATGTAGAGTTTTGCACTTCAAATTCAAAAAGTTCTACTTTGGTCTCATCTAACCAAAGCACCATCTTCCACATGCCACCTCTGCCCCATACGTAACTTTTTCCAAACTTGAAATGGAACTTCTTATGACTTGCTTTCAAAAAAGGCTTCCATTTTGCCACTCTTCCATACAAGCCAGATTTGTGGAGTATATGACTAATAGTTATCCTGTGGACAGACACTATCACCTACTGTCACAATGGTTTCTTTTACCATGGAACCTTGTTACTGCTTTTGACCCCATTCTCATGTCTGTGTTGAGACTTGATATTAAAGGGAACCTGTCACCTGATTTTAAGTCCCTACACTATCTCTAGCTGTCCCTACACCTTCCTAGCAGCTCCCTATCTATCCCTTTCTTATCTAAAGTAGAATTCAGATAGAACATGCGGTTCTATAGTAGAGTGCAGGGATAATACGGGATACTTTAATCTTAATCTCCGTAACTTTATTAATAAAAAGCTCCAGACCACAACGCGTTTCGACGTACAGATGTCTTCCTCAAGCGGATGAGGAGCTATTAATAACAGACCATTATATACTTCCTCCAACCAATCAACCATCAGTGCAGCCTCCCTGACAGCTGAAAGGTGGGAGGTTTCACAGTTTTAAGATAATTTAAACAAAGATTAAAAACCATCAGTTACATAACCAATAAAATGAATAAGCATAATAATAAGCATAATAATATGATTAATTTTTCTGTTGAAATAAATGATCATTTTGAACCCATAATCACAATTCCAGAATCTCTATATTCTTCAGCTTAAAAACAATAAAATAATTCTACTAGCCCCAGTTATCTTATTTCTTCATTACACTACTTTTCCAGGAGTTGGTTACTTATTTAAAATTTTCTTATCCTTACAAGTCAAGATTGTGCATACAATCAATTAAATATAAATTCTAGTGTTTATTACGGCTTCACAGGGCTATTTTAGTAATCCCACTAATTATCATAAAAGATCCTTTCCAGGTCAGTCTTATAATCATGTCAGTAATCAGATATTTACAATAATAATCTGTAGATGTTGATGATTATTTATCTCAGGCAATTCTTTCAATTAATTATTTATAACCACACACTAAATTAACAGTAGCACCTAATCTCTATCACCATTGCTCCTCTCACTACCGATCCACTCATTACTCTATATTTAGTTTTTTTTGTTTTTTTTTTATATAAGGATACCTCTACTTCATCGGTTTTTCTATTGTTAAATTGAGGCCTTCAGGTGTTAATGTACCCAATTTATAAATCCAGAAGCCATTCTGTTATGTATCCCTTCTTCGATCTGGTCAATTATTATTAATTTCAAACTAGTGGGGTCCTTGTCATGCACGGGTCATTCCATGTCAAGTGAACCAATGATTATTACCTCTATATTTTTAACTCTTTTGAGATTTTGTTATTTGATAATAGCATGTCAGACAATGCAAAATGTGAAGAGAAATTTTTTTTTAAAAATTTTTTTTTTTTTAAATGATTTTCAAAGTTCGGAAAAAGTGTGAATTTCGCTGTTGCCTGCCTTTACGTTTCTCCTCATAACTAAGGCTAGGAATAAGATAGAGAAACAAAATAAACACCATTCTACTCAGAACTATACAGGCTTTCACCAGATATGTCACAAGAGGATCTTTGTTAATATTTTACCCATGTGATCGCAAGCGCAAAACTTTAAAACGCATTTCTGAAAAATCGGCGCGCTTTAAATATTTCAAAAACTGCCCATGTGTCTGCTTTGCTCTTAGCCACATTTGTACCAAATTTCAAGTTGGGATCGCGATGGGATCATATTTTAAAATATTTTACTATTAATAGCGTCAATGGGTCATTCCATATCAAGTGATCTAAATATGAATTTTTTTTTTAACTGACGTCTTTAGATTTTTTTTATTTTTTTTCCTTTATGAAGTACAACTTTAGTTAATTACAAATTAAAAGTTTAGAATTTTTTTCTTCATCAGTTAATTTTTTACAGATTTTTAAAGTTTAAAAAAAGTGTGAATTTTGGCCTGGTATGACTTTACATTTTTTTATCTTGGGCTAGAAATAAGATAGAGAAACAAAATAAACACCATTCTACTCAGAACTGTCCAGGCTTTCACCAGATATGTCACAAGAGTATATTTGTTAATTTTAATTTTTTACCCATGCGAACGCAAACGCAACATTTTGAAACGCATTTCCGAAAAAACGTTTTAATGAAAATTTTCCAAAAATGCCCATGTGTCTTTTATGCTCTTAGCCACATCTGTACCAAATTTCAAGTTGGGATCGTGATGGGATCATATTTTAAAATATTTAACTATTATAGTGTCAATTCAAAAATCTTGAATTCAGATCTGTTCAACCTGTGGTCTAAAAGCGTGGGGTCTATATTCATCAAATCCATTATTTTTAGACATTACTGTATTATTTTGATACGTTACAGCTTAGAAGCAGGAGAGGACTTATAGGAAAAAGCTTTGTTAGGGCTCAACCTGAGAAAGCACAGGGATAGACAGTAAATGCAGAGCAGATGATAGGCCAGCAGCTCTGTCAATCATGTTAAGTGTCTACCCACTGCATTCAGGAAGTAAGACAGCTCGTTCAGACCTTTCATGTCCTGACATGTCTGGACATCTTCACTCCTGAACAAACAATAGTCTGTACAAAGCCATCAAGGCTGTGTACTAAAATATGGGTGCAGGGCCGGCGTCAGCACCCGGCGTACCCGGGCAAATGCCGGGGCCCGACTGCTTGGAGGGGGCCCACCGGGCCCCTGAGGGCTAGGGTCACACTTGTGTTGTGACCCTAGCCTGATGCAAGTATTGTCTGCTGCAGCGCAGAGCGTTTAATGCTATGCGCTGCCAGCAACTGAGCCCATAGAAACCCGATGTTTACATTGACAACCAGTGGTTGTCAAGGTAAACGTCGGGTTTCTATGGGCTGCCTCCAGCGCATAGCATTAAACGCTATGTGCTGCAACATACAATACTTGCATAAGGCTAGGGTCACAATGCAAGTGTGACCCTAGCCTCAGGGGCCCTGAGCACTGCCCCCACAGCCAGGGCCATATCCAGGGGGCAGCTGGGGGGTCATTTTCAGGCTCCTGCAGCACCGGAGGTCTCCCTCCTCCCCCCTCCACGGGAGCCGACAGAGCTGCACACTCTGGGCTCAGGCTGACAGGACCTGTGATGATGTCAATGGATGGGGAGGAGTCAGGGGTCTCATGATCAGCTCCTCAGTGTATCCAGGACTGTACTGGCCACCATGAATGATGCTCAAATAAGGTGAAGTTTGTGTGTGGTCAGGAGGCATTTACAGTGTGAATGTAGCAGAGGTGAGTTGTACTAGGTATATGGCAATTAGGTGAAGGTTATGTGTGGGGTCAGGAGGGATTTACAGTGTGAATGTAGCAGAGGCGAGTGTGTACTAGGTGCATGGAGCAGAGCCGTGTGTGTACGAGGTGTATGGAGCGGAGCCGAGTGGGTACTAGGTGTATGGAGCAGAGCCATGTGTGTACGAGGTGTACGGAGCAGAGCCATGTGTGTACGAGGTGTACGGAGCAGAGCCGCGTGTGTACGAGGTGTACGGAGGAGAGCCGAGTGTGTACGAGGTGTACGGAGCAGAGCCGCGTGTGTACGAGGTGTACGGAGCAGAGCCGAGTGTGTACGAGGTGTACGGAGCAGAGCCATAGGTATACGGAGCAGAGCCGCGTGCGTACGAGGTGTATGGCAATTAGGTGAAGTTTGTGTGGGGTCAGGAGGCATTTACAGTGTGAATGTAGCAGAGGTGAGTGTGTACTAGGTGTATGGCAATTAGGTGAAGGTTATGTGTGGGGTCAGGAGGGATTTACAGTGTGAATGTAGCAGAGGCGAGTGTGTACTAGGTGCATGGAGCGGAGCCGTGTGTGTACGAGGTGTATGGAGCGGAGCCGAGTGGGTACTAGGTGTACGGAGTAGAGCCATGTGTGTACGAGGTGTACGGAGCAGAGCCGTGTGTGTACGAGGTGTACGGAGCAGAGCCGCGTGTGTACGAGGTGTACGGAGCAGAGCCGAGTGTGTACGAGGTGTACGGAGCAGAGCCGCGTGTGTACGAGGTGTACGGAGCAGAGCCGAGTGTGTACGAGGTGTACGGAGCAGAGCCATAGGTGTACGGAGCAGAGCCGCGTGCGTACGAGGTGTACGGAGCAGAGCCACGTGCGTACGAAGTATGTGTACCAGTGGTAGCCCCCCGCGGATTCCGCTCCTATAGTCCCAGCCGCCTTTGCCAGCAGCATTCTTCTCCAGAGTCTCTTCTGCCGCTGTCTGCATTCTGCAGCTCAGCATGGAGGGGCACAATGTCATCACTGTGCTGATATGTGCAGAGCGACCGGAGGAGACCGGAGCGGCAAGAAGAAAGGTGAGGAGAAAAGAGATCCGGACAGCCAGACACTCCGCTTGGCTGCGGTGCCACCCATAATGCAGTGTGGCTCCATTGAGCTGCTTGCATTATTTGTGTGCTTGAGAATTCTTGTGTATATACCAAACATCCTCAGACGCACAAAAATGCAACATTTTGCATTTGAAGGGTATTTTTAAAAAGCGCAAGGGAACGCAATCGCATTTTAGCCCGCTCCTAACAACGTGTAATATACTCACTGTCAGAAACAGCTCTTGCTGGTTTCAGCAGTCACTGTTCCTGTAAGGCTGCCTTCACATAGGAGTTTTTTTTAAAATGTGGCAGTTGCGGTAAAAAAAAACCCGCATCTGCCGCATTTTCCGTCTAGCGGCTGCACTTGCTACATGTTTGCGGCAAGCCCCATGCATTGTCTATGGGGCTTGCGGTAAGTGTGCGGCAATATATAGTATATATATATATATATATATATATAGTCCGCGATATGTAATTAAAGGGGGCCCACTGAGACCTTTTCGCCCGGGGCCCACAGAAACCTTGAGCCGGCCCTGTATGGGTGAGTAAATATATTAATAGTTTAATGCTTTTATTATTAAGGGCCAATACACACAGTGCTATTCTTAGGGATCATCATTCAGAAAAACAGCCCCATTGATTTCTATGGGGTTCACCACATGCAGTGTTTTTGGAAACACTCAAGAGTGAGTAAATCACTGCTTGAACTACTTTTTAATCGCTGCAATAAACGCAGCATTTATCATTTATATAAAAAAAGCTGCCATTTTTTTCACTAGCGATTAAAAAAACTAACGCATATGTGGTAAAAACTTGGTAGAAAAACAAGCTGCCAAAACTGCAGCGTGTATCTGCAGACAGAAAAAACTGTGCACGCTAGCCCTAAAACTCACTTTATAGTAATACAGTTCTATCTCAAGTGTACTGTAAATCTTTATTTTTATTACCTATCTTCCTTACTTAATATTAACTGTATTTTTCCCACACAGCAATGGCTGCTACTTCTCAAGAAACAGCATTTTATCATAGACACTGTTGCAATCCTTTTGAAAAAATATGAATATGATTGGCGCTGGTGGTGGCTACTGTACTCTCCAAAGATTGTGAAAATGAAGAAGTAGAATTGACTTTATTGCATCCTTCTGGTCCAGCGCCATCCTTTGTGTATCCAAGAAAGCCAGACATTTTAAAAGTGCACAAAAATCAGATATTAACTCAGGCGGAGCCTAACACCGTGACAGGCCGGACATACTCTTTGACACACAAGGAAATGGCGATTGCTAGTAAGCGTTTATGGACAAGATTACATTTCACCCACTAGAAGGGACAAATTGATAAAATGCCACTTTAAATACATACTATTAATTGTTTGATTAGTTCATAATTTATAGAACGATGATTTAACTACTGTACTATTCTTATTAAACACTTCATAAATCACATGTTTAGTGATAGAATAGAAAACAAATTTATATGTATAAATAGGGGTTAACATTTTTGGTTCTTTTAATCTTGTTTAATCAAACTTGAGGATATGATCACCTTTCTTCTTTTGGTTTGTTCAATACATTCAAGTTGGAAATGCTGAGCGTTGTGTTCTGATGATTAAGATGTATTTATCCTGGCACTTATGGGATTTGTTTTTTGTGTTTCTTTTTTGTTGCAAATAAATGTCTTATTCAATAAGTTGTGATAACTCATACAACCATAAAATAAAAAATATATAAATTTGACAGGTCCCAAGTTGAATCTCTGCACAAATATAACCAAGAACACAATCAGTCATTTTTTCACAATTGCCCGTCAATAGTTTGAATTTGATATAAAGAAACATAGTCTTGTAACATATCAAATGAAAGCTGTTACCGTTCTGAGTAAAATGATGCTCTCCCACTTCATTATCTTATTTCTAGCCTGAGATAAAAAAAAATGTAAAGTCATACCAGGCCAAAATTCACCCTTTTTTTAAACTTTAAAAATCTGTAAAAACCTAACTGATGAAGAAAAAAATTCTAAACTTTTAATTTGTAATTAATTAAAGTTGTACTTCATAAAGAAAAAGAATAAAAAAAATCTAAAGACGTCAGGTAAAAAAAAATATTCATATTTAGATCACTTGATATACAATGACCCATTGACGCTCTTAATATTAAAATATTTTAAAATAGGATCCCATCGTGATCCCAACTTGAAATTTGGTACAGATGTGGCTAAGAGCAAAGCAGACACATGGGCAGTTTTTGAAATATTTAAAGAGCGCCGATTTTTCGGAAATGCGTTTTAAAATTTTGCGCTTGCGATCACATGGGTAAAATATTAACAAAGATCCTCTTGTGACATATCTGGTGAAAGCCTGCACAGTTCTGAGTAGAACAGTGTTTATTTTGTTTCTCTATCTTATTTCTAGCCTGAGATATGATAGAAAATGTAAAGCCATACCAGGCCAAACTTCGCACTTTTTTAAAACTTTAAAAATCTGTAAAAAATTAACTGATAAAGAAAAAAATTCAAAACTTTTTTTTGTAATTAACTAAAGTTGTTCTTCATATAGAAAAAAAATTTAAAAAATCCGAGGACGTCAGGGAAAAAAAATATTCATTTTTGGATCACTTGACATGGAATGACGACCCGCACCTGTGTGTAGTGACAGGAAACACTATGTGCCATGAAGCCTTTTTTAATATTGGCTCTGTGTTTGTTGAGCCTAGCTTGCATACTCTGTATTGTCCTGCCTACATATTGCTGTCCGCAAGGACATTCTATGAGATATACTACAAAACTTGATCTACAGTTCAACGATTGTTTTATAGTAAAAATCTGATTAGTTGTGTTAGATTTAGACTTAGATAATACCGGATCTTCTTTTAGGATGAACCAGTATTTTTTTAATATTCCATAAATGTTCTTATGTGATTGGCTATATGTTGTTCATCCTAAAAGAAGATCCGGTATTATCTAAGTACATAACTGAGAAGCCAGTAATAATTTTCAGGAAGGGTAGAAACCTGCAGACTATAGTGGCACCAAGTAAATTGAGAAAAGTAAAATCAGTAGAAGCATGTAATAGACAGGGCTTACAGAGAGAGCCAGGTAGTTCCACATGTGGCTCTACAAGGTGTAAATGCTGTAAAAGCATAGGTCAGGGTGATAAAACATTTAAATCTAACACAATTAATCAGATTTTTACTATAAAACAATCGTTGAACTGTAGATCAAGTTTTGTAGTATATCTCATAGAATGTCCTTGCGGACAGCAATATGTAGGCAGGACAATACAGAGTATGCAAGCTAGGCTCAACAAACACAGAGCCAATATTAAAAAAGGCTTCATGGCACATAGTGTTTCCTGTCACTACACACAGGTGCATGACAAGGACCCCACTAGTTTGAAATTAATAATAATTGACTAGATCGAAGAAGGGATACATAACAGAATGGCAGTTCTCTGTAAGAGAGAATCGTTCTGGATTTATAAATTGGGTACATTAACACCTGAAGGCCTCAATTTAACAATAGAAAAAACCGATGAAGTAGAGGTATCCTATATAAAAAAAAAAAAAAAAAAAAAACTAAATATAGAGTAATGAGTGGATCGGTAGTGAGAGGAGCAATGGTGATAGAGTTTAGGTGCTACTGTTAATTTAGTGTGTGGTTATAAATAATTAATTGAAAGAATTGCCTGAGATAAATAATCATCAACATCTACGGATTATTATTGGAAATATCTGATTACTGATATGATTATAAGACTGACCTGGAAAGGATCTTTTATGATAATTAGTGGAATTACTAAAATAGCCCTGTGAAGCCGTAATAAACACTAGAATTTATATTTAATTGATTGTATGCACAATCTTGACTTGTAAGGATAAGAAAATTTTAAATAAGTAACCAACTCCTGGAAAAGTAGTGTAATGAAGAAATAAGATAACTGGGGCTAGTAGAATTATTTTATTGTTTTTAAGCTGAAGAATATAGAGATTCTGGAATTGTGATTATGGGTTCAAAATGATCATTTATTTCAACAGAAAAATTCATCAAATTATTATGCTTATTATTATGCTTATTCGTTTTATTAGTTATGTAACTGATGGTTTTTAATCTTTATTTAAATTATCTTAAAACTGTGAAACCTCCCACCTTTCAGCTGTCAGGGAGGCTGCACTGATGGTTGATTGGTTGGAGGAAGTATATAATGGTCTGTTATTAATAGCTCCTCATCCGCTTGAGGAAGACGTCTGTACGTCGAAACGCGTTGTGGTCTGGAGCTTTTTATTAATAAAGTTACGGAGATTAAGATTAAAGTATCCCGTATTATCCCTGCGCTCTACTATAGAACCGCATGTTCTATCTGAATTCTATCATACAAATTCCCTTGGGGAAAGCGGTGACAGAGCTGCAGGCGGGATAGGGTTAATGGATCAACCTGGAATTTCCTAATCCAACCCTGGAGTGAGAGTGTGCACAGCACGAGGCCAGGAGCAGAGGTGATTGAGGATACAGGAGCACTACAGATCCAAGGCTGGCAGCCTGAGCCACAAACTACGCTCACAATCTGGTTGTGCGGATCTGGCACAACCTTTAAAGGTTAGTTTATTCTTAATACAACCGCTTTTAAGGCAGGAGAGATCCACAGGTGGCGCAACACTATTTTTTTCTTTTTATTTCTTATCTAAAGTGTCCCTATTAAATATGTGTAAATGAAGTATAAACTTACTGCAGTCCCTGTGGTTAGGGGACTGGGTAGGCGTGGACACGATGCCTTCAGCACTCCTCCATGTTGTAATGCACGCCCCGCTGGGCGGCATTATTCTGGGTCTTCTCTGCCCTCAGTATTTGGAATCTCCCGCCCTCTGTGTAGTTGTATGCACCGGCCGGACATCACATCCGGCACGGTGCATTATGGGGCCGTTCACGTGATCGGCCCTAGTGCATTATGGGCTTGATCACGTGATCGGCCCGGCTCCGCGCATGCGCAATGCCTTATTGAAGCCGGGCCGATCACGTGATCACTTTACAATTTGGAGGGGACATGTACAGACAATATGAGACAATACAGCGTAACAAAAATTCAAAAAACCATGAGGAGTGAGCTCCCTGCTCGCAAGCTTACTTTATAATTTAATCCTGCTTCATGCCTCTCCACAACTTTTTCCCTGACCTGTCTGGTCTGTTCCTTGGTTTTAATGATGCTTTTTGAAATCTACTGCCCTCAAGCATGTGTCTGAGGGCTTCACAGAACAGCTGTAGTTATAATGAGAATTTATTATACACAGAAATACCTGATTTAATGATTAGATGACTTCTAGGGGCAATTGGGCACTCAGGATCTTATTTAGGGAAATAACACTAGAAAGAGCTAAATACAAATACATATCACAATTTTCAGATTTTGATTTATAAAATATTTAGAAAAACATGCATTTTTTTTTTTACAACTCAGAAACATTTGCTTTTTTGTGTTGGTATATCACATAAAATCGCAGAAAAGACATTTAAATTTGTAGGTGTAACATGAAAAAATGTGGAGAGGTTCATGGGGTACGAATACTTTGCAAGACCCTGTATACATGTCAGGACATATGACCATCTTTTACAAGGGAATATACAACATACATAAACATAATATAGGAAGAATAACATTTATGTAGTCTTTACTTATAATTTCCAGTTGCATTTTGTATCAAATATCTATACTAGAAATCACAGTAATTCCTTACTTTTGAAACTTCATATTTTGATTTGGAAGATTGCTCTATTCTTTTTATTTGTAGTTCCTTACATTTTTCATGGTCTTTTGAAGCACAGAAAAAATGAATTTTCTCGTATTTACTTATGAGCAGTACCTAGTGGGTTAACGTGACATGTACAGAGGCCTCATTTGGTGTTATTGTTGTTATGGCAGATGGAGATGGAGGATTAACCTGGATAGCCAGTGAGCCGTGCTCCAGGAACTGGATTTTTTTCACATATGAGGTCAGTAAGATATGTTGAATGTGATAGAAAATAATCAAAATGAACAAGCCACATATCTTGTTCTATTGACAAGTACCAGTACCTAGTGCCAGATTCATCCAGATGATAGTAGTAATTCTACAATACTTTATTGTCCTACATATTTAATTGTGACAAATAGGCAGTCTAACGGTCCCAAATAATATAATGGGGGATATGCTTGTGTTTTATAAATAAATGATAAGGGTCCTGTAATTACTTGAGGTCAGTCAACACAGACTAACCCAGCATGGATCCAAACACATGTATTCAGCAACCTGCACACAGGATTATGCAAGAAGCTTCATGAAGTCATCTATAATATTTACCATGTCTACATGGCATATGACACCCTGCAAAGACCTAAAACTTGTGTTTGCTACCTACAGATCTGTATATCATATGAGATTTTATATCTATGATTTTTTGAAAACAATCTTATATTGCTTCCCCTTTGTCTAACTTATATTAATTTTGATTATCTTTATGAAAGTGTGACAAACGTTCAGCTAAGATCAATAATGTTAGTTATTATTATGATTTATTTTTAGAGCACTATTAATTCCATGGTGCAGTACATGAGAAGGTTTTAAATCAGTGGTGTAACTTCAGGCCCAGGGGCCCCGATGTAAAAGCTTCAACGGGGCCCCCAATTATTGCAAATCTTTAATGATATTAGTCTTTTTCTATAGCCAAAAGGACTTTTGGGGCCCCCTAGGCTGCAGGGCCCGGGAGCGATCGCAACCCCTGCATGTTGTAGTTACGCCTCTGTTTTAAATACAAAATACATTGTTACAAAGGTTGAAAAAATACTTAAGTCCATCAAGTTCAACCTTTTTCCACCACTAAGCATTCCTTGTCACTAAGTTATATATAACCAACAATGCTATTTTTCCTAAGGAAGGCATCCAGTCCTTTCATAAAAGCTGTTGTAGTGTGTATCATTACTACTTCTTGTAGTAGGACATTCTAGAGTCTGAGTGCATTAACAGTAAAGAACCCTTTCCTGTTTAGCTGCTAGAAATGCCTTTTTGCCACCTGTAATGAGTGTTCACTGGTCCTTAGTATGGTCTTTGGAAAGTCATGTGCCAATGATTTCTATTAAACACAAATGTAGTTATACATAGAAATGAGATCTCCTCTGAGACGTCTTTTTTTTAAACTAACAAGCCCGATTTTTCCAACCTTTAATCATATTGGAGGTCTTCCATCCCTTGTAATAATCTAGTTACCCACCTTTAAAATTACTCTAACTTCTGTATATCCTTGTTTAAAATGTGGAGCCCAAAACTGGATAACATATTCTACATGTAGCTTCACAAGTGATTTATAGATGAGTAATAATACACTGGGATCACAGGATTTTATCTCATTTTATACACCCTAAAGTCTCATTTGCTTTTGCAGATGCTGCCTGACATTGAGTACAGCTTACTTACAGCTTACATTGAGCTCAGCTTACTTATAACCAGAATAACCCAAGTCCTTCTCCTGTTTTGTAGTCCTGAGTATACAGTACTTCCATTCAAAGTATATGAAAGAATGATATTCATTTGTCATAGGTGCATTACACTACATTTATCAACATTAAACCTTAAGGTACCTTCACACGCGGCAATATTGCTACGCAATTTCACTTGCAATTTGCTGGTTGCAGTGAAATCATGGACACATTGTTCTATTTTGTTGCCATGTGTTAAATACGACATCATAGGTACTGTGTAGCTTCCGCCATGTTGTATCTAAAGAAGCCATATTTGATTAGTTAATCATGTCTATTCTGACTAACTAGCTGTAATTATTTGTTACGTGAAGATGAGCACAACTCAGCACATTCTTGCCTTTGTCCTTGTTTTCTAGATAAGACCACCAAGCCATATGTAAGCCAGAGTGTACCGTTCTTATCTTCTGTAACTCTCTTAAAGGTCACTAATTAATCATCTCAAAACTGTCTATACTGCATATTCATCATATTTGTCACTGTATGATGTAACCTACTTTTCTAAGCTTTCTGAAACGTATATAAGCGCTTCCAACAAATAAATGTTTAGCTATTCTCTTGAAGACCGAGTCTGTGTCATCAATTGAGTTATAGCCATTACCAGGTATACTTGTGTAGCGCTCTTTTATCAAATCAGTCTACTCTGGTTAGATGTTATTTGTTTACATCTCTCACATGTACAAATGGAACAATGTGTCCATGATTTCACTGCAACCAGCAAATTGCCAGTGAAATTGCTAGCAAAATTGCTGCGCGTGACAGTACCTTTATGTGCCAAGCTTTTGCCCATTCAGACATCTTGTCCATATTATTTTGTAACATTATACTATCAAGGTCAGTTTTTAATATCTTACTAGTTTGGTGTCATTAGCAAATACTGACACTTTATTAATAACCTTCTGGATGAGATTAAGACACTAAAAAGAATTGGTCCTAGCACAGATCCTTGCAGTACGCCACTGCTGACTGCATCCCATTTAGAAAATGTACCATTTACGGCAACTCTTTGCTTCCTATCTTTTAGCCAATTCCCTATCCATGTACATATAGTGTCCCCTACTCCCTGCCTCTGGAGCTTTAGTATAAGGCTGCTGTGTGGTACAGTATCTATGTTCATAAATGTCTTTGCAAAGTCTAGATAAATCACATCAGCTGTATTACCAATATCCAGATTTGCGCCTATCTCCTCATAGAATTTCAGCATGTTGGTTTAGAACAGCCAGAAGAGTCTATGTCCTATTGAATGTCTGGATAATTAATATGTCCCATAATAAGGACCCTATTATTAATTGCTGCTTTTTCAAATCGTTGAAGCATTTCATCCTCATTCTGTGTAGCTATATTAGGATGCTTATAGCAAACTTCAATTAGCCGCTTTCCATTATTGCCACCTAATGTATATTTATCCATATTGACACAACATTATAACAGCTTCCCACAAAGACATCATTGAGCAGAGATCTTAAATTGGATTTAACGAAAAAAACACACCCTTTTTGTCATTCCTGTCCTTTCTGAAGGTAGTGTAACCACCTACATTTATGACCCACTTATAGCTCTCATTCAGCCAGGTTTCTGTAGTGGTCACCACATCATAATCTGTGTCTGATATAATAGTCTCCAGATCATTCTGTCACGCTGGGGGGGCTGGGGTGCCCAGAGGTAGGAGGGAGCTGGGCGTAATGAGTCAAGGGAGCCTGCTCTGGCCATGATACTGGGGTCCCTGACTCACCCTGATCTCAAAGGTACCTCTGAGGGTGAGGAGGCCTAAGTCCCTAAAGCTCCTGAGAAGCCCTAGGCCTAAGCCCCTACCTCCACCCACAGACAACGGAACCCAGCAACTTCAGATCAGCATCTGCTCACACTAGGTCACAGTCCAGAAGTGAACTGAAATCAGCAACAACAGGTGGATGTGATCTGATTTAAGGCCGAGGGGTGGGGAGCAATCAGCCCAGACACGCCCCTCAGCATACCTAAACATTCACACACACACACCTGCTACTACATGCTCCACTCATTAGCCTCATCTACTCACACTGAGCAGGGAAAAAAAGGCTTCATTTAAATCACAGCAGCAGCACTTCCATACTACAAGGCAGTCAATACGTAACACATTCCTTTAGTTTGCAAAATTTTTTGCATTTACCAGAATGACAGACTTGTACAGTAAGGACAAGGCCCTGCTCTTGCGGTCTTACATTCTACCAATTAATGGGGTAAGAAACGGTAGCTTGGGGGGGTTGCAGCAGTTCCGGTGGTAAGGAGGCTTATGGCAGGCTGTGATCTTTATTAGGCGGCCGTCGCACGGTTCAATATTGCTAACGATATCGTTTAAGCGATCTGCTTTTTGATCGCTTAAGCGATATCGTTTGTGCATCGCTGCGTGCAATCAAGCGATTTTACAATGTAAAATCGCTTGATCGTGACATCGCAGATATGAGAGCCGGAGCTCATATCAAGCGATAAACGCTTGATCAATCTGCCTCATCGTGGTGTGTGACACCACGATGATCCATCTCCCAGCGGCAGAGCCTATGCTGGGAGATGGTATCTATGGTAAACGTCGGGTTACTAAGCGCCACGCGGCGCCTAGTAACTCGATGTGTACCATAGTTACCAGCGATCTCGCTGCTCCACATCGCTGGTGAGTCTGTCTGTGTGACAGCTCACCAGCGATGTGAGCGATATTGTAAGCGATCGCGCGTGCACGTGATCGCTAACAATATCGCTCACGATATTGATGAGTGTGACGGCCGCCTTAAAGAGATCTGTTGTAACATTCTGTCTGAAAGTTTCAAGTGTGAATTTTAGAGGACTGGAATACTCATAAGTCTTGGAGACGATTAGGTGAAGAACCCATAAGTGTGAAGGAAAGAAGGAGGCCATGGGAGGACTAGAGATTACATGTTGGAGTATATTAGGAAATTAGTTCAGAGATACTGTATATACGGAGGAGAAAGATTATGGAAAGCTTTGTAGGTAGTCTCATTGTTAAGGTACCGTCACACGCGGCAATTTTGCTAGCAATTTCACTGGCAATTTGCTGGTTGCAGTAAAATCATGGACACATTATTCTATTTTGTTGCTGTGTACAAATGGAACAATGTGTCCATGATTTCACTGCAACCAGCAAATTGCCAGTGAAATTGCTAGCAAAATTGCCGCGTGTGACAGTACCTTTAGTTTGAATTGGATACATTGAGGTGGGTTAGTTCGTTTGGGCTATCAGGGAAAACTAAAACATAAGGAGGTCATGAACGGTCATTAAAAGGGTCAATGATAAGGGTCAATGTATTGTATATTAGAAGTATTAAAAAGATTTACATTCATATAGTCTTAAGCAAAATCTCTACTTTGGCAAATTAAGTCAACTGTATTTCTAAAGTGTAGACGGCACACACTGTTTTCCTATCCAGATATCCCTTTTCTTGATGGTTCAAAATGAATGGACCTTCCGCCTATTAGTCTGACCAGTGTGCCACTTTATCAATTGCTGACTTTTTTCCTCCTTTTCCTCTTACTGTCTGGGTTCTTCAAAGGTCAGACCTAGGCCACCTCTTCTTCTCCTTATATATTACCTATGTTGTACAAACCATCAGCAGATTTGGTTTTCAGTACCAGCTATATCAGAGGTCGACAACCTTTTTGACCTTGAGAGCCTCATTCAGCTCTGAGAGATGGTCATGAGCCACATCCAGATCCTGCCCCCTCATAGTAGTGACACACAAAGTCCCCATTTCTGTTATAATGATAACCAAAGTTTTTCCACAGATTTCACACTGAGGCAGTATACCAAGATCCATGGGATCCTACCTTACCCCCATCCAGATCGGAACTTTTTTGTGGAGATACTCACAAAAGTCACCATACGGAGACCTGCTCTTTAGAAGCTGTTTGTTAGACCTAGTAATAATGTGCCAAGCTGTCAGAAAGCCGCAAGCCAACACTTATGACATCACTCCCACTTTAATACAAAATAACAGGGATTGTCTGTTCCCTGTCTCTAACATGTCCTCCCTGTTTCTGATACTGAATCTCTCTAAAACTGAACTTCTTTTGTTTGCCCCTCCATTAACCTACCTATACCTGATATATCAGTTTCTATTAGTGGTTGAACCATAACCCCCAAGTAGCATTCGTGCTGTCTTGAGACCTTATTTGACATAGAAATTTCCTTGATTCCCTATACCCAATCATTCACTCACTTATGTCACCTGCATCTAAAAACAGCTCCAGAATGTGACCTTTTCTCATCTTTGAAACTGCAAAAACTGCAAAACTTAATCATTCTCATCTGGACTACCAAAACCCACGCTAAGTGATTACTCTCTTGCCAAACTTTCTCCACTAAAATCCGTCTTGAATGCAGCAGCAGGATTTTGGTCCAGCTGCTATACCAATGCCTCCATCTTGTGCCAGTCATTGTACTAGTTACTCATCCACTCAGGGTACTGTGGCGCCCCGCAACGAGTGCGTCACAAGAGGGTATTGCAGCCATAAATGCAGCCGCAATATTCTCTGACACAGCAGTGATTTAGTTAACTTTGAGATCCAACCCTGCATGCATCACCTAGAACAGAGGGCCAATCCAGGGTCCTGGTGGGCGGAGTGCTAGGGAAGTGTGTAGGAGAACAGACCCTTAGTCATAGAGAGAAGGGCTCTAGAACTTGACCTGAGCAGTCTAGAACTTGGAGTAGGAGCGGGGGCTCCGCACCCCGTGCAGCCCCCGGGCCGTCACCGGTCGGGTGTCAGCACCTGAGGCCTTACCAACCGGGAATGGGCATCATCACACGGGTTCCTAAAAACTCCCGTGCCCCAAACCACAGCCGGTTCACTGGTACCGAAGCAGGCAGCAGTTCACCTCTGCTATGCGAACCAGAAGCGTGGAGGAGCAGCTTCACAGGAGCACCCCACCACCAGCCAACTTCCAGTCGTCTAACCAGCGGTGTACCCACTGAGGGATCCAAGGCTCCCCAGAACATCCATAACGTACAGCTTGGATAGGGCATTGAAGCAGCCTCCCCGTACCCGATCTGGTATTCCTGGGCGACAATGGCAAATCACTTAGCTAGGATGGAGGAACACTACGGATCTCTGAGGGACACTATCACTGCTGAGTCCACCCGGTCTACTACCCGTAAACTGTATACCATGTACTGCCTGCTGGTTACAGTAAAGACCCGTTGCAGAGACTTTCTGTGTCCGTATTTCCTTATGAACTGTCCGTCTACACTACAATGTAACTGCAGCTGCCGCACAACATCTTAAGCAGCTCCAGCCTCCGGGGATCACCGCTCAGCCTGTGGGGAGCGTTCCATCTTGCTGCTGTCCATCCCCTGGAGGTTCAGCAGCGTCGGTAACGATTACCGAAACTACTCATAGGTGGCGTCACGAATAAATTAAACCCCTTTAATCTGTTCCCACAAGACGTCTTCAACTTTTGATCTACACTACACCGGGCCCCACTACCGGCAGGCGCGGCCCACCCGTGACAAGGAGGAAGGAGCTACAGCCTGTCTAAACCGGAGTCCATTCTGCAATTTACCTAAGACTAACATCCTTCCTAATCGGAACTTCACACTTCCATCTCCAAGACTTCACTCAAACAGCACAAGTTTTCTGGAATGCATTACACCAGACAACCCCATTAATAATTAGCCCCCACATTTTTAAGCGTGTTTTAAATACAGATCTCTTTAGACAGGCATATCGCCATACTTCACTAATCTAATTGTTCTCTGTTCCGCCTTCTAATTTTTCCTCAGAATCTGTTCACTGATATAAAGCTTTTTCCACATGCTCCATGCTCATTCAAGTATCGACATATTGTTCACGCTCACACTAATGCTCCCTGAGCCTTCAGGACAGTTTGAATTTCATTGGAACTTGACTGGGGCTACTTATCCACCGTCCAGACTATCCTGCATTGTGATCTTTAATCAATTTTTCTCTGTCGTTCAGATCCAGTCAGATTAGTTACAGTGCCATAGGTAGTAAAATTCTTGATTATGTTGTGCACTGAGGACAATGGAACATCAAGATCTCTGGAGATGGACTTGTCACTTTGATAGTGTTACAATTTTTTAACAATTTTGGCTCTCAAGGCCTCAGACAGTTTTCATTTTGTTCTCCATGCTTAAGGCCACGTCACACACAGATATCTGTTCAGATATTGGTCACAGATCTCTGGTTGTAGTGAAATCATGGACACATTGTTCCATTTTGTGGCTGTGTACAATTTTGAAAAGGTGCCAACAAATTTGTCCAGCCCATTTTGGGGTTATATGTGAAATTATGTCCAGTTTGCCTTTTTTTTCTTACTTTTTTGTGTTGCTCCAATTTCCCTTATTTTCTCAGTTTTTTTGTGTTATTCCAATACACGGAAAGGAAATAAATATGTGTATAAGAAAAGATCTGTAATTGCAAAAAATGTTTGAGAGAAATGCTTTTATTTTCAGGAAAACTTTCAAGGGTGCTAACACTTTTGGCCATAATTGTAAGTAAATTAATATGTACATATATAACAGTTACACACAGAAAATAAGATCATTATGCTGGTTTTTGTATTAAAGGGAACCTCTCACCTCATTCTAGCCTCATGACCTATCTTTAGCTGTCCCTACACCTTCCTAGCTGCTCCCTAACCATCCCTCTCTGCTGTAAATCTGCCCTATAAAGATTAAGAAAAATGACTTATAACTTACTGCCGGTCGCTCTCTCAGGAGACTGGAAAGGCGGCTCCAGGCTCCATTCTCCCCTCCTCGCTGCATCACCGTACGCCCCGGTGGGCGTCATTATTGTTTCTTGTCTCTCCTCTCTTTGAATCTCCCGCCCTCTTCTCCTCCTATGATGCACCGGCCGGTACGTCATATCCGGCCCGATGCGTTGTGGGGACGCATCACAAAGCACGGCCCCGGCTTCTGGCGCATTCGCAGTGCGCATATTGAAGCCGGCTTGTACTACGTGACCACGCAGCGAGGAGGGGAAAATGGAGCCTGGAGCCACCTTTCCAGTCTCCTGAGAGAGTGAGCAGTAGTAAGTTATGTCATTTTTTTAAATCTTTATAGGGCAGATTTACAGCAGAGAGGGATGGTTAGGGAGCAGATAGGAAGGTGTAGGGACAGCTAGTGATAGGTCATGAGGCTAGAATGAGGCGACAGGTTCCCTTTAAATCACTAGTCGGACACTTCCCAAGTGTATAGGACTGCGTGATATATCGGCGAATGATGCGTGCAGTCGGTGAATTATTATTATCATTATTATTATTAATGCATCATATAAATGACGAGTACTGTTAAAAGTCTGATTCGTGACTGCCTCACCACAACACTGAATTGAGATTGGACAAGCAACTATGATGTTGGTGATGTGTTCATCTTGTTGTATCTTTTCCTGCGTGTCTTGGAACATGATTGCCAGCTAAACATTCTGGAACTAATGTATTGTTGAGTAGAAGCATCATTGGCCCTAATTCATCCCACATCAGTGTAGGGACAGAGGTGTGATTCTTACTTTCCATAGTGCTTCCTATACAAGTTTTCCTGCTATTTGTAATAGTCAGAAAAAGTGTTACAGAACTCGGAAATGGTGGCAGAGAATAAAGACCACCATACACTTTACAAGGCTGATTTTATAGTTTGATCAATAAACCACTTGGCAGTTGTCTCACCCGGCTCTCCTTTGATTTCAATTAAAGACACACTGCCAAAAATCTCCAGTGGCGGAATTATCTTTATGAGAACAAACCAATAGGAAGTCCAAGACTGGACATGCTGGATCCTTATCTCCCCCCAGCAATCATCTCTTGGGAAACCCCATAGACTTCAAACTATCGTCAGAGACCGTCAATATGAACAAGGTCAGCTGACATTAGTCTAATGTGTATGGAGACCTTAAAAGGAGAAGGGCTGAGCATACAGTATATTAAGACTGTAAAATCATTTTTTTTTGTCTGGGGAGATGGATCGCCTGCAGAAGAGACGTCTTTGGGAAATATGATCAATTTATACAAATATGTAAACAGTCTATAAAAAATGAAGCAACCTCTAATGATAAAAGGAGTACTTTTACATTTTCGACTATTCAAATACTGCAAGTTCTATTTGTTTGGGGCATAGTTGATAACTTATAGCCAATATTTGCTCTGTGAAATACACAGCATTCAGGTGATGTAACAGCTGCCTAAAAAATATTCTGATGGTGCACACACAGTAATCAAGTAACTCTCACGTGGTAACTTTCTGACACCTGGGATTTTGTATATTCACACATGGGGGCCAGAGAGAGTGCACAGGGCAGCCAGAGAGGGTGATGGGTGTGCTAAAATGGCTCCCACTGGTGATACTGGCATATTGTGCAGTACCGCCATCAGTGCCACAATCGCTGCCACCCGAAATCACTGCCCACAGCCGCCTCTGACACATCACCACCTGAGTAAGTACACATGCATATACCTGGCCCACATGCACACTTACTCAGGCGCCCGCGATCTTTGGACATCTGGGTATACAAATATGACGGCGGCGTGACCCGGTGTGCACACGCGCACTTACACATGCTGCTGCCATCTTTGGACGCCACTGTGGGGATAGAGCACAAGAGAGGAGAGATAAAGCACAGGGGGCAAGCACGCAGGGGGACATAAAGAGCACACGGGGCAAAGAGAGCGCACAGGGGAAGGGCCAAGCACACAGGGGAAGAGAGAGCTCAAAGGAGATAGCACAGAGGGGAGAAGGTGTGATTCTTACTTTCCATAGTGCTTCCTATACAAGTTTTCCTGCCATTTGTAATAGTCAGAAAAAGTGTTGCAGAACTCGGAAATGGTGGCAGAGAATAAAGACCACCATACACTTTACAAGGCTGATTTTATGGTTTGATTAATAAACCACTTGGCAGTTGTTTCACCCGGCTCTCCTTTGATTTCAATTAAAGACACATTGCCAAAAATCTCCAGTGGCGGAATTATCTTTATGAGAACAAACCAATAGAAAGTCCAAGACTGGACATGATGGATCCTGATCTCCCCCCAGCAATTATCTCTTGGGAAACCCCATAGACATCAAACTATCGTCAGAAACCGTCAATATCAACAAGGTCAGCTGACATTAGTCTAATGTGTATGGAGACCTTAAAAGAAGAAGGGCTGAGCATACAGTATATTAAGACTGTAAAATCATTTTTTTTTTGTCTGGGGTGAGGGATCGTCTCCGGAAGAGACGTCTTTGGGAAATATGATCAATTTATACAAATATGTGAACAGTCTATAAAAAATTAAGCAACTTCTAATGATAAAAGGAGCACTTTTACATTTTAGACTATTCAAATACTGCAAGTTCTATTATATTTGGGGCATACGGTAGTTGATAACATGTAGCCAATATTTGCTCCATGAAATACACAGCATTCAGGTGATGTAACAGCTGCCTAAAAAATATTCTGATGGTGCACACACAGTAATCAAGTAACTCCCACGTGGCGGCTTTCTGACACCTGGGATTTTGTATATTCACACATGAAGGAAAATAATTACTAATGCAATCATTTGTAAACTATGAGCGCTTTTTCATCATCTATGCATATCATGTACAGAATATTGGTCCTATTCACCCATGCTGTGTCAACAATTAGTCAAAGTATTTCTCTTGCTTTCTTAAGGGAAAGTATGGCACCCCTGTGACTAGGCGCCACAGGGTAGTATTGCACTTTAATAATAATGTGTTAACCCTGTAAAGTTGCCAGTTCAAGGTTCACCTTATGGAGTCTGTTTTTACACCCACCTAGGACCACACCACTTAGAATGGGGGGCCGGTAATTTATTAGGTCCCAAAAGGGTGGGTTGGAGCCTGGGATAGAGTAGTGGGAGGGAAAGTTTCAGTTTAGACAGTTAGTGCTGGGAAGGCAGTCAGCGAGGACTAGCCTGACAGCAACTCTGCTGTGAGGAACCCCAACCTTCACGGGGGGAACCAGGACAGAGGGCAACGGGCCAGGACTGGTTGGAGCCGGCTGGTCACGTTGGGGAAGCATCGGCAGTGCGGGTAGCCGTAGCAGTCAGATGTTCATCTCTTTCTGCAGACCGACGAGCTGCACAAGGTACCTCACCCCTCAGGACCACATTAGATCCAAGATCACAGGAGTAACGGCCTGAGGACCGGTGGCGGGGTAGTAGCAATCCCGTTAGAACTGGTCAAGGACAACCGTGCCCCACCATGGGAGATCAAGGGACTGGTGGGAGAGCTCTGCGAGGGTGGTAGAAATTAAGAAGAATAAGTTTAACCCAGGAAGCCATAGAAGGAAGAACATCTAGAGACTCCATAACGGGAAACCTGGAACTGGTGACAGACCCCTGGTAAACCAGACTGTACCGTATCCCATCACCATCTGCCGGTACCCATTAAAGTGGAGTAAAGTTGAATTGGACTCAGTCATCCTTATTGCGGTGCCCGGAGGGCTCAGCATCAGCAGCTGCTCAACAGAGGGGTAAGAACTGCAACAACAAACACCCACAACAGCTCCCCTCTTCCACTGTCCTTAACTGCTGCCCTGATGTAATAGCTCCACCTGTAGGGAGCTGCTCCACACTCTGCTGCACCCACCATCACCTCAGCGGCCGGCTTGCAGCGCCGGTACCATTTTATCGGGAACTACAGGTGGCATCACGATCCCCTGTAAACACTCCCTTCCCCCACCAACAACTACCCAAATGATAACCAGGGCACGGAATCGGGATCCCGACCACCCGTGATCTCCCCTTCCAGCCGCCATCAGTCCCGGTGTCCGAGTACCCCTTGCCCTGGCCGCATCAAAAGCTTCTAACAGTTGTCATTTATTATAATATGTAGTGGGTAATGAAAATATATGAGTTGGCTCTTATGTTTTTCCGCTTGTTATATCACAAATAAGACAGCATAACATAATTGTGATGCAGCCCAGGCGTCTATAGCCGAGTAGTCATACCCTGAGCAGTAAGGTCAGCACTGCTGACTATGACGTTCTACATATGAATCTGACCAGAGTAATGGATATGTTTCCCCTGTGTTTGCATAAGTTTCCTTGGGGTTCTCCAGTTTCATCCCATGCATCAAAAACATGTCATTCAAAGCATTGTCACTAAATGTTAATAAGGTAAAATACACAATTTGTCAGCCTAGTCTCTATTGTCCCTTATTGCTTACCATTTTGAATAAAGGGTTTCAGCTAAGCTGTGTATTGTTATGGTCAGATTTTTAATTCCCTTTTATACTATGCAGACTGGCAGGGATATACACACTGAAATCAAAGGTCTTAATGGAAAAAAAAAGAATATACTGTACTCCACAGTAAGAGCTCTATTAAATGGACTACAGCCTTATTAGGATCTTTTACAAACATACCAATTCTTAAAAATTAATAAGAGCAATGTGCAATCACAGCTAATCGTCATAAATAACTGTCTCTCAATGTAAATTTGATGTGCCACTGGATATTCAGGTAATGCATGAATGTGTTGGGTCTGTTACACGAGGACTTTTAGCAGAGAATAACCTTTTCAAACCTAGTACACGTACAAAATGCAAATACATTTATATAATTTATACAATGTGATTTTCTGGATTTTATTTTTGATATTCTATCTCTCACTGTTAAAATTAACCTATCCTTAAAATTACAGATGGTTCATGCCTTTGTCAGTGGGCAAACTTACAAAATCAGAGGAGGATCAAATTATTTCACTTTTTGTATTGAATTACTGAAACAAATTAACTTTTTATATTTCAATTCATTGAGATGCACTAGTAAATGTGGGCCCGATTCTATCGCATCGAGAGGGCAGTGATGTCATGATGGGGGTGGGCTCTGTGACACTGGGCACGGTAGCTGTCACCCCCATTTGCTCTCTCTCCCACTGTGCTGTCTTCTACCCTCTGTGCTCTCTGCTTTCACCTGTCTCCTTCCTCTATGCTCTCCCCCCGTGTGCTGTCTTCTCCCCGCATGTGCTCTCTCCTTTGAGCTGTCTTCCCCGTGTGCTCTCCCCCCTGTATTTCGTCTCTAACCCCTGTGCAGTCTTCTCCCCTCTGTGCTCTCTCTGCTGTATGCAGTATCTCTCTTTTGTGATGTCTTCTACCCTCTGTGCTCTGTCCTATGAGCTGTCTCCCCCTGTGCACTCTTTCTCCCATCTGTGCACTCTGTCTGCCCTCCTGTGTACTCTCTCTGCCCTGAGTGTGCTCATCCTCCTGTGCTTTGTCTCTTCCCCTTGTGCTCCCGCCCTCCTGTGGTGTCAAAGATAGCGCCAGCATGAGTAAATGCACATGCATGGACCGTGTCACGCCACTGTCATCTTTGTATACCCAGGTGTCCAAACATGGCAGCCACCTGAGTAAGAGCACATGTGCACCAGGTATATGCATGCATACTTACAAAGGCGGTGATGTGACAGCGGTGGCGATTTCGGGTGCCGGCAGTTGCGGCACCGCTGGTGGCACTGCACCATGTGCCAGTACCCCCAGTGGGTGCCATACAGTGCAGTGCAAATTAATTGGGATAAAGCATTTCTGTAAGTAAAATTGTAAGTTGGTTACCAGTCAGTGATTCAAACCAGTTTTAACTGTTTTGAACAGGTGTGAGTGTACAACCTTGAGTAACAAAATGTGGTTTGACTGGTTTTAGTCAGAAAATAACAGTTAGCTGCCCTCTCAGCTTCAGTTGAGAGCTTGTTTCTGTGAGGAGTGCTTTAGTGTACTTTTTCTCTGTGTGATTCGTGCCTGTAAAAATGAATGTTACTCCACAGAATAGGTCTAAAATTATTACTCTTAATGAACATTCAAGTCTGACTGGAAGAGAAATCGCTTCCACTGTTGGTATTGGAAAATCTACCGTTTCAAGAATAATTCGCACACCAAGAACTGATAAAACACTTATTTGTTTTTCTTGCATTAGTAAAACTAATGCAAGAAAAACAAGTAAAGACTTGCATTGTCCCAATTAATTTGCACAGCACTGTATTTTCACTCCCATCACTTTGCCCCCCTCTGTGCTCTCTATGACCCCCATGTGCTCTCTCTGCCCCACTGTGTACTCTCTGTGCCCCCCATCTGGTCTCTGTGGCCCTCCTGTGCGCTCTCTTGCCCCCCTGTGCACTATCTTGTACCCTGTGTGCTCTTTGTGCCCCCTGTGAGCTCTCTCTGCACTCTGTGTCTCCCTGTGCTCTCTCTGTGTCCCCTCTCTGCTTCCCTCTGTACTCTCAGTACTCCTTCTGTGCGCTCTCTGTGCCCCCTATGCACTCTCTGTGCGCCCTGTGTGCCCTTTATGCACTTTGTTATCTCCCCTGTACCCCTCTATGCATTCTGTGTCCCCTCTGTGTGCTCTGTGTCCCCCGTGCTCTCTATATGCCCCCCTGTGTGCCCTCTGTACACTCTCTGTGTCCCCTCTGTGTTCTCTGTGCCTGCTCTGTGCATTGTCTATGTGCTCTCTGTGCCCCCTCTGTGCACACTCTGTGCCCCCTCTCTTCCTCTGTGCGTCATGATGCCATTGCCATCTTTGGACACCAGTTTTACAGCCGACATTCAAAAACAGTGACACCCAAAATCCATGCCACACATCGCCGCCGCATCTCCCTGCCCACAGCCTTCGCCGCACACACCACCGCCTGACCTTCTGCCTGACTAACAGAATATGTGCATTCCTGGCATGCATACCCACTTATTTACTGAAGATGGCAGCGGCCTAAGCAGGTGGGCATGCGCACGCTGGGTAAGCACATGCAAGCGCCGGGTTTGTGAATTCATGCGCTGACAGTTTTTCATGCCACTGCCATGCCACCCAGGTGTCCAAAGATGGTGGCGGCATGACTGCCCAGAGAAAGCACTCACACAGGGGGCCACAGAGAGCACACAGGGGGCCAGAGAGAATGTACAGGGGCACCAGGGAGCACTCAGGAGGGCACAGAGAGAGCACACAGGGGGAAACAGAGAGATCACAGGGGGTCCAGCGAGAGTATACAGGTGGGTCAGAGATAGCACACAAGGGAGCCAAAGAGAAGGCACAGGGGAACCAGAGAGAGGGCATAGGGGGCTAGTGAGATCATACAGGGAGGCACAGATTGAGCACACCGGGGAGCACAGAGAGATCACAGGGGGCCAGAGAGAATGTACAGGGGCACTAGGGAGCACCCAGGGGAGCACAGAGAGAGCACATGGGGGCACAGAGAGAGCACACAGGGGAGCACAGAGAGATCACAGGATGTCTAGAGACAGCACACAGGAGGGGCAGAGAGAGGGCACAGCGGAGCAGAGAGAGGGCACAGGGGACCATAAAGAGCACACAGGGTGCACAGAGAGAGCACACAGGGGGCACAGAGGGGCACAGACAGAGCACCTGGGGGGCCATAGAGAGCACTCAGGGTGGCCAGGGAGAGCACACAGAGGGGCAAAGAGAGAGTACACAGAAAGGCTCAGAAAGGGCATACAGGGGGGCCAGAGAGAGTGTACAGGGGGCCAGAGAGGGCACACACTGGGGCAGAGAAAGCACACAGGGGGCAGAGAAAGCACACAGGGGGCACAGAGAGCACACAGGGGCACAGAGAGAAGACAGGGGGCACAGTGAGCATACTGGTGGCACAGTGAGCATACTGGGGCCTGAGAGAGTGCACATGGGGGCCAGAGAGAGTGCACAGGGCAGCCAGAGAGGGTGATGGGTGTGCTAAAATGGCACCCACTGGCGATACTGGCACATTGTGCAGTACCGCCATCGGTGCCACAATCGCCGCCACCCGAAACCCCCCTCAGCCGCCGCCTCTGACACATCACCGCCTGAGTAAGCACACATGCATATACCTGGCCCACATGCACACTTACTCAGGCGCCCGCAATCTTTGGACATCTGGGTATACAAACATGGCGGCGGCGTGACCCAGTGTGCACACGCGCACTTACACAGGCCGCTGCCATCTTTGGACGCCACTGGGGGGATAGAGCACAAGAGAGGAGAGATAAACCACAGGGGGCAAGCACGCAGGGGGACATAAAGAGCACACAGGGGGGCAAAGAGAGTGCACAGGGGAAGGGCCAAGCACACAGGGGAAGAGAGAGCTCAAAGGAGATAGCATAGAGTGGAGAAGACAGCACGGGAAGAGAGATCAGACAGGGAAAAAGCGCACGGAGGGGGAGACAGCCCAGTGCAACAGAGTCTGCCCCCATCATGATGTCACCCCTCTCCCACTAGGACAGCATCGGACCCCCTTTAGTATATATACACATATATATATATATATATATATATATATATATATATATAATATATATATATATTAAAAAGCATGCAATTCTGACATAATTTTTGTAACTTTTTTGTGTATCATTTACCATAACTGACAAAATGATTGCATTGTGTGTGTTAATGGCAAGGATGTAATTCCAGTTGTCAGTAACGAATATCATGGCAGCCACAACCATCCTTCATTCTCCCTAATAAGGAAAGCAGAAAGCATATATCCTAAAGCTCCAACAAGGCAAAAAATATCCATTTAATGAATGTAAGTCCTAAGATTTCCCCTGATTGTATGTTTGAAATAAAATAATGTTAATATTTCATGAACACAAAAGAAAGAATGTATGTATAATTTTGTAGACTTAGAAATACTTTTGGCTGCATTTAAAAGGACCCAGACACTACATTAATGTGGTGTTTTAGACATTCATTAAGGAACTAGTAATGTAAAATATGCCATGGAGGAACTATACGAACCAACAGGAAATCACTGGCTAACTTCAAAGAGAAAATACAGTATGCAGATGAAAGACAGATGTAAAAGTGGGTTCCTTTAATGGCTGGCATATTGGATGCAGTACAATCACATGTACGTTGCGTTGTGTACATGGCTTCAGTTACACTTTTCACTGTTCTTGAAATCTATTCAGACAGTCTACACAGAGATAATCCCTTCCACACTCCTGGTGCCTTTTTGATTACTTGAGAACTCTGATCACTATGAGAGCAGTGCTAATTATAACAGATGTTGGAGTAGTAGTTGTGCTACTGTCTGAGTGTAATTACTAAAGCAAACCCTTGTCTGCACCGCCCAATGGGTGTCTAGGATGTTCAAACAGGTTATAATAATTGTCACATCACACATTTAATTTAAGAGTAAGAATTTCATGCAAGAATTTTTTATTTTTGCCACCTGATATTTGTTAGCGTTGGTTGTATACCTATTCTCAGGGGAGGACATATCAGAGGTGCAGCCTGTGCAGCCACACAAGGGCCCAAGAGGTAAAGGGGCCTACATGCATTACCAAAGCAGGTGAAATTGTGCATTTTTTTAAGCTCTTGGGTGGGCAAAGGGCCCCCACATTGTTCTTGCACAGGGGCCCTTTTCTGTCTGTGCCTATTCTAACAGTGGTCCTTTGAACGTGGTCTTGGAAGAGTTGCCAATTTGCCCATTTAGCAGATTTGTCTCAAATTTTGCAATATGTGGCCAAAACGTGGTAAACGTTGATCTAGGAGATTAGGGTGCGTTTACCATAAGGTGGTCAGTTATGGATGCTATGTTTTATTTTATTCAAGGTGCTATTTAAAAGTTCTTTTTGAGAAAAAAACAAACAATAAATCAATTTTATATCTTGAGTTTTCATGGTCTTATTAATCACATAGGTCTAAATCTTTCATTGTCTTAAGATCCAAATTACTGGTGACATCTGAGGTGGGTGCCTGCATCATATATCTGTGGTGACCACGGTTGATTGTGCGGAACTTGGCTCATTTTACATTGGACTTTGTCTTCTCTGTTTTATGAAGGGTGGGTGAGTCAATATCCTTACAGGTATGAGCTGAGACTCAAATTAAAAGTTTAAGCGTTAAATATTTTTTTATGCCCTTCTGAATCTGGGAATTTGGGACTTTTCCAGTTACCGCAGTAGCTTTGCTTGGAATTTTGGATTGAAGAAATACCGTGTTGATTTATGCATATTAAATTTGTTGATGTGGTGGTTTCCTGTAAAATAGTTATTGAAGTATTCCACTGCAATACAGATTTTTGTGAACATACCCTAACTGTTATTATTCCTTTGATATGTCTTAAGCTGTAAGTACCATTTAGATGGCTGTTCAGTCAACTCTTCCATACACAAGAGCTCTCTGTCAGCCAAGTGCTCTTGTGTTTCTATGAGAAAGTTGCCGACTGACACGTTGGCCAGGGGCTTATCTCCGTGTGAACAATGCGATTGGCAGTAGAAAATCATACATGCACAATTGATAACTTTGCTGACCATCAGATGGACAGTGTACCCATACATGTTAAACTGTCGGCCAAATATGTCGATATCGGTGGGTTCAGATGATATCAGTCTAATGTGTATGGGGTCCTTTACTTATTCAGTAAAAAGGCTACTACTTTAGCATCACTGCCTTTCTTTAAAAGTACCTTATACTGACATGTCAAGCATGTCATCCTTCACATGGAGAAATGTTTCACCTTAGACCCTAGTCAGAAGCATCTCATACAGCCAAATCAGATCTCATGCTCTGCACTGACGAGAGGCAACACCCTGAAACACTGTTAGCAAATTGAGATTCTGGTTTGGATTTATCCTAAGTCATATGGCAAGGCTTGTTAAAGGGTCCATGTTGACTTCCGATAGGTGGCACTGAAACTCAAACCCTGTTTCTCTCTGAAGAGGCAATTTGCATACTTAATCTTACTCTTACTTGCTCTTACTAAACTTACTCCTTCAAAGGAATGGTAAAACAACAGTTCTACATGTTGGAATTTACCTATGATCCTCATTTCAAGAATTGACTATAGACTTATAGAAAAGAATTGCAAAGGTCTGGCCGCTAAGAGTCATTGCCACTATTAGAATCTTCTAATATAAATAGAAAGTAGAATCCCCTTTACTAATCACTAAACCCTACATCTGCTGGAATTTCGCATAATGCAATTTCATGTGCATAAAATCAATTAGAAATGCTCTGTAATACAACCGTACATCACTATACAGACATAGAGGCACATGAAAGACAAAGACGGTGTCTGCTGGAATCAAGTTCAGGGCTTTATTCCATTGAGTATGTGATAAAAAAAAATCCTTCAAAATGTCATAAATCAAAAACTGCTAAATTATAGGAAAACTGAGAAGATTTTCTTACTTCCTGTCTCCCAGACAGACAAGAAACTTGGTATGAAAGAATAAAGCGCCTAATATTATTATTATTATTAATTTATATAGCGCCATTAGATTCCATGGCGCTTTACATATGGAAAGGGTAGAGAAGAACACTTACAATATATATGGACACTCAGGTCGTACAGATACAGGAGGGGAGAGGACCCTGTCCGCGAGGGCTCACAGTCTACAAACTTTTGGGAAACAAGGTGTGTAACAGTCCGCGCTGCTGAGTCCACAAGAAACACAAGGAATGCAATCTATATCTTGTAGCAGAATTCTTCTTTATTTCCTACGCGTTTCGGTGCAGTTCCATGCACCTTCCTCAGGGATATCAGATATCACACATATAAGACTTTAAAATTACTTGATGATGAAAACCCTTGTAAATGTAGGCCAGGTTCCCCCTTTACAAAAGTTGTTACAAATGTATTCATAAGTCCCAATTAATGGGCCATGACAGTGATCTGTGGCTACTCCACAGGACAAAAAGTGCTGCATCTAATCTAACCTTATTGACAACTCTTCTTTTGATTGACCAGTGTGGGGCAACATCACATGTTCATCCCGCCACTATAATGATGATTATGCTAGGCCAACTAATCAAAAGACAAGAGGCAGATGCATCACAAAGCACTCACTGATCTCAGGAAGACCAGTCGAGGAAAACACTGCGGGCAGCCGGCAAAAGTGCTCACAGTGAAATCCTAGGTGCATTGCCCCTGAGAATTACAATGGTGGTTTCCGCAAGGATGCACCCCAGGGCTAGGTACTTCCCTGGAGGATATCTGGCTAGTTCCGTGTTTGAGACTCCTAAATGAGCCTCCATGAACTCTATTTGCAAGTCACAGATGGAGGCAGGTAAGAGGTGGTACTCCAGCTCCCTTGTTGTGGTCCTGGACAACTGTCATGGCTGAGTAAATGGGATATCCGAATTAATTTGCAGCAACACTACTCCCTACAATCTGATCCAAAGTATCAGGCGGACTCATTGATGGGGTTAATAGAGCACTTTTTGTAGTTAACGGAAGATAAAAGGGTTCATAGAGACATCTCTGGCTAGATATCTTAAGTGTGTGTATATTTTATTACATCTATACTCTATATATTGATACATTTTAACAAGTAAACAAATTACGTTTGTTAGTTATTCTTTTACTACAGAATCAGTAACTCCCTGTACTCATGTTTCTGCAAGATATTTGCACAAGGGAGGACTGCTTTGACAGCTTAAGACAAGGAATAAAGAAAAATGCCTTCCGGAAGAAAACGAAAACTGCTATCAACAAAAGGTTACTTATTTTTTTTCTTAACAATAAGTTAAGTGCTTGACCTGGATAAACTTTTTCTTTTTCCAGCGTTGCATTTTACAACCAAAGCTGGTTTTTAAAGCATGAAATGTATTGGAAATTCCACCAATGTATTGCTTACTTTTAAGATCAATATTTTAAAAGGTTTTATATGTCAAAACTATTTAAGTGAAACATGGTCATGATGCTCATGGCAGCCAATTTAGGCTATACATGGCTTTTAGCCCTTTTGCATATAGCTTCTCCATTGTTTGCCCCTTTAGATATTTCAGTTTTCAGGAAGCACATGGCATGGTTCTTCAAAGTAAATGTGGCACCCCAGAGTCTGGTTGCCACGACGGCCTTGCTTCCCTCAGGGGGTAAGGTCATGCTTGAAAATAAGGTAGAGTATCCACGCCAGTCTTCTTGACTCCAAACCACACACAACACCCACTTGACTCCAGTCCAGAAGGAGAGCCCTAACCCGCATTCATGGGAGTCTCTTCTATACATTCTGGCCGGAGGCGGCATTAGTCAGTTCAGTTCCTAAGGAAGACTGTAGAAGACATCCTGCGGACTGGAGAGGTGTCAGGCTTGTCCGAGGATAACAACTAGCCAGTGTGAGGAACCCATAAGCGAGGGTCAGAGGAGAGGAGTAGGCCTGGGGATAGGAGCCTGTTAACGGTTCACCCCAGAGCGAAGCGCCAGAACCAGACACTGGAGTCCGAGGTTGCACGAATGCTCTAAGCCCAGCAGCCAAAACCAGAGAACAAGAGATTCCAAGTCTCTAGATCACCAAAGCACCTAGAGGCACAGTAGCGTAGAAGAGCCCAGGAACAGTGGTCAGAGAAGTGGTATCTGGGAAGGGCTTGAGCTGCCTGCCATACCGATGAGAAACTGTCCAGCAGGAGTAAAGGGTTGCAGCTTAGCTACAGGCAGCCAGGACCAGCAGACAGGAGCACAGCAGGGAAGCCTCAGAACCAGCCGGGTGAGGAGAACCTTAACTTGCTTCCAGGCAACCTGGATTCCTAACAACAACTGTGGACTGTACCCTGACATCTGATACTTCAGTAAAGGTAAAGGAAACAACCCCTGCATGTCTGTCGGTTATTCAGCTCCTTGAGTCCTGTACCCCAATGGCCTACCACCGCCATAGACTTAACGGTTGCCACAGGGAACCACTACACCCATGGGGTGCGCTAACACCACAGCTATCCATCCATCATCCCCGGAGGTCCCGCATCGCAGCACTGGCCCCGAATAGCCAGCTACCACGGGTGGTGTCATGACACCTATCCCCTAAATCCTATCCCAAGAACTTTTCCAAATTGATCCCTAGGGTCACAGAGCCATGTCTCGACCCCTGTGACTCCCTCGGAAGTGCCCAAAGCCCGATTCTGAGTGCCCCACAGTCCTGGGGTGGGTCAGTCTCTTGGCATCACAAACAGGATGACGTGTCCGATGCTTACGGGTACTGTGTGCCATTGACTTTTTTACACTGTGATCAGTCACCATTGTTGGCCCACACAGCATGCGGAAAGAGAAAGGAGTGTACCATCGTGGGCGGGACCATTGTAAGGGCGCAAAGAAAAGCCCCGCTCTGCTCAGTGATGTCAGCTAGTGCGAAGCAGGAAGCCCTATGCCGGAAACTCCCAGTACGCTGAACTCCCCACCTGAGGAGTGGTAGACTGAACAGCCGAAAAAGACCGAGAACCTGGCTGTGGTTCACTAGGGGGAAAATGATGTCCAACCCAGAGGAAAAGGAGCCTAAAGTGAGCCCGGCTGCCCCCCAAGATAAAGCCATAGCCCAAGCTGATGACACAGTCATAGCCCCAGCAGCAGCGCCAGTCTTGCCGTTCTCAATGTCGTACATCCCGGCAGCGACCTGGCTGTCGCAGTACTCAGGGGAAGCGGACACCCTGACTGATTTCAAGGAAAGGATAACTAGTTTGTTTGGGGCATACCCTATGACCGAAGACCAGAGAGTGACCATGTTAATGGGACAGTTGACCGCTGCGGCCCAACGTGAAGTGAAGTCCTGGCTAGACACCAACAAACAGAATGTTAAACAAATGTTTTCCGGGCTGAAAGAAACCTTTGACACCCGAACTGCCGCAGAAATTAAAAAGAGATTTTATGGGAGTAGGCAAAGGGTGCAGGATGATATAAGAGACTATGCCTTAAACCTCCAAGAGGCGCTAAGGGCCATAAAACAGATTGATCCCGGCAGCATCCAAGATGAAAACAAGCTGTTAACCAAGCAGTTTATTGAAGGGCTCAGTCTCATGCCCAAAGAACTCCATTACGTATATTAGCTATGCAAAATCCTGACCTGAACTTTTCCCAATTTAAAGATCGCGCCATCCGTGCTGCGAGAACCCACAGCAAGCAGCACTGTACTCACCCAGCGACTGGCTCTGACGTATCAACCAGAGGTGGTGCCCTCTGCTGTAACCGCCGTGAGGGCTAGTTAGACCTTAGCAACTGATACCCCTGATGCCTTACAACTGCAAGTGCAGCAGCTGACCAAGGGGATGGCCAAGCTAGCCAAAACTGTCCAGTCCCTGCAAGGATCCAAGCCCCCGGAGAGGATAGAGTTGACCTCCAGACTGGATGATGTCCAGTGGATGCCCCAGAGGAGGAATCCACCAACCAGAAGATGACCCAGCGATCGCTATGATTCCGCAGGACAACTCATCTGCCACCGCTGCAATGAGGCGGGCTACATTGCCAGGTTTTGCACTTTAAAAGAGCAACCCCTGGAGCAGCGGGCCGCCCCCAGGAATGAGGCAGCCTGGCCAAACCAAACTGGCACAATAGGTATGTGGGAGGACGACCGGTCCTGCCTATCGTGCTGGATGGCAGCTCCATGAACGCTTTATCGCTTTATTGGACACCGGTTCACAGGTGACAACTATGCCTTACATTCTTAACAAATGGTACTGGGCTGATTCAAACATTACCCGCCGCCCAGATGATAGTTTTACAATATATGCTGCAGATGGTCTGCCTTTGCCACAAGTGGGATTTAAAGAAATAACCATTAAGGTGGGGCGTGTGGAACTAACCGTCCAGGCATGGTGATTGTTGATGTAGACTGATGCGAAAGTAACACAATGCTTACTCTAGGCACTAATCTGATTGAGAATTGCCTAGGGGATTTTATTGTTTTATTACAACAGGTTGCCGAAATTGACAACCTCGGGCAGCAGCTACTCCAGCAGAAAGAGATAAAGGCCCTGATGCAGAGGAAGCAGGTGGAGCTGTCTGGTAGAGAAGTCGGCAGTGTAAGAGTAAGTGATCCAGTCCCCATTGCAATACCCCCAAAGACTGAAATGTTAATCTGGGGTAAGGCAGCAATAGGCCTTAGAGGGAAAGATTACCAAGTTTTTGTGGAGCCCATGTACTCAAACAGTAGGCCCACTGTCCTGACAGCTAGAGGGGTAGTTGATGTCCACAAGGGGAGAGTACCAGTATGCATCTTGAACTGTAGTGAAGAAGAGGTCAAACTGCCTAGGTATGCTACCATTGCTAAGCTGTACACTGTCAGTAACAATACTATCATGGCAGTGGAGCCCTTGGATCCATCCGACCAGGCGGAGGACAATGGCTCAGAGGGGAAGCTGGAGGATTGGTGCCAGAAGCTTCATTTAGGCACTGACTCCACCCATACGCACCAAAAGCATGGAGTTTATCGGGTAGTTCAAGAATATGAACGGGCCTTTAGTTAACACCCTTTAGACTTTGGCCAGGTAAAAGGGGTACAACATCACATCCCCACAGGTGACCATCCGCCGATCAAATAGAGATACAGGCCTGTACCACCAGGTCACTATCAATGTACCAAAGAGATGTTATGGGAAATGAAGGAGGCTGGTGTGATCAGAGATAGTTTGTAGCACGAGGGCAGCTCCACTAATCCTGGTAATGACGAAAGATGGTACAATCAGAATGTGTGTTGACTACAGGCAGATAAATCACATTACACATAAGGAAGCTTACCCACTACCCAGAATTGAAGAGTCATTAGCTGCACTGAACTGCTAGCTAATTTTCCCCCTTAGATCTCACCAGTGGGCAGGTTCCCATTGCAGAATGGGAAAAAAAGAAAAGACTGCGTTCACGACACCGATGAGCCTTTGTGAGTTTAGCTGCATGCCGTTTGGACTCTGCAACGCACCAGGAACATTCCAGAGGTTGATGGAGTGTTGCCTTGGGTAAAGAAACTTTGAAACTGTGATACTGTACCTAGATGACATCATAGTCTACTCGAAGACGTATGAGGACCACTTGTAGCACCTGACTGAGGTATTTGAGGCCTTATCCAAGTGCATGAAGGTGAAGCCGTCCAAGTGCCACTTATTGAAGCTTAAGGTACAGTACCTAGGACATGTGGTCAGTGCTGAAGGTGTGGCACCAGACCCTGACAAGATCACAGTGATCAGGGACTGGCCGAGACCTACTACCATCAAAGAGGTACGGCATATCCTGGGGCTGGTAGGATACTACCGGAAGTTCATCAAGGGCTTCACAAAGAGGGCAGCGCCCATGCAGGACCTCCTGGTAGGCCAGTCCAAGAAGGCCAAAAGCCTAAGTTCACCATTTGAATGGGCCAGCAAAGGCAAAGTGAGAGTAATTGCCTATGCCAGCACCAGCAGGAAGCTCCCTCCTACAGAAAGGAACCCTGATATCTCATTCAAGCTAGAGTTCCTTGCAGTGGTCTGGGCAGTAAGTGAACGTTTTAAGCATTTCCTGGCTTCAGCGAAATTCACTATCCACACGGACAATACTCCATTGACCCCTCTAGAAACTGCAAAGATAGTGGGGCCATTCTTTATCAATGGAAACCTCAATACCACTGGATATCTGAAATGCCATATGATTCAGATATCCAGTGGCATTGAGGTTTCCATTGATGAAGAATGGCCCCACTATCTTTGTACCCCATATACCACACCATACCATCATTAGCAGTAGTTTTGTTTGTTAACTTCACCATTCACAAAAAAGTTTGCCTCGTCACTCATCTGAAGGCAATTGTCTATGCTGTGAAGATACGAGATGTGCAGCATCTGTAACAGCAGATACTGGAAGTCTGTGCTAGCATTTCTTCTGCAGTATTGCTATCAGTGTGTCAAGAGTGGGAGAAGAGGGTTGCATTGACAATCCAACACAATGGGCAGCACTTTGAACACATCTTATAAGTGGTCATAAATTTGTAAATAACTCATGAAAGAATAAAGTTATGTTAAAACCAGGCACACCATTGTTTTTCTTATGAAATTCTCAATACGTTTGATGTGTCACATGACCCTATTCCCATTAAAAAAAAATAAAGTGGGATCCAAAATGGCCAACTTAAAAATGGCCACCATGGTCACCACCCATCTGGAAAAGTTTTCCCCCTCTCATATACTAGTGTGCCCCAAACAGGAAGTTGATATCACCAACCATTCCCATTTAATTTTTTTCTATCCCTAGGTGAGCTGCACACTTTGATCTCCTATCCCTATACTAGAAAAGCTAAAAATGGCACTACTTGGCCAGCCCCCATTTCTTATAATGGCTATGACAGGGTGTCCTGATTATGCTAGACAATGTTATCTGATAGTTGTAATGCGTTATGGGGAAGCCAGTACGGCCACACCTGACCTCATTAGCCAAATATTTGAGTCTTTAGCAGCATGTGAACTGACAGCAGCATTTTTTCTGGCCGATCCCACAAATCGAATTGCAGAGTGCTCAAATTTGGTGTGAACTATAAATTTTGCGCACTGCTAAAAGAGGATTGGCGGGGTAATCAGTAGTTAATCATATAATATATTTTCAATTAGTCTAAGCTGATCTGGGTTTTTTGTATAAAAAAAAGTTGTCGACCACCCCAATTAAGATGTCTTAAAATTCTAAGATGAAAATAACAAGCTGATAATAGTACACTTCGTGATGCGTGATGAAAGAAAAACTACTCTGTGGCATGAAATAATAGGAATGGGGCTCTGTTCACAAAACAACTGATTCTTCTACTTTATTCTTTTTGGCCACAATGATGTAAAAAGAGTAATTAGGGAAGAACTGAAAATCAAAGACTTCTGTGTTGGGATCACAAGATATAAGCAAGACAGGGTGAAGTAGACTAATTCTTTGTGGACTTAAATCTTAACTTGCCGGCATGTATAGATCAAACATTATCACCAGAGGCTATGGATGAAATGATTTCCACTTTCAAAGAAAACCACTTAAAAAGAAATTTGCCAGACCCATATAGCAACACTACATTTTGTCTCGGTTTCCAATTGTGTTTCCCTCATGAGTAATGGTTTTGTCATCACAATTGAACACCACACTGCAAAGCAGTTCCTGGAATAATCTTGATCCTACATAAAGCCAAGTAAAAGAATTATGTTTTATCCCAAAAATCTGACTATATATGTTGTATATAGATATCTTTTTTTTTAATTCGTAAACTATTGTTTAAAGGAAATGTGTCACCAGAAAATGGCTTCTAATTTAAATCATGACAGCTGGGTTTTTTTTAACATTTTTCATAATGCTTTTATGTAATTTTACATATCACTTGTTCGTATCGTACGATGGGCACCGGACACATCATGAATGGCAAATATGTATCACAGAGCTGGTTATCCACAGTGAAGTAAGCAAGCTTTGGCGTATAAAGCATTGAAAGTGTTAATAGGGCGAGGCAGGGCTGGATTTATGAGTATTCAGAGAGATTTGTGGGTCATAGCATCTCCATGCTGGGGTTTCCAAAGCGAGGCTGACACGGAAAAGAGTGGAACTAGAGCCACATCTGGTTGGCGTCCAAGGTCCCACTAGGCGTCTAAGTGGTTGCTGAAGACCCCAGTTAATAATGTAATTAATTGGTGGCGTCACATAGCCACACATTGTGCCATGACCTCAGAGATGATGGACTGAGACATCGATCAGCACTGCTTATGTTATGCATATCCTGCCTACAGCGTTGACTCTCAAGCATATCCCACATCAGTGAATGGAGTGCCTCTGACTAGTATGTTGGAGTCAGGGAGTCCTGGGAATTCCTGGGAAGATGGTTGGCATCCATTGTATCCGTGGGACATTAATAACTACCCTGTAGCCAGCGTAGGCATGCAGACAAATTGTGACACATAGTCTCACGAGGTCGGCGAAGTCAAGAACTTATTACAGACTGCTATAATAGGTTGTAGAGAGGTACGGCCAAGACTGGGACTGTCTACTACCATATAGGTTATTCTCCATCACAGAACTTCCATAGGCCTCTACTGGTTTCTCTATTTCTCCCTGTTTAAACTGTTATATGGTCAATTACCCTGTGAACTCCTGGAGACCTGGGAAATGGAGACTACACCCTACAGGAGTGTAGTTGAACAAGTTGAACATGTGGCCTAAATGTAAGAGATGATTGCTGAAGTGATGCCCAGTATCAGAGAGCATCCCATCCAGGCGCAAGAGGCACAGTCGAGGGTATACAATCAGTCGGCAAGGGTGAGACAATTCAACCCTGGGTATCGGACACTCGTGCTGATACCCATGGTAAAAAGCAGATGCCCCTATAAAGTGGCAAAAAGATTGGCAAGATCAACTATAAACTCCACCAACCAAGGAGAAGGAGTCTCTATCAGGTATACAACTTCAATCTGATCAAGCCATGGCAGGATAGAAAACCTTTGGAAGCTCAGTGCTTGATGGCCAAGTCCAAAGCCATTGAAAGATGTCAAGATGTCAGAGCTGCTTTTGTGGAGCCCACTGAGACGGGGTACTTGGTACTGGACCGGGGTACTGCTGGGGATATCACGGCGGTCTTGGTCTTGACCGTGTCCAGGGTTCCGCAAGTAATGGGGGGATATTTACAGGGGAGTTTGTCATAACACCACCCACGGGTTGTGGTCAGTGAGGGGACCACTGCTGCTGCAGAACCTCCGGGGATGATGTTTGGCAGCTGGAGATGTAATGGCTCTCTGCGGGTAGAGCTGGGTTCCCCGGGGCAATGGTAGTAATTGTCTATAGATAGTGCTATGGATGTTGCAGGATAGGGGTAGTAGTAGAGATGATGGGAGTTTGTGAGGGTACGCAGGGTTTGAGCACAAGGATCACACACACTCACGGTTTTGAAGTTTTCCAAGGCTTTACTGGTGATTGTATTCAGTAGAGTACTGTCCACAGAGTCTGTACCGGGGCCAGGTTGCTACCACCCTGTCTGGGTCCTCAGCTTCCCACTGCTGCGCTGTGTTGGGGCCCTGCTGCTGCTTTATCTGAGCTGCTGGCAATGTCTCTCATCACAGGTACCCCCTTTGCTTGGCAACTTGAGTCTTTCCGTGTGCTTCTGACCTCGCCGTGTTGCTTTCCTGAGGTACAGTGTAGATCTATAACCTCCACTATCCGGGTGTTTACTGTGCTGCGTGTGTCAGTCACAGTTTCGGATCCGGTATTCGGTCTGTGCGCTCCTCCGGGGCTGTGTTATGAGGTAACTCAGTCTCCCAGATGTGTTCCTCTGTTTTTTGCACTCCTTCACTCAGACCCTGGCTAAGCCTGGAATCGAGGAGCAGACTGTAGAGAAGCCTGAGGCAGCCTCTTTACACTACAGTGTCTCTTCCTCAGTTCTCCCAGGAACTGAAGTAACTACTTCCTCTTGACAGCAGAGTATATAAGGGAGCTGCTTTAGCTCCCCCTTCTGGCCTAGAGGTACTAGTGCAGTGTCAGGTGTTGTGTGGGGAGTTAACCCTTTGTGTTGTTTCTGTGGCACATTAACCCCTGGGGTGCTACATTTTCAACTGCCGAAAAGCAGCAGTTCTCAGAATTGACAGGTTATATTCAGGTCAAAGAAAATGAAATTCTCACAGACCTTCATGTCCAAGTGACTTTGAAGCCATGTCAGATTACCGAGAGGTAATCCAAAAGGAGGGGAAATGGATGTTGGACCTATGAGTAGCTCTTCCAGTCCCATAGTTTGGATGCCAAAACCAGATGGAGTATAGTGGTTCTGCAACAATTACCAGAAGCTGAATGAGGTTTCCAAGTTCAACCCATATCCAATGCCCCATATTGATGGGCTCATTGAAAGGCTAGAGCCAGCCTGGTGCATTACAGTCCCTGACAAAAGTTATGTCGCTTATCCATGTTATGTACCGTGTTTCCCCGAAAATAAGACACTGTCTTATATTTTTTGGGGGGCCAAAAGTGGCCCCATGTCTTATTTTCGGGGTATGGCTTATATTGGCAGCCACCAGCCTACTTACATACACATACCCATACATACACACATACACACACATATATAAATACACACACACACACACATATATACACATACACACAGCTTCCTACCTTGTCCCCCGTGCCGACCGCTGTGCTGCCTCCTCCATCCTCTTCTTCTGTGCTGGAATGTCCTCTGTGCCTTCCTCGCTCCGTTCCCGGTCTGCTGTGCCTTGTGGTTCCCCCTGCTTCAGTTCCATCATCATCGGTGCTGGGGGCTGCCATCTTGCTTCTTCTCTCCGCCCCCGGCCAGTGATGTCAGAGCAGGCCGCGCTGTGATTGGCTAGCACCCGTGACACGTGATCACGGGTGCTAGCCAATCACAGCGCGGCCTGCTCTGACATCACTGGCCGGGGGCGGAGAGAAGAAGCAAGATGGCAGCCCCCAGCACCGATGATGATGGAACTGAAGCAGGGGGAACCAAAAGGCACAGCAGACCGGGGGACAAGGTAGGAAATACTGCGCAGCGCCCAACCCACCCCTGTCTTATACCGTATTCCCCGAAAATAAGTCACCCTGTCTTATAATCGGGGTATGACTTATATTGGAAAATTCTGCGCCAGCCCTGCCCTGACTTATATTCGGGGGTGACTTATTTTCGGGGAAACACGGTATATAAAAGCTTATAACCTGATGTTAAATTCATCCATTGGTTTTATAAATTACTCTTTTGAAAGCTGATAACCTAAACCACATTTGGGAGGGTAAGAAAATAAATTGGCATCAATGCTTAAATATTGATCATTTAATGAACACAGAATGGTCAGATTTTGGCAAGACAAAAGTTGTCGCCCACAGAAAGTAATGTAATTTTCAAACAAATAATTAACTTAAAATACAAATATTTGTTGCATAACATTGATGAATGAAGTTGTGGTGCTATTAGAGTCATATTTAATATTTTGTGTGACTTCCATGAGCTTGAAGGACTGCATCCATGTGGTTCAACAATGATTCATACAATTTATTAATGAAGTTATCAGGAATAGCAAAGAATGCAGTCTTACGTGCCAGAGTTCATATAGATTTTTTGGTTTTGTCTTCCAAGCTTCCTCTTTCATCCTACCCCAAACATGCTCAATGATGTTCATGTCTGATGACTGGGCTGGCCAGTCCTTGAGCACCTTGATTTTTTTTTTGCCTGGAGGAACTTTGTTGTAGAGATGAATGTGTGAGATGGAGCACCATCCTGCTGCAGAATTTGACCCCTTTTATGATTTGGAATGTAAGAGGTAGCTAATGTCTTTATTTTTTAGGCTATTGATATTGCCTTCCACCTTGCAAATGTTTCGCACACCCCCATACTGAATGTAACCACAGACCATGTTCTTTTCACCACCAAATATAACTGTTTTCTGGGTGTATTTTGGATCCATACGTGCTCCAGTAGGTCTCCTGCAGTATTTGCGGTGCCTGTGGTGTAATTCTATTGAAGATTTATCAGTGAAATCCACCTTCTGCCACTTTTCCAGCGTCCATCTGTTTAGCAGGCTGTGGGACTTTGGAAATGCCACATTGTATTTTATTTGCCTTTTGTTTAGTGCTGGCTTCTGGGCACTGATTTGACCATGGAGGCCATTTCGAGACAGAATCCTACAAACTGTTCAGGTGACCAGGCCTCTTGGAGCTCAGCTGAAGTGGAAGAGGGGCTTGCTTTGGATTTTCTAACCAACAAACATTCCTCCTGAGCAGTTGTCTTGCGGGGTCTGCCGGACCAGGGCTTGTCAAAAACATCTCCAGTCTCTTCAAATCTTTTTTTAATTCTTTGTACTTGACGCTGAGACACATTGAAGGTAATCTAAGCTTTGGTGGCAGGGTGGATTTTTGGAATGTTGTCAGAGCTCAAGTTGCAGTTCAAGTGAAGGTCTGGGGTGCTGGGTTTCTTTTTATACACACCCACTAATTAACCAATCATTTACGGAGCTAAGATTGGGTGCATTATATGACCAGGCGACAAAGCTTTTGTCTTGCTCAAATCTGACCATTCTGTGTTCGTTAAATGATCAATATTTCAGCATTGATGCCAATTTATTTTCTTAACCTAAACCACATTTGAGAGGATTTCAGCTTTCAAAAGAGTAATTTATAAAACCAATGGATGAATTTAACATCAGGTTATAATCTTTTATTTACATAACATGGATAAGCGACATAACGTCTGTCAGGGACTGTACTATTGTGGACTTAACGAAAGGGTATTGGCAGATTCCCCTATCAAAAGATGACAAAGAAAAGATGGCCTATTCAACACCAGATGGTTATTTCTGGTTTGTCAGGATTTGAGTTGTAAGGAGCTTCAGCCACCTTCCAGAGAGCTATGGACTGAATCTTAATTTCCCACAAGAAGTACACAGTGGCCTACCTGGATGACATCATAATCTTCAGCCAGGATTGGGAGAGCATTCTAGACAAAGTCCAGGCAAAATTTGATGTTTTAAGCAAGGCAGGATTTTCACCAACCCACAGAAATGTACTGTTGGGATGGAAGAAGTCAAGTACTTAGACCATGTTGTAGGCAGGTGCGAGACCAAGCCCCAAGTACAGAAGGTTGACATAAACCAGAATTGGCCACAACTGCTCTCAGTGAAGCAGGTAAGAGCATTCATGGGAATTGTGGGCTATTACCATCGGTTTATCTCTAACTTCGCCATGATAGCAGCACCTGTGATAGACTCCCTTATGATTACAAAGTCGGCTATGGCCAAGGTTGTCTCCAGAGACAACATTTCAGGAAATGAAGCTAGCCCTGTGTAAACAGCCAGTGTTTGGTGACACCAGACTACTCCATGGAGTTTGTGGTCCATATGGATGCGTCAAATGTTAGGTTGAGTGTTGTTTTGTCCCAAGAAGTGAACAATGAAGTACATCCGATAATGTATCTGAGTCGGAAACAGGATTCCTGCTAGAATTACTCCATTGTGGAGAAGGGATGTTTGGCCATCAAGTGGGCATTGAACACTGTAAGATACTACCTCCTAGGCAGGAGAATTAAATTTGTGTCATACCGTGCCAGGATGAGGTAGATGTTTGAGAAGGAGAACAGATGGCTCCAAGCATTTCAGGATTTTAGCTTCCATGTGAAGCATAGGCATGGGAAACTACATGGCAATGCTGATGCTCTGTCAAAGGTCTGCTGTATGATGGTGAAAAGTGTCAAACCCCTAGATTTGGGCAGGGGGGATATGCAAAATATACTGTGTATCCTGTTCTCCTACACTGAATGGCCATTTACTTTCTATGCATGCAGCATGCTTTCTAGAGTTTTAACCTCTTCACGACCTTGAAACTTTCTATTTTTGCACTTTCGTTATTTCCTTAACATAAGTTATTTTCATATCAAATATTCCCTTTAGGCCTGGTTCACAAGAGCATATGGCATCAGATCTGATATACTAATGATACTCGGCTCAAGCGTGAGCTGAGTGTCAAGTTACTGTGATCAGACTCTTTTGCATGTGATCTCTCTCCATGTTCCCATTGCTTGTCTCTGCATATATCATACTGCACTCCAATGTCATCTGACTGTAGTCAGATATTTCACATGCACTCATAGACTTGTATGAGTGCGCATGATCCGAGTCATGTTGCCAATCACAATATGCTGCAATTGTTTTCTCAGTTGGATTAGAGACGAAAAAAATTTGCAAAACTACCCTATAGAATAACATTCTTGCAAGAGCAATGCGATTTTTTTCTCACATTGCACTCGCCCGATTTATTTGATTGTGTGCAAGAGCCCTTAATGTTACAATAACATAGGAGTGATTTTTGAGAAACACGCCATAATATCATTCCCTTTGTCTTAAAGTGTTTTTCAAGGACTTTGACTACATACCGTATAAATTATTAATTTATTTTAACTCATTTGGATTGAATGGAAAAAAATATCAGTTCCTTGGGTTTTGTTTTTCAGATGAGGAAATGATGTGTTAACATTATTCTTTATTCACAACTGTCTCGTCTTCAGGGCTGAGTTCCACTCCCTTCCCCTATGGCCTCTGCTATTTGATGGGTTCCATGTTGGGTTTTGCAATTGGCAAGGCATTTGTCAGTGACCTCAATTCCATAGATTTTAAGGCCCACTTGGGGACCCACCTATGTTTGAGTATTGAAGACTGCAAGACTGTGTTATGTTGCTGTTTTTTTGGAAATTGCAACCATCAAATTTCTTCAGTTGTCATCATCTCCTCAGACTCCAGTGATTTCTACTATTTGAACCTGCTACTTCTGTGACCTGCTGATTAAGGCCAGTTTCACACTAGCGTTTGGCTCAGCTGTGTATGTGTATGGCAGCAGCCGAACGCGTGCGGTGATGCATCCATCGTGAATCCCTATGTTTAACATGGAAATGCACGATGTATGCGGTCGCCTGCAGATGCACGCATGTGCGTCCTTATGCATTGTTTCCCGGAGCACAGAAACGCAAGTTGTTGCATTTTTTGTGTGGCAGAGGATGTATGATTTGTACGCAAGACTCTGCAAGAGTACAAATCATACATTAGCCCAATGAGAATGAGAATGCACTGCCACCTGGATGTCTGCGATTGGCACTGCATTTGGGTCTGCATGCCATACGCATGCAGACCAAACGCTAGTGTGTAAGTATCCTAACCCATTATTTGATGTGAACATCATGAACTATTATTGTCCATTCACATAACACTTCAATCTGTGGTGGATTCTGCTACCTAGATTTGAGTGCTGGTTCAGACTTGCCATTTTCTTCTTTTTCTACCCTCATAGTAGTTTGGTTCTCTGTGTGTCCTGCATCACTGTTTTGTCTGCCATCTAGCATAGTTTGCTATCTGGGTCCTTAGGGTACCGTCAGACCTGTTGACGGTGCCGGAGACGTCGGCGGCGACTGGCGGGAACGCGCACGTTTTTTGCTCCCCGCCAGCGTCACCGTCCCCCATTTACATTGGGCGACGCGACGGCGATCTGACAGGCGGCTTCGCCGCCGGGGTCTCTCAAGACCCCAGCGGCGATGCGGTACAATGGGAGAATTATGGCTCCCATCGCCTGTCAGGTCGCCGGCGGCCGTTTACATGGCGCGATGTGGATACATCGCCCCAGATCGGCCGCCTGGTTTCACATCACTGATGTGAAACCAGGCGAGCACTCAGAGGCGCCGACATTGCCCCTTTACATTAGGCGACGCAGGGGCGATATCGGCGCCAATAGGCCACGCCCCTACGTCACCTAATACATCGGCGGTGCCGTCACCAGGTGTGACGGCACCCTCAATGTTCCATGTGCATTCCAATCTGCTGTGTGCTAACACATTGGGTCAGAATGTCCACCATGACCTGCTACTTTCTGCATCCACTTCTGAAGGTAAAAGCTAACAATTCTGCAGAACAGTATGATTATGGATATACCAAAGGTACCTTTCCTAATATATTTTACTGCGAGTTTACATTGTGATCGTTATCATTCTAACATACATTCAACCATATAGCACTGTTTATTCCATTTGGGAGGGCAGGCAGCATTAACAAAGAGCAGTAATTCCGGGATTATTTTTTATTACGGTATGTGATTTTATAGTTTGGGTCATTATGGACACGGCAAAACCAATTATGTGATCTCTTTTCTTTGATGAAATAAAGAATTTGTAATAGGGAAAATATTTTTTTCTTTTAGTTATTTTAAATTTTTTTCCCACTAAGGGACATGAACTCCTAAAAATTTAATTACAGTATGTCAGCGTTATACTGACAGATCTCTTCATTGGCATAGTAAGATGGTAGACTTAGGGGTTGTTTTACAATAGACAAGGCAAAGTTTCAGCTCAATGGTGTGCAGAAAATTGCATGAACACCCAAGGGTTAAAATTCAGACATCAATTATCACATTAAAAAAGAAATATAGATCTATGGTTGTTTATAGGGATATTTTTACATGTCTGAATTTTAACCTTGGATTTACTATTAAATAAATGTTTCTGGGCACCATAGAGTGGGAATTTTTGCTTTGTTTGCTATCTAATATGTCTGAACAGTACGATTCCCGCTTCTGGAATTTTGGAGTTCCTTCTGAGGGTGAGCTGGAATTATTTTATATATATATATCACTTTGAGTTATTTTATACTTCATTTCAGTTCCCATGATGTAATAGTGGTTAGGGGTTAGTCTGAGCTAACACTAATAATCTCGTTTTTTCTTGGAGTTTTCGATACAAATAAAAAATAAACAAAAGAATGTCTAAGGGTTAACAAAGATTTCTTTTGTTCTTAAAACTTGCCTCTTCATTGGTTTTTGCTCTGTGATAACTCACAAATGACAGGTCATCGAGGACAAAGACTTGAGCTACTTCTTCAAAACTGTAAGGTATGTGTTAAGTACCGGTATATTAGTATGAAGGGGAAAAAAAGAAAAGAGTGAAGGGCAACTTTTGAGAAACTATTTATAAATTATAAGTCAAACAGCACTTTAATCCGTTACAATTATTTTCTTGGCCGAAAGGGTTTTATGCAATTTTTGAAGAATGTAATATATTATTGTGTTGTAGTGAGAGATACAAAATCTTATGTTACAACACAAACTGTCAAACAGAACAAGAAGCTGAAGGCTAGAATTAATTTTACAAGTAGAGTATACAGGATCTGTCGGCACACTGGATATGAATCTCATGATACAAATATTTTCTAAGACCACAGAAAGCAGTGATATAGTCAAACATGTTTTTAAGATTGCATGATTCTTGCCTATTTTTGACCCATTTCTTTCAACATCCTCTGTTAAGGTTATTGACTCACAAACCCTGTCCCTGACCCTGTCAGTATATATAAAGAAGTATCTGAAAGGACCAGATTTGATGTTTGAAATTGATAATCATCATCCAGATTGCTCATGGGATCCCAGGCCAAATGTGTTCTTCTCAAAGAGTAACTTGGGAGTTTTGAGGAGTTTCCTTGGTACTTACGCCAATAGCCTGCACTGCTACGCTGTTAGCGTACGCTATTGGCGTAAGTACCAGGGACAGCTCACCAGTTCTACAGCACTGACGCTGGTCCTGTATGCAATTTAACTACAGGACTACGGACAGTACAAAGAGAGCAGGAGCGGAGCGGCTTTTAATAAATGAAACTATAACCCCACAAATGCCGGGATCAGATAATTCTGACTATTAACCTCTCCACTGCCAGGGTCGGATGTCACCATGTGTACATAGAGTATACACACTCTGTGCACACATGATGACAACACACAACAGCACATTAACCCTTCATATATCGGCTTTTGTAAACCGCATCTGGAGGCACTGTGCTGACATGCAGGGCAGAGCTTGCAGAGGTGGTTAAAATGATGATTAAGCCCTATAACTTAAATCTTTTATTACCACCTGAGTTTTTAACTATGATGTGTCAGCGCTGCTGTGACAGCGCTGACACATTATTGATTACTATACCGCCAAGCCGGCATAATCAAACTTGGCGGCTTTGACAGCCGCTAAGTTTGAAGCGATTTTGACAGCACACTCATGCGACTATTGCACTTTGTGCTGTATAGGTGCGTAGGTGCGAGTTTGACTCACACCCATATACTTTTAATGGCCACTCGCGCGAGGAAATCGCGTGCAATCACAGCATGCTGCGATTGCACTCGCATTTCCATTGCAATGAGAGTGTAATGCGAGAAAATCGCATTGATGTGACCCGTATCATTTAAAGATACAGGTCTGAGTGCAACGCAATTTTTTTCATGTAATACACTTGCGCGAGTCTTACGTCAGTGTGTTTTCAGCCTTAATGTTTGCCTATCATTCTTTTAATGCATTTATGTCCCTGGTTGTCAATTACATTGATTTTTTTAAAGAACCACCCAAACGCATTTTGTTCAATAAAGTTCTTGAAGTCTGAGCCAGAGTCTAAGAACTTTAGTATTCGAAACGCGTTTGGTTGTTTTGTCTACTACCCCCCGAAGTGTCTTTATAAATATTTTCTATTTTTAAGAATTGTTTAAACACTGTAAATGAACTTTTAATCAACATCCTCGGACTGGACAACTGAGCAGCAGCGGGAAGCCGTGCACCGCCTTGGATTTGGTATACACACTTCAGGGGTGAATTGGAATTTTTCCATTTTAATATAATGCTATACAGTTGCTTATTTTCATGTGCACTATTGATTTATGAAATAAAAAAATAAAATGACAGTTACACTTTAAGCTTCTTGTTGATCTGGAATTCATTTTGCAAAAATAGCCTTAAAATGCTCCAAGGCGCCTTGAGAGTTAGGTGGGAGTTTGCCTCTGATCACAGCTGTGTAACACATATTTATGTAAAAAAGGGATATAGCTCTCTTAAAAATTAAAACCAAGAGCTGGTGAAGAGCACATATCTATTTTATGAGACTGTAGCAATAAATATTTATCATGAGAAAGCACCAAATATCCTTCTTAGTCTTTAAAAGTACACCATTGTTTGACAGTTTAATCCAGTTAAACCAAAAAGATGAGCCAGACTATATTGGTATATGTGCAAAGTGTAAGCGCACATTCCCATCATGGCCATTTCATAGACAAAACCCAAGAAATAAAAAAGAACATATACCATACAACACACAGGACCCAAATCATTTTGACCTTGAGAGCCACATCCAGCTCTGAAACATGGTCATGAGCCACATTTAGCTGAGAGAGTTTTGTGAGCCACATCCAGCTCCAAACCACCTCACAGTAGTGACACTCAGAGGCTACATTACCAGTATTATGACAGCATATGTTTTTCCATAGAAATCACACCAAGACAGTATACCAAGATCCAGGGTTTCCTACCTTACTTCCATCCAGATCTACTCTTCTGTGTGGGGCTACTCACAAAAGGCAACACATGGAGACCGGCTTTTCATAGCTGTTTGCCAGACCTGGTGTTTATACACCAAGCAGGACGACAGTCACAAGCTACATATCATGTGGCTTCTGAGCCACAGGTTGGAGACCCATGCCATACTGCAAGTAAATAGTAATAGTACATGTTAATAACATAGGGTACTTAATTATTTGGCAGAAGAGATAGTGTGCTCCTGAACTGGCCCTCAAGTTGGAGGCCCATAGGTTAGTCCCTCTCCCCAAGATTACCCCTGAAGGTGGGGAATGTCTGGGTCTCATGTCTTGCTATGCTCCTCAATGCAATTCACTTATATGTCCTCCCCCCTCCCAATGGATTGAAGGGGCAGGAGAGTAGGAAAACACACAGGGAACCCACGCAAGGCAACATGTATAAAAGGACTTCAGGTACATATCAGGAAAGTAGCTTGTTGCAAAAGGAGCGACAACCCTGCTTCACAAGAACAAGCTCAAACACCTAAGTAAGTCTCTATTCACACAGTGCGTTTTTGGTCTGTTTTTGTTCATCAGTTTTCGTAGCCAAATCCAGAAGTGGGTGATAAATACAGAAATGGTGACATGTTTCTATAATACTTTTCCTATGATTGTTCCACTCCTGGCTACAAAACTAATGAGCAAAAACAGACCAAAAATACACAGTGTGAATAGAGCCTAAGGCTGCTTTCACATCAGCGGTAATCACTGATCGCGGCAGTTGCGGTGAAAAAATGCAACTGCCGCAATTACCGCATAACGACCACACTTGCGGTTCACTTGCGGCAAGCCCCATGCAATGTCTGTGGGGCTTGCGGTATATGTGCGGCAGGTGTGGCAAGTGTGGTTTCGGCACTTGCGGCACGTGCGGCCGCGAGAAAACCGCGGCTGACCGCGTTTTTTTCGCGGCCACATCTGCCGCAAGTGCAGAATCCGCAACTGTACTGCAATTGCTGCAACTGCCGCAAGCCCCACAGACATTGCATGGGGCTTGCCACAGGTGAACCGCAAGTGTGGCCGTTATGCGGTAATCGCGGCAGTTGTGTTTTTTTCACTGCAACTGCCGCGATCAGCGATTACCGCTGATGTGAAAGGGGCCTTAGAATGCAAATTCTACTTCTGGCATGGAGTGAGGCCAAAGGTGGGTAGATATAGAGGAAGGATGAGACAATTATAAGCTGCAGCTGGAATGAAGGCAAAGGGAATTCACAGCCAGCAAGGATTTAGAATGTTCATCAGCAAAAACAGCAAGCTAAGAGAGCTCTACATAAGGCCTGCAATCTATTAGGCTCAGAGACCTTTTGACCGCAGGTCCAGGGGTGACATCAGGATGTGACAAATTCATGACATTATGTAACATTAATTAGATCAAAAGAGCATAAACGTCATCCACTGCGTCAAGATGTACCCACCTGGGAAAAGGAAAAAATATGTAAGACAATAAAGTTGTTATTTTACTTGAGATAATATATTCCTACGTTTAATATATCAATTGTACTTGTTTTCTTATTATAAATCTGTTATAGATATTTGCCGCTTTGAAAAAGGCTCGAGAATAAGCCGAAACATCAGGAAATTGACAAATCTATGTTCTGTATAATAATATTGAGCGATAAATAAATCAGATACTTGAAGCATTGTTTCCATCATTCTTTTTGAGCGCTGAAGTACAATTATAGACTATTAGTATATCTCCATCTCCTAGTATTTTTTGTTTTCTTCAATTCCCCAAGTGGAATCAGTGATGTGTGCTGCAGTCTCTAATCTGTGATCATCAAGGGGGGTTTACACGTTGCGATATCGGCATTCAATTTCAATGAAAAGTCACGTGGTTCGATCGTTGGAGCAGATATCGTTCCTGCGTTGTATGGTGTGAACGTCCAATACGATGCAGGAACGATGTCAATGCGATATCGGGGATTGAATGAGCGTGCTATTCAATGCTCCGATATTGAATGGAGATTGGAGCCGGATCGTGCTGTGTGACAGCCCAACTCCGATGTGAAGTTCAACGTCACCCATTCACTCCCATGTTAAATGGTCGTTCCTGGGTTGGGGGGCGTTGATATCGTACGGACGTTGCATCCAGAAATCGCAACGTCTAAACCTCCGATGCGATGCGGGAGAAACGTGCACTAAATGCGTGCTCCCGCGCCATTGAATTGCGATATCGTAACGATATTGAAACGTGTAACCCCACCTTCAGAGTTGTGCCTTGATCTGCACAACCTGTCCAGGTGAGCCTTTCCATCATTCAGCTCCATCCCCACACACTCAGCACACTCACACAAGGAAGCGCCAATGTATCTCTTTGAATAAGATGTACCCACCGTTAATTAAGTACTTTGTGTTTTTTACATGTATGATTACTATTTATTATTTAATTGCTGTAGGGCACATGCTCACGTAAGGAAAATGTACAACATCAGACAAGTACGATTAATAGGTCACTTGACTGTCTTCACACAAAGAGCATAACCTCTGTTTACTGTTATTGCAGGAACTCAAAACCATAAGGGGTTCCCTGTGGGCAGCAACTAACAGAATGGGAAGAATGCAAAGTCCTATATCTGGACAAGAAAAATGAAAAACAAGACAGACAGACTGAACATGAATCAACATGGTGATGCAGCAGCAAAAAAGGCAAACACAATTCTGGGATGTATTAACAGAAGCATACAGTCTAGATCACATCAAGTTATTATTGCTGTGAAATGGCCTCGGAGTGAATATGCTCTTACACTAGGCACATATACCAGCTTAACCATCTTTTGATTTTGCTGCAATTTTGTACCTAGTACAAACAGGTGAGTGGCACTCCATTCTGAGCCAAATATTGCATCTATATCTTGCCATGCATGGGTGACTCAGTCAGGACCATGTCTTGCTCTGTCCTTATCACATTGATATCATTTGACAAATGGTAAGATTTTACTACTAGAGAGAGGTTAGGACCAATCCAATGGGTACACCCTGTTGCGGTGGGATGGCTTTTATGCCTTTCCTTTAATAAAATTAGCATTAACTAAGTGTCAAATGTTATTTATATGTCCTTTTACTCTTCACTTATTTATTGGCTATAGGGTGTGGGCTCATATTGTGTTGTTTTTCTTCGGTTTTACAGGTTAATTCAGCCATCTGAACAGTCAGCTATCTGAAGTTTTGATGCCCACTGCCAGATGACGTTTGCACCAAGAAGAAAAGATGTGTTAAATGGTTATCCATTTAAAGGTTAAATAGTTGTTCATTGCAAAACTACTCAGAATAATGAGAAATCAAAGAAATAAATCATGCTAAGGCTGGTTTCACCCTACCGTTTTTTGAATCTGGGCAAATCAAGTTGCAACCGTATGCAACCGCATGCAGTTTCCTTCCCAATGGGGACGCAGGAAATCATCTGCAGCCAAAACCAAAAAACCAACACTGTACTTGCAGAATGCAATCAGACCCCACTGACTCACCGTTGCCGGATGCTCACGTCTCAGGCGATGCAGCACTTGTCACAGTTCCGCACATGAGGCAGTGGGGCCCGGTGGTCAGATCAAAAGGGGTTGAATGGATGGGAATAATTCTTGTTGTCGTGACGCCACCTGTGGGATTCCGGTGATGGCACCGGTGCTGCTTGGGCCTCCGGAGGATGTACGGCAGCTGGATGGGATGCTCCCCACAGGATGAGCAGGAGTCCCGGGGCCAGGAGCTGCGCTGGATGGAATACGGCAGCTCAGTAGTCACTGCGGGTTAGTCCAGGAATAATGCACGGACACATAAAGTCTTTTGGTACCTTTACTGATGACAACAGGTACACTCGACCGGGTGATGAGGTTGACACTCCTGGAGTTTCCACAGCAAGCAGTGGTGTAGGCTTCCTTATATACTGTTCTAGTGAGGTCTGGTGGATATGGAATCCTGCCGGACCGGGTTGTACTTTCTGGTGGAACGTGGTTCACCTGAATTGCTGCACTGAGGGCACTATGAAAGGGATTAGGTGAATTCCTCCTTCTTCCGTAGGCTCTCATCTGGTGGTGCTTCAGGTATACAGGGAGCTAGACTTCCTGTTTGGGGTGCTGGTTTCTCTGCAGCCAACGAAGTAGCTCCTGCAGCTCGGACCCAGTGACCGGATTGTTAGGGAGAGTTAGGATAACTCTTCTGTCCCTGTGAGGTGCTTTCCTCCTTCCTATTATCCCAGTTGCAAGGGTCTCTCACTTTTCCGGGTGTGCTGGTATGGGCCTAGTGTGGCTCCAGTACCAGGTGAGCTCTCCTAGCTGTTCACAGTTCTAAAGTGACTGCACACTCCGCTGTTTCTCCCCCCAGGACCCGTATTTATAGGGGGAACTGGCTTAAGGTAACCAGTGGAGCTTCCCCTAGAGGCCTGGGGTGAAAAGGGGTGTACAAAGGTGTTTTATTTAGTGAGTTCTGCTTGCTGTGTATATTCCATTTGTGTACCAAGAGTTCTGTGGTGCCCCAACCAGGGTGCCAGCGTGCCACACCACTATGTAGAGCAAGCCCAGGTGCAAGCAGAAAAATCACTTCTATCTACAGAGATGTGGGAGGTGACTTGCCATGCACATAATGGGCCTGCATAGGACGCCATTCACACTGATACAAAATGATGAAGAGTGTCTGTTAGCTACCCACAGGTCCTGCCAACTTACCAAATGGGCCGCACAGTACGCTGTCTCCGCACCACCGGATGAACGGCGCCCTATGGGGTTTGGCTGTACCCCGCGACTGATAAAAGTGCAAAAAGTTTTTTATCATAAACAAAAACCTTTTATATGGGGTATTGGTTAATGTATTGGCCAAGACACTTAAGCTCATAATCCACGTCACGGATCCCCATGCTTATGAGTCCTAACAATTTATATCCAAAAACTACTCAAAAAAGGCAGCATCAGAAAATCTTACCATCTGCAGCCAAAAATAAAAAAACAACTTTGCACTTGCAGGATGCAATCAGACCCCACTATGTAGAGCAAGCCCAGGTACAAGCAGATAAATCATCTCTACCTACAGAGATGTCTGAACGGTCAGCTATCTGAAGTTTTGGTGCCCACTGCCAGATGAAGTTTGCACCAAGAAGAAAAGATGTGTTAAATGATTTTCCATTTAAAGGTTAAATAGCTGTTAATTGCAAAACTACTCAGAATAATGAGAGATCAAAGAAATATATCATGCTAAGGCTGGTTTCACCCTATCGTTTTTTGAATCCGGGCGAATCAAGCTGTAACCGTATGCAACCACATGCGGTTTCCTCCCCAATGTGGACGCAGGCTCATGTGGTGGCATGTGGTTGGTCATAGTTCTAGAAGTTTCTGGCTGAGAACGGTTTTTAACAGAAACCAAAAACACTGTTTGTAAAATTTTTTGTGTTTTTTTTTTTAAACCATTAACTAACTATGGAACCCAGTTTCGTCGAAAACCGGATCCTGCTTAAACTGGACATCGAATCAGTGATTTTTGACCAACCATGCCCAGAAGTCAGTTTCAATGACACACCCACGAGGGGCTTTTACCAAAAGTGTTATTTTTCACTGGATCCATCAAAAGAACATACACAACCTGATGCAACTATTTGCTACTGCATCCGTTGCAACAGGTTTTACAATTGCAGGGGGATGCGGTTTTCTTCGAATCCCTATCGGATTCAAAAACCAGTAGTGTGAAACCAGCCTTACCTTAAACATTCTGCTACTACTCTTCACCATGACTGTCTTCGTGCTTCCACTGGGATGGGCTTGCCACCATTGCAGCTAATAGCTGACATGATGTTTTGGTCACCACTGTAACCAGTCATTGGCTGCTGCAGTCAGAGGATCAGATTAGTGGGAGACCTGGGCAGCATTAGAAGAGAGGCGATAGAGAGTATGACTTTTTTCTCACTAGGCTTTGTGGCTATTGCAAATACATTTCAGAAGTAGAGAACCCTTTTATAAGGTAAGTTTAAACATAGATTTGTTACAGACATGTTTTTTGGCTGTCCAACTAACAAGATTCACCACTTCTATGATATCGATGATTGTCCTTAAGAAAACATGTCAACATCAGTGGGGATGGAGGTGTCAGTTCCCCATCATATCATTGGGGATCAAGTACCCCATCCAATCAGCTAGATGAAAATAGTTTATGAAGCAGACTATCATAGCTAAATATACTGTTTAGGAGCTGCTCCCATGTACTGACAAACCGCGTAAAGGGGTTATCTGTCTCTTCTTTTAAACCAATTAAGCATGGTCTAAAAATAGTAATAAATCTTTAATTACTGCTGGTGGTCCTCACAGCGCTACACAGGTCATCTTTCCTTTCAGCAAAGAAGGCACTTGACAGCTGTAGCCAACTGGCAGGCAAAGTGTGAACATCTGTGTAAGCGGTCTGAGTACGGATCGTGATGTATCGGCTGACTACGAGTCTCGTGACCCAAACTTGGCCGTGTCATTTATGTCTATGAAGCTATCAACTTAAGGCCAGAAGACCTGTAGACAGTCAGCAGGGCCGCAGCATCCATGAGGCGAAATGAAGTGTCTGCTTCAAGCGGCAAGTAGACAGGGGGCGGCATCCACAGGGACACCTGGTGGTAGCACAGCCCCCTGCAGATGCCGCTCCCACAGTTCTGGCAGCCGCTGCTGTGACCAGGTCAGTGGCTTATCCAAGGAAAGGAGAGAGTGCAGAAGGTAGGGAAGCACTGCTGAGCTCTCCCCGCCAGCCGCATGTTGCGCCAAACCCCTGCAGAGTCCCCTGCAGTGTTCCCCACAGAGTGAGCTGAGCTGTCAGAGCCGCACACTGCAGCTCTGTGGTGAGAGGACCTGTGATGATGTCAATGGAGGGGAGGTGTCAGGGGGTCACATGATCGGCATGTGTACGAGGTGTACGAAGCAGAGCCACATGTTTGAGGTGTACAGAGCGGAGCCACGTGTGTACGAGGTGAACGGAGCGGAGCCGTGTGTGTACTAGCTGTACGGTGTGGAGCCGCATGTGTATGAGGTGTACGGAGCGAAGCCGAGTGAGTATGAGGTGTATGGAGAGGAGCTGAGTGTGTACGAAGTGTACGGTGTGGAGCCGCATGTGCATGAGGTGGACGGAGCGTAAGCCGAGTGAGTATGAGGTGTATGGAGCGGAGCCAAGTGTGTACGAAGTGTACGGAGAGGAGCCGCATGTGTGCGAGGTGTACGGAGCGGAGCCGAGTGTATACGCGGTGTAGAGTGGAGCTGAGTGTGTACGAGGTGTACGGAGCTAGCCGAGTGTGTACGAAGTGTATGGAGCAGAGCTGAGGGTGTACGAGGTGTATTGAGCGGAGCCGTGTGTGTATGAGGTGTATGGAGCAGAGCCATGTGTGTACATGGTGTACGGAGAGGAGCCATGTGTGTACGAGGTGTATGGAGCGGAGCTGAGTGTGTATGAGGTGTACGGAGAGGAGCCATGTGTATACGAGGTGTATGGAGCGGAGCCGTGTGTGTACGAGGTGTATGGAGCAGAGCCGCGTGTGTACGAGGTGTATGGAGTGGAGCCAAGTGTCCGCGAGGTGTACGGAGCGAAGCCAAGTGTTTACGAGGTGTACGGAGCAGAGCCGCGTGTGTACAAGGTGTATGGAGCAGAGCCGCGTGTGTACGAGGTGTATGGAGCGGAGCCGTGTGTGTACGAGGTGTACTGAGCGAAGCCAAGTGTGTAAGAGGTGTACGGAGCGAAGCCGAGCGTGTACGAAGTGTACGGAGCGGAGCCGCGTGTGTACGAGGTGTACGGAGCGGAGCCAGGTGTACGGAGTGGAACCGCGTGTGTACTAGGTGTAGGGAGCCGAGCTGCATGTGTACGAGGAGCCTAGTGTGTATGAGGTGTATGGAGCAGAGCAGCATGTGTATGAGGTGTATGGAGCGGAGCCAAGTGTGTACGGAGCAGAGCCGAGTGTGTACAAGGTGTACGGAGAGGAGCCAAGTATGTACGAGGTGTATGGAGCCGAGCCGCATGAGTATGAGGTGTACGGAGCGGAGCCAAATGTGTATGGAGCGGAGCTAAGTGTGTACGAGGTGTACGGAGCAGAGCCGAGTGTGTACGTGGTGTACAGAGCAGAGCCGAGTGTGTACGGAGCAGAGCCGAGTGTGTACAACGTGTACGGAGCGGAGCCAAGTATGTAGGAGGTGTACGGAGCCGAGCCGCATGTGTACGAGGTGTACGGAGCGGAGCCTAGTGTGTATGGAGTGTACAGAGCAGAGCCATGTGTGTATGAGGTGTACGGAGCGGAGCCGAGTGTGTACGGAGCGGAGCCGAGTGTGTACGAGGTGTACGGAGCGGAGCCGAGTGTGTATAAGGTGTATGGAGCAGAGCCTAGTGTGTATGAGATGTACGGAGCGGAGCTGAGTGTGTATGAGGTGTACAGATCAGAGCCGCGTGTGTATGAGGTTTACGGAGCAGAGCCATGTATGCACAGGGCATACGGAGCAAGTGCGTACAAGGTGTGCGTACAAGGTGTGTATACCAGTGGTGGCCTCCCGCGGATGCTGAGGAGACCGGAGCATTGGGAAGAGAGGTGAGTATTTAAGTTTTTTTTTTTAAATCAGTGAGTACACTGATGGGAAATATGTAATGTGCAATATAATATAGGAGGACAATGGGGGCCCATTATACTATATGGAGGACTATATGGGTGTATTATACTATAAAGAAGGCTATAGGGGATGCATTATACTATATGGACGACTATGGGGGTGCATTATACTATATAGAAGATTATGAGGGTGCATTATTCTATATGGAGGACAGCGGGGGTGCATTATTCTATATGGAGGACTATGGCTTGCATTATACTATATGGAGGACTGTGGGGTGCATTATTCTATATGGAGGTCTGTGGGGGTGCATTATTCTATATGGAGGTCTGTGGAGGTGCAATATGCTATTTGGAGGACTATAGGGTGCAATATACTATATGGAGGACTGTGGGGGTGTATTATTCTATATGGAGGACTACGGGGTGGCTTTATATTATATGGAGCCAATTATACTACATGGAAGCCATTATAATATATGAAAGGCTCTGTGGGAGGCATCATAATACTTGGAGGGCTATCTGAGGGCTATGTTGGGGGCCATTATACTGTACATAGGTCCATTATACTACATGGAGGGATGGGCGGGGGTCATAGTTGGGGATCATACTGTACTAGGGTAGTTGAAGGAGGTACAGTAGGGTCATCATACTGTGCATGTGGAGGAATGCACTGTGGGGGATCATACAGTGTTTGTGGGGCACTTTTTTTGGCATCAAACTTTATAGGGGCAATGAAAGGGGAATCTAAGGGCTTCAGTAGGAGGTAAATTACTCTGCAAATGCTGAAATGTTGTGAGAGATGTACCTATGTGACCCAGCCAAATATTCTTTTTTTTGGAGGGTGCTCAATTAGAACTTCTGCTCTGTGGCTCCATGATTTGTATGATGCAGGATGCATTGTCCCTCTGCTGCAGGACTGATTGGCAATAACTTACACACCAGGTCCACTGGCACCCCTCGGTACATACAGGCATCCAGCCATGTTTGTCCTGAGCGGTAGTTGGTCGGTGGTGCTCTTCCCCCTTCCTATTCCCATATCCTTAGCTCAACCCAATAGAAAGGACCCTGTTATTAATTCCAGACAGCCCCATGTGCGGCACTTGTGATTGGCTAAACAATTTGAGAGGAACCGTGGTCTGTTGGAGAAGCGCCATTTCTCCAGCTTAATGCAGTGGTGGCTTGTTGATGCTCAGACTGCAGGTCATTACCTGTGGTGTGTGGACGGTGCTGCATGATGATATGTCTAACTAGTCAGTGCCAGGCAGCGGTCCAGAGTTTTGTAAGCGTGTGCGAGAGGAGGCAATCCATGCTGCCTCCTGTGCTATAAGGATGTAGGACTGTGTCTGCCTACAGGACCACAGCTCTGCCAGTCATCATTATATGTCTATATGCTTGTGCCAAGCCGCCATTGCCATTAATGATCCTTGTTCTGGATTCTTCTGTGTGGTACTTGTATGTGCGTGTGATGGTGCTGACATCCTAATGTGGACATAATTTTTTCTGTTTCTGTAAACTAAAATGTCCACTATTTTGCTAATTTTTACAGGATAAATATAAATCTGTAGGAACCAGATTCATTTTAATCGATTAAAAAAAAATTACTAGCAGGAGGGGGGAAGGGGGGAAGCATAGTTTTGCAGTTCGCCTCAGGCAGCAGAGACGCTAGGTTCACCCCTGACAGTCAGAGTATTGTGCACTTTACCTTAACAGTGTTTTATGGATGTCTGAATTAGGCCTTAGGTCTATAGATTTTCTCACTCGATGAGCTTCAAGGTATAGTCTGATCATTAGAAACCATTATAACAAACTTGCCCCTATGGCGAAGTTGAATCTATCATACTGCACCATTTTGCAGGGCAGTGTAAAGCATAAATCTAGTTATTAATAGAGTATTTACTATGATACTTTGTACAAATCCTCCAATAGGGGTTGACAGTCTTTCCCTATCTTACAAAGCATCCTTTCAGTTGTTCTTATCAATGTGCACGGAACACTGTGCTGTGATCCCACATATCGGTGTCATGAGATCCCCGGGTCAGGAGGTGATGCTCTCTCTGAGCTGAATGGTAAGCAGGCATTGAATGTGTTATGTGTTTGCTCGAGTTACTGTGTGACCTCATAGTACCTCAGCTTGCCTGTCCTGATATGGCACCTCATGAGCTGCGCATTAGACACGCACATGCTGGACACATGATTCACTCACTTATGAGGCCTTGTCCCATAACAGGGCTCTAGTCCTTTTTTATGGAGTTTACTATTGTGGTGCCCTGACAATTCAAGTAAGCGCTCAGCACACAGTAAACACACTGACACTAATACCTGTCTACACTGGCCCAACTTATGTCTGTACTAATGCACTGTCGGACAAGGGCAGTAAAAATCAAATAGTTCATCTCTACACTGGCAACATCAGAGTACAGTACAGTACAGTACAGTATTGGGTATGTGTGTATGATTTAAAAAAATGGTAAGGCCGAGAGTACAAACAGTCAGTTTATTGCGCTTTATGTCTACAAAAGCTTATATGCTTTGGCAGGTTAAGAAGTCATGTCAAGGTCTAAGCATGTTGGGGAAATTGGAGAGGACTACTAGTGTTTACACACAAGATGCCATAAAACTACAAGTTCTGTAGCTCATCATGACCCTCACATGTAGAACCAAAGCTTCCACAACACAATGTGAAGACCCTAACAAAGCCCTCCCAATGCTTGCCAGCTGAGCTCTACAATTACACAACTGGGGGTGATGTGTCGGCCTCCTGTTATAAAACTTGCATAGTTTATTGGCTACAAATGTGATGGTGACATTTAAAAATAGATATCAATAACGTTTTACAGTCATTTTAAGGTAGCAATAACATTGTTATTACGTCACCTTTACTTTACAATTCTGCTTTCTCAAATCCACATAATATTATAAGGTCTTATTCACACTTTATTAAAGTAAAACAAGTCCTCATTGCACAGCGTGGATATAAGCACTTTTGAATGACATTATTTATTTTATTATTATTATTATTATTATTATTATTTCTATAGCACCATTAATTCCATGGTGCTGTACATGAGAAGGGGTTACATACTCAATTATAGATATAGTTTACAGTAAACAAATTAACAAAGACAGACTTGTACAGGGGAGTGAGGACTCCTTGCAGACTTACATTCTACAGGATAATGGGGAGGAGACAGAAGGTCGGGGTACGGCAGCTCCGGTGGTGGTGAGGCTGCAGCTCTGGTGGTGGTGAGGTGGCACTGTAGTCATTGCAGGCTGTAAGCTTTCTTGAAGAGTTTGGTTTTCAGGTTCCGTCTGAAGGATCCGAGCGCCGTGGATAATCGGACGTGTTGGGGCGCAGAATTCCAGAGGATGGGGGATGCTCGGGAGAAATCTTGGACGCGGTTGTGTGAGGAACAAATAGTGTGGAGGAGAGAAGAAGGTCTTGAAGATTATGTGAGGGAAAATAGTGGGAGAAATAGGGAGGAGGCAGGATATGGATGGCTTTGTAGGTCAGTGTTAGTAGCCTGAATTGGATTAGTTGTGGAATTGGGAGCTAGTAAAGAGATTTGCAGAGGGGAGTAGCGAGGACAGAGGTGGATTAGTCAGGCAGCAGAGTTGAGGACAGACTGAAGTGGTGCAAGAGAGTTAGCAGGGAGGCCTCAGAGGAGTATGTTGCAGTAATTGAGGCGGGAGATGATGAAGGCGTGTACAAGAGTTTTAGTAGATTGAGGACTGAGGAAGGGACGAATTCTGGAAATATTTTTGAGCTGGAGGCGACAGGAGGTGGCAAGAGTTTGAATGTGCAGTTTGTAAGACAGGGCCGAGTTGAGAGTTACCCTGAGGCAGCGGATTTCGGGTGCAGGAGAGAGTGTTATGCCATGTACCATAATAGATAGATTGGGTAAGGAAGATAATTGAGATGAAGGAAAGATGATGAGTTCGGTTTTGCCTACATTGAGTTTTAGGAAGCGGGAGGTGAAGAAGGAGGATATGGCTGATAGACACTTTGGGATTCTGGACAGCAGAGAGGTGACATCTGGGCCAGAGAGGTAGATCTGAGTATCATCAGTGTACAGGTGGTACTGGAAGCCATGGGACTTTATGAGTTGTCCTAGGCCAATGATATAGATAGAAAAAAGTAGAGGCCCCAGGACAGAGCCATGAGGGACTCCAACACAGAGAGAGAGGGATGAGAAGGTAGTGTGGGAGTGGGAAATGCTATATGTGCGGTTGGAAAGGTATGAGGTGATGGAAGGGTCTTTGATGCCAAGGGAAGAAAGGATCTGTAGTAGGAGGGAGTGGTTGACTGTGTTGAATGCAGAGAACAGGTCTAGAAGGAAGAGGATGGAGAAATTTCTGTTAGCTTGGCAGTGAGTAAGTTGTTAGTAATTTTGGTTAGGGAAGTTTTGGTGGAGTGGTGCGGGCGGAATCCAGATGGGAGGTTGTCAAGGGAAGAGTTAGATGAGAGGTAAGAAGAAAGTTGAGCATGGACATACTGCTCGAGGAGCTTTGAAGCAAAAGGGAGCGGCGATATGGGACGATAGCTGGGCATAGCAGTCGGGTCAAGGTTTGGCTTTTTGAGGATGGGTGTGATGGTAGCATGCTTGAAAGCAGAGGGGAAGGTACTAGAAGATATCGATACGTTGAAGAGATGGGTTAGGGTTGGAATGAGCATGTTAGTGAAGTTGGGGAGGAGGTGGGAAGGGATGGGGTCAAGTGCGCAGGTGGTAAGGTGTGATTTGGAGGGGAGATGAGTAAGCTCTCCTTCAGTTATGTTGGAGAGGGAGCTAGTGAGGGAAGGGCAGAGGTTTGGTATACAGAGTAGTAGCTGTGGTGGAATAGTAAAGGTTTGCATTGTTTGGTCGATCCTATTTTTGAAGTATGTGGCAAAGTCCTCAGCAGAGATGAGGGAGGTCCGAGGGGGCAGAAGTGGTCGGAGGAGAGAGTTGAATGTACTAAACAGTTGTTTTGGGTTGTGAGATAGTGCAGATAAAAGGTTTGTGAAGTAGGTCTGTTTAGCTGGGGTGAGGGTGATTTGATGGCAAGTGTAGCTTGTTTGAAGGCAGTGAAATCGTCTGGCAGGTGCATTTTCTTCCAATGCCGCTCTGCGACCCAGGGCACTTTTCGAAGTTTTTTGATGAGATTGGTGTGCCAGGGTTACCTATTGATTCGTCGCACTTTGCCATGCGTGAGATGGGCGATTAAGTCTATAGCTGATGTGAGGGTGGAGTTGTAGAAAGCGGTGGCACTGTGTGTCATGAAGTGAAAATATGGAGGACAAAGGTAGAAGAGAGTCTGAGAGTCTGTGAATGTCTAGGTGTGCGAGATTTCTGCAAGGATGAGCTAATGGCTGGACATGGGGGGCCGGTGAGGAGGACAAGGATGAGAAGGTGGAAGATGATGGTCAAATAGGGGGAAGGGGGAGGTTGTGAGATTAGATAGGGAACAGAGAATACTGGAAAACAGGTAAAAACTTCCAAGTGCAGTGAAATTGCAAAAGAAGTGCAAGTCCTTATCTATTTTTTTATTTACTATGTTCACCATATGGTAAAATTAACATAGCAATATGATTCTCCAGGTCTGTACGAGTTCATAGATACCAAACTTGTATAGTTTTTTATTATATAAGTGGCAAAAAAATCTGAAATTTAGCTGTCTAAAAATTAAACATTTTTTGCCATTTTCTGGAACCCGTAATGTTCTCATTTTGAGTATGTGGGGCTGTGTGATGGCTTATTTTGTACACGCTAAGGTGACATTTTTAATTATACCATTTTGGTGTACATCAATGTTTTGATCTATCGCCTATTACATTTTATTGCAATGTTATGGCAACAAAAAAAATGCAGTTTACTGATCAGATTAATTCAGTTTTGACAGCGTGCATTTCTGAATACAGCGATAACAAATCGATATTGTGATGACCGTCTACTGCAAAGGCTGAGCTGCTGGTAAGGCAGCACCCCGAGAAATTTTGAGTACCTTTACCCCTAAACATGGATTTTCAATTACAGCAGAGGCCAGGAGGTAACTGTCTATAGGTGAGCAGCAGACCGGAGCAGGAAGGTCGCCAGGAAGGGACAAGACTAGGAGGTCAGGGAATAGACAAAATCAGGATCCAAAAGTGTAGTCAGAAGGCAAAGTCAAGTCCGGGAGGGCAGCAAAAGTAAAAAAACATCAGGCGGTAGAAGGATCAAAATTCAGGCAAGTGTCGGAGTCAATATAATAGCACAAACTAGATAGCTGGGAAAACCAAGAATATATCTGGCGGTTTGCAGGAGAGGTCCCAAGATATTTGAAGGGCGCGGTCCCCTCTCATTGGCTGGAGCTCACAAACTGCTGACCTCATCCGGACTGCCCAACCAACCAAGCCAGATGGTGATGCACGACTGGTATCAACCACCCCACTCCTGATAGAGGAACGAAGCCAGTTCCTGCCAGACGCCTCTGCAGGGACCTCTCTCCTGTAACCAGCATCACCCACAGGAATAGCATGGCAATGCCCAGCGACAGAGGCATTAACCAAAGGAGCAGGTCCTGATGAGGACATGGCCCCTTTATCACCGACACCACTAGCCAAAGGAAACCAGCGCCGCCTAGTGACTGGGGCAGGAATAACAGTCACTGAGTCTAAGGGTGATGTGACAGATATAATATTACTATTACTATTGTACATGATCTGGTGTACAAAGATGGCGGCCGCATCAGTTATTGCGCATGAGCATGGAAAGACTTTTTTTTTTTCAATCTGGCCAATCAGGAGATACCTAGGTCTGGATGCGCTGCGGCCACTACCCTCTAGGTGGTGCTAATTCAGGGACAAACTTACAGATACAGACTAAGGCTTTTATGTAGGTAGATTATTATTATTGTTTTATATTCAATGGGGCAAAAGGGAGAAGGTTTCTACTTTTGTGTTTTTTTTATTTTTTAAAAAACTTTTTTTAAACTTTTTAATATTTTTTACTAGACCCTGTAAAGAACTTGAAGTTGCCAATGTCCAATCACTTGTGCTGTACCGAACAGTGCATTAGTATGACTCTGTACAGCACAAATGATCATCTCTTGGGAATGCTGGCACTCAGCCAGCATTCACAGTAAGTGAGTCGTGACAGATGTAGGGGTCTCCAGCTGACCCCTAGCTGTCATGACAACCCACCAATGCCTCACAGTCACATCACTGTGTAACAACTTATGTGGATAACTCAGGAATCTAATGGCATAGGGCAAATACAAGGCAGATAGAAAGGCTTGAGTTCAACCTTATAATATCACATATGGAACAGTTCATAAACACAGCAAGGCTGGCAACAGAAATAATCTCTTAAACCCAGTACATACACTGCAGAGCCGATACAGAAATAGTCATCTAAATACAGTTTACACACTGCAGAGTTCTTAAGTGCTGTTCTCCAGGTGTAAAGCCGAAATATGAAAATAGTCTTTAAGTGTTGTTCACACAGTGCAAAACCAATAATGGAAAAAGTCTTAAAACAAACACAGTCTCAGATTTAATACAGTGCGGTGCAGCTATACTAGAATCCATAAACAGTCATGAGAGCCGCATTAGCAAATAATAAATAAACAGACTAAGTAGCTGCAGCAGAGCCTTTTGATATAGCAGAGCTTACATGCAGGAGAGTGAACTGGTAGCAGGAACAATCCTTAGGCTGAAGGCACACTGTTGTGCATGAAGCGTGTTTGATGCACGTCAGTGATGTGAGTGAAATGCGTGTTTTTGGTTGTCTGTGGTGCAAATGTGGTGCGTGTGGTGAGTGTGCATGGCTGTATGCATATGAGTGTGCTGCGAATGTGAGGTGTGAGTGCGTGTGTGCTGCGTGTGAGAGTGATGCTGTCCATGGTCCATGGACTTCAGGTCCGTGGACAACATTGTCCGGTGTTTTTAAACTCGGCTGCTGTCAAAGCCGCCAAGTTTAAATTTGCCGGTAGCCACTACAGTAATCAATAATGTGTCAGAGCTGTCACAGCTATTAACCCTTCCACTGCTAGGGCGGGATGTCAGCATGTGTACACAGAGTGTACACACTCTGTGTACACATGATTGCAACACACAACAGCACATTAACCCTTCATACACTGGCTTTTATTAGACACATCTGCAGGCTCTGTGCTGACATGCAGCGCAGAGCTTGCAGAGGGGGTTAATATGATTAAGCCCTATAACTTACGGTAAATCTTTTATTACCACCTGAGTTTTTAACTATGATGTGTCAGCGCTGCTATGACAACGCTGACACATTATTGATTTATGTACCGGCAAACCGGCACAATAAAATTGGCGGCTTTGACAGCCACTAAGTTTAAAGCGATTTTGACAGCACACTCATGTGACTATCGCACGTTGTGCTGTATGGGTGCGAGTTTTAAAGATACAGGTCCGAGGGCAATGCAATTATTTCATTATTACACTCGCGCGAGTCTTACCCCAGTGTGTTTCCAGCCTTAGGGCTCGGACACACTCATCAGAGTCTGACTGAGGAGACTCTGAAAGGGCTGGAGCAGTGACCCTGAACGGCTTCTCCCTATCTGGACGGGGCTGTCAGCTGCTTGTTTTTTTGTGCAGCTCCAGACTCCCCGTCCAGAGAGGGAAAGGCCGTTCAGGGTCACTGCTCCAGCCCTTTCAGAGTCTCCTCAGTCAAACTCGGATGTAACTAGGAAAGTGTGTCCAAACCCTTAGGTTGGTTTCACACTGGCATTTTTAGCCCACAGTGTGAGTAATCACAAACTGGGTGCACCTGCATCCATTTTCAGCCTCATTGCCTTTCAATGAGGCCAGAGACACTTGCGGGTGAATCCAGTTGTGTCCAGTTTGCCCTGAATCCGTGTGGATGCAGGTGTTCACATATTTTTCACGGACACAAAATCTGCCTCTTGTTGCGGTTTTGTTCTCCTTGAAAAAAAAACATGAATCCTTGGATCCACAAGTATCCAGGGCACCACGTGTGAAAGATCAATATGGGCATATGCGACACAATCAACCGGACGCCAGATCCAGATGGATTCAGGCTTCCAGTCCATGTACTATGAACTGCACATGCGCAGGGTATGCGCAGAACACAGTTCTAAATGGAGTGTCATTTACCATCCACTGGATCCAGGAAGAATATGCAAACGGATGCTCCGGCACTGGATGCGGGTGCTTCCAGTTTGTCATTGAGGGGGAATCTGAGGGCATGCAGGCTTTTCCTGCATGCCCTCGGATTAAGAAATATACTAGTATGAAATCAGCCTTACTGAGCACAGCCTGTAGCTGAGAGGCATGCTGAGAACAGGTGAGGCCAGTACAGCAGATGACTGCAGAGTAGTTAAAAGAACCAAACTGGAGAAGCTGGAGAAGGAGAAAACTGAGATGATGCACAGAAACGCCAGAGTTGGAGCAAAATACTCAAGAAAGGCCTGGAAGTTTGACTGAAGCTTAAATAAGCAGAAAAACAGGGACACACGGACAGGAAGAAGGAGACACAGAAGGTAACCAGGAAAAGCTGGAGTCCTGACACACGGGCTGTAGATGGGAGTGGGGAATGGTGCACTCCTTGATGGTATGTGGAAAATTGTGCTGTCAGAGATTTAACTAGTTAATAGCGGCACTGTTAGAGGCACATGTTGGCTCATCAGATTAGCCAACATGTGCATGGAAAGATGGGGGCTCAGGGTGTGAGTCAGCATCATGCCCTGATGAAGTGATAACTGAAATCACGAAACCGGTAGGCAAATTACCCATTAAACAGAGTCTTATCTATCACTCTGTTTGTCTTCACTGGAGGTCAGCGCGGTGGATCTATGAAACCCAGCACTTTCTGTTAACCCTTTGGAGCATCACAGGCTGGGACATGACCAATGTTGTACAAATACGTCATTGGTCATTAAGGGGTTAAAAGCAAGAATATTTAGGCCCATATTTTTTCCTAACGACAACTCCTCCTTTAAACAATCCTGTACTGTCTGAATTAGGCCGGCTTCACACCACGTTTTTTTCGGGTCTGGGGCAGTCCGGTGTGAACCTGACAGCCCCGAACCCGATTTTTGACTAATGCATGTCTATGGTGCTGGATTTGGCCGGATGGCATTGATTTGCCATCCGGTTTTGTCCCTGTCCGGCAGCAATAGGTTGCATTCGATTTTTGTCCCAGACACAAAATCGCAGCTTACAGCATTTTTGTGTTTGGGCTAAAACCTGACAAAATCGGATCCGGTGAGATCTAATGCCCCCTAACATGGGAGGCTATGGACGCCAGATCGCCTCAGATCTGACAGAAAATCAGATCCAGCTGCGGTAGGCCGGGTGCTGAAGTTCAGCACCTGGAGAGCTCCCGGCTGAAATTTCAGAACTGTGGCTAGCTCCCCACTAGACACAATATTGAAATTTCAGAACTTTGGACAGTGGCATCACCGCACACTGCCGATTCCATCAGAAAATAGGACCGGAAGGCATATTTGCCCTTCGGTTCTGTTTGTCCGGAGCTGTCAGGCTGTGTCCGATGCATCCAGCAAAACACCGGACACAGACTGACAGCTCAAAAACCATGGTGTGAAGCCGGTCTTTGTTGCCCAAAGCATCCAGACTCAGTTTTAATCTTTTTAAATGAGCCAAAAAATGCTAAGAGAGCACAATTAGAGGAAATATATCGGAAACTATATAGAATTTTTCGGTGGAGGATTATAGAGCTTTACTCAGGGTGGTGGGGAAAGAAAATAATGACATTTATTGATAAAAATATTAATAAATATTATCAAAATAGACTACGGGCCCTTTCACATCAGCGTTTTTTGAAATTCGCGGCAGATGCGGTGAAAAAAACCGCATCTGCCGCGTTTAATGCATAACCGCAACACTTGCGGCACACTTGCGGCAAGCCCCATGCAATGTCTATGGGGCTTGCGGTATGGGTGTGGCAGGTGCGGCAAGTGCGGTTTCGGCACTTGTGGCAGGTGCGGCTGCGAAAAATAATGCTGTCAGCCGCGTTTTTTTTCGTGGCCGCACCTGCCGCAAGTGCCGAAACCGCACTTGCCGCAAGTCCGCCTATACCTTGTATGGCATTTACCGCAACCGCGCCGCAACCGTGCCGCAAGTGCAGCCGGTATGCGGTAATCGCGGCAGATGCGTTTTTTTTCACCGCATCTGCCGCGATTTGAAAATAACGCTGATGTGAAAGGGCCCTAACACATATTTCCAATGTCTCCTGTAAGCACTGCCCCTGTTGCCAATAGGAGATCACAGAGTACAGGAAAGGAGTAGCTTATACCAGTTGTGCATTGGAAAGTGCAGGGAGCATGGCGAAGCTGGGTCTTGTGGGAAATGTAGTGTACAGTAGTCTCAAAAAATAGCTTTGGGCGAATCCTTTTTATCCGTGCTATACAGTTAGGATTCCTACATACCTGATTTGTTTATCCTACTTGTGCACCTTAATTATTCAGGAGAGAAAATGAGGATTAACATAGATTTTTAGAAGCAATAGGGCCACTTTTTTCTGCTACGCGGTAATTTTGTGGGATACCAAGAGCAGTGAATAGGCGTGTACTACAGTGTCCATCACATAACATACCGTATCTATCATGATAAACCATTTATAAACAACACCCTAGACCTGTCAAAGAGCCATCACCTGAGACACGGCTGTATAGCATATTTTGTAAGTGCGTTATTGAAGAAACAGTGCACAGCCTTAGGACAAATGCACTAATGCATGTGAGTGACAACAATGATAGACGTGCACAGGGGAAAGCGCCTCCTGGGGTAAAAAGAAATGAGAGTCTGGAGACCATCCTGAGGCATAATGTGAGCGCTATTCAGAATGAGGCTTTGGTCACACAGTGCAAGTTTTATATAGACAATAGTATTGGAGCACCTACACATTACCTCTACAGGAGCTTTTACGACATCCCACTCTAAATCTATAGACAGTGCATTTTTCAGCTTCCATTCTTTTCGGAAGGCTTTTGATAAGATTTTGGAATGTGACTGTGGGAATTTGAACTTATACATCCAGATGAGCATTTGTGAGATCAGACACTGGTGTTAGTTGAGAGGGGCTTGCTGGTAATCTCAGCTCTAGTTTCATTGTTTTAACCCATATTGTCTTTCCTCCATACATGATGCCCCTTGTCATGGTTGTAAGCCTAGATGTAAAAAAATCATTAGAAATACTGTATCTCTGTACTATTCATTGATATATTTGCGCATCACAATTAAAGCGCCCTGACACCCTTTCAAGCCCTTTCCCTTTTTGCACTTTCATTTTTCCCTCCCCTTCTTCCAATTGCCATAACTTTTTTATTTTTCCTACAATGTAGGCCTATGACGGCTTGGTGTTTGTGGGATGAGTTGTACTTTTTTTATTTTACCATATAGTGTACTGGAAAAAGGGAAAAAATTCCAATTCCAGTGAAATTGAAAAAAAAGTGCAATTACACAATCGTTTTTTTGTGTTTTTTCTGTTCTTTATGTTTTCTATATGGTAAAACTGACATGTCGGTATGATGCCTCAAGTCGGTACAAGTTGGTAGATACCAAACATGTATACTTTTACTGTTATCTGTGTGGTGAAACAAATTCAGAAGTTTTTAAAGGAAAAGAATTGCGTTTTTCGGGCTATACTCCACAGACAGTTGTGTTCTCATTTCTCGGGATCTGGGGCTGTGTGATGGCTTGTTTTTTTGCATCTTGAGCTGATGTTTTTAATGATACAATTTTTGGGTAGATGCAATGTTTTGATCACGCTTTGTTGCATTTTATTTACCCAAAAAAGTAATTTTGGCATTTTTACTTTTTCTTCATGTGGTGTATACCTCTGGCCCTGTGTACCCATGTGCCGTGTACCTCATGCTCGGTGTACTCATGTGGTGTATACCTCAGGCTCTGTCTACCCATGTGAAGTATACCTCAGGCCCAGATATGGGGTTAATCTGCAGGTTAATAGCGTTTGAAACTTGTCTGGCACCTGCATATTAAACCCGGCTGCCTGAAGGAAATGAACTTTAATCCTGGTGGCAACATTCCTGTTAGGCTGCTTTCACATAACGATTTTCGGTCATCCGATTGTATCCATTTCAAAACGGACACAATCGGATCCGAAATCGGACCCCATGTTCCCCTATGGGAATCGGATGGGAACGGATGTGCCACTATTGGCATCCGATTTTGGCACCATCCGATCCCATCCGATGTAATCACTGGCACAAAATCGTAGCCTGCTACGATTTTGTGTCCGTGACTCACATCGGACAGCCTCGGATCACTGCTGATCCGAGGCTGATCCTAGTGCCCACAGCATAGGAGCCTATGGACATCGGATCTGAGTTCACCTCGGATCCGATGTCGGCTCCGTATCCCCAGTCTTTCCCTGCTTCTTCTCCTCCATCTTCTGCCCTCTCCTATTCTATATGCTGTGCCCCCGCTATTCTTTGCTGTGCCCCCTCTTCTCTATCCTCCTCTATCCCTATCCTGTCCCCTGTCCTCTCCCTGTATGTAAAAAAATAAAAAAACTCCTCCGAGAGTATACATTACCTGTCACCGGCTCCAACGCTGCAGCACGATCAGGACTGAAGGACCTGTGATGATGTCAGAGCCCGGTCACATGACTCATCAGCTGACCGGGTCTCTTACATCATCACAGGCTCTTCTGCCCTGATCGTGCTGCAGCGTTGGAGCCGGTGACAGTTGTTGTATACTCCCGGAGGAGTTTTTTTATTTTTTTACATACAGGGAGAGGACAGGGGACAGGATAGGGATAGAGGAGGATAGAGAAGAGGGGGCACAGCAAAGAATAGCGGGGGCACAGCATATAGAATAGGAGAGGGAAGAAGATGGAGGAGGCAGGAGTAGGGAGAGACAGGGGACCGCAGGATCCACACGGATCCTGCAGATCGGATGGCTATTTGCCATCCGATTGCAGGGATCCGTATGGATCCGTGCCTGTCCGTGGGATCCCCCTTCAAAGTCGGATCCCACGGACAGGCACAAAAACGTTATGTGAAACCAGCCTTACAATCACGGGGGCTGCACGAGTTCAGTCACGGCCTCTAAATCTCTCCATTCACAGAGAGTAACTAAACTTGCTCCAGCGCTGCCCCTGTGGCTGAAACTGAATTGTTGTCTGGAGGATTCAATTTTATTTCTTCCCACTAGCGGGATTCAATCTGCAAGTGCAGGGCAGCATTTAAACTGCTGATTGACCCTATATCTATTTTAAACAAATATAGCAGGTAATTTTAAGTTGATAATTTTGCAGCCCCCGAAGGATTTTAGAAAATTCCAAATGGCCCCCGGCAGAAAAAAGGTTCCCAACCCCAGATCTAGAGGATTAGAGAGCATTTTTAACCCTCAGGAGATCCATGGAATTGTTTAACATCAGGTTGATTAAATAAAAAATTACCTTTTTTTCCACTAAAATTTTGCTTTGGCCCAAGGTTTAAATTTTCAAAATTGGAAATAGGAGAGAAAAAATGGTACAATTTGTTATGTAATTTCGCCTGACTATCGAATACTCCATATTTAGTCGAAAACGTTTCAAGCACAGTGCCAGCTCAGAAGGGAAGGTGCGCCATATTATTGTGCACATATATATAGTTGGAATTGTTTGCTGGTGCCATGTTACATTCATAGAGTCACTTAGGTGCCGGTGCCATAATAGCAGAACCCTCCATAAGTGACCTCATTTTACAAACCATACCTCTCATTGAATTCACTTAGGGCCACTTTACACACACCAACTTATCTGTCCAACGTCTGACCAACTTACTGGTTGCAGTGACATCATGGACACATTGCTCCATTTTGTGGCTGTGTACAAATGGAACAATGTGTCCATGATTTCACTGCAATCAGTAAGTTGTTCAGAAGTTGGACAGATAAGTTGGTGTGTGTAAAGTGGCCATTAGAGGTGCAGTGATCATATTGACACCACAGGTGTGTCAAGAATTGTTATACCATTGGGCAGTAAAGAAAAAGTAAATACATTTTTACAGCAAAATTTTTTTCAGCCTTAGATATTACATTTTTACATGGAACAATGGGTAAAAATGACACCAAAATGTGTCACACAGTTTTTGCTGTACATGTCAATACCCCAAATGGTGGTACTACAGTACTGATTAGCTAAATAGCAAACATCGGGAGGACAGAGAGCTATAAAGACTGCTGCAGTACTGATTTTCCTAATAAAGTTTGCAGACTCCAAATACAGAGCCCCTAATTGCAAGGAAAGCAGAAACCCCCCATATGTGACCCCATTTTGGAAATTCCACCCGTTTGAGAATTTATTTACAGGTGTATTGGCAATTTTTACTACGTGGGTGTCTTCCATCAACATTGGAAGTTCCTGAGGGCAAATTGCTAATTGTACATTGTAGTGCCTAGTACATTGTGCGCAGCTTGTGTTTCGAGAAACATGGATCCTGTAATTTATGCAGAATCTTATTCCCACAGTATTACTGTGGAGGCTAGCTGCATAGTAGATACACTGTGGGGTTCATATGACAGGGGGACATTTGGATTTTGGAATGCAGAAGATGCTGAATTTCTTTTGGGGGCCATGGAACTATTTTGCTTTTCCAAAGCTTTTGGTGATATCAGTAATGTGGAAACGCCTATATATCCATTGACAAGTGATCTGAGTCGGGACTTATTTTTTTGGGGTATTGAGTTGAAGCTTTTATTGGGAGCATTTTACATACCATTTTGAACCACATTTACCCTGCGCTCTACACTGAGCACTTTTATCGGAGTTTCCATCTAAATGTTCGAATTACATGAAACAGATAAAACGCCCTGAGTCATCCATTCACTGCATGCATGCTTAAAAAGATGGACACCACCAGATCAAAGGCCAGAGATGTTCCAAAATAACTCCCTTTGTCATTATAGTAAATGTCCTTCAAGGATTCTGTCTAAATCATATATTTCAGAGATTGACATGGAAATCCCAGTGTAAGCAGTCAGCATAGAGAGCAGGATAAATGTGAACTATGCCTTACTGTGATATTTGGGAGGCAAAATAAACAAATCCACAGAATCCACAGATCTCCAAGAATTGATGTTATTTATTATGTTGTTCCTCTATAACTTACAAGCGGCCATCATGACTAAGGCTACATTCAGACATAACGCTTTTTTTGCACTTTTTTGCGCGGGTGATTTTACCAGCATTTTGCACCCGCACCAAAAAAGCCCATTGCATTTACACACCGCGTGTTTTTACGGGGCTACTTCTTCAGTGATGTCACAGAGGGGAGGAAGAATCCTGTTCCTCCTCCCCTCTGTGACATCTGTCACAGCCCCATTTGATTTCGCAGTGCATTATACACTGCGAAATCAAATGTAAAATTCAGCCAAATGTTTAAAAAATAATAAAGATTCTTATACTTACCCTCCGCCAGGTGTTCCGTAGCCGGGAGCGGGGAGATCTTCTGCAGGTATCGTCCTGCCAGGGCCTTGCATGATGTCATAATGACATTGGGCGCTGTGATTGGCCGCTCGCGGTCATGTGATATGCGCATCACATATCACATGACCGCGAGCGGCCAATCAGCGCCCATGACATCACACAAGGTCTTCTCACATCGGTGCCTGGCTCCCGAATAGCACGGACAAGTCAGCGGAGAGGTAAGTATGCAATATTTATTATTTTTAATACCTCTGCCTTTCTTTAATTTTGATTTCGCAGTGTATATTAATACACTGCAAAATCAAATGGGGGCAGTCACACATGTCACAGATGGGAGGAGGAACCAGGATTCTTCCTCCCCCTCTGTGACATCAGATGCAGCAGAGCCGCCCCTATGGGGAAAAGCGCCGTCGTTGCTGCGTAAAAGAATTTACATGGTCATTCTTTTTACGCCAGCACTTTTTCCCATACAAGCGCTGCATAAAATTACACAGTGTCTGTACGGCAAAGTGAATTTCAGACAAAAGGCACTTGGAAAAGGACCACAATAGATCAGAGGGTAATGGCACCTTTATTCAACGCATTGCTGAGCATATCCCGCTGCTTTATCAGGAAAGCTGCCATGTAGTAGCTTTCCTGATGAAGGAGTGGGGTACGCTCAGAAACGTGTTGAATAAAGGTGCCATTACCCTCTGATCTATTGTGGTCCTTTTCCAAGTACGTCTTGCGCGGATCAAAGAGCACTGTCTTTCCTGGATTTGTATTTACCGCTACAGACCTCGTGGAGTGTGGATCCAGCGGCAGCTGTACATTATTGTGTGCATATACTGGTTGTCGGTCCCAGAACCTGATCAGGTGAGCATTTACCGTGATGTCACTGAACTTCCAAAAAAAAGGATAAGACCTTATTTGCGCTTGTGTTTCCTCACTTTTAGCTATGTCTTTAGCTGAGGCCTTTGATATTACCTCAGTCGCCCCATTGGAAATTGGATGTTTGATTAGGTCCTCCATCTTGTCTAATTGTGCTTTGTCGCATACAGCAGCCTTCACATGAAACATTTCTTGTAACAGTCATACATGCTTACTGGAACGCTGCCCATCCTCTAGCACCAAATATCACTATACTACTCACTCAGCTGCTAGTTGAGGTAACAACAGGAACGGTTTCTATATAAACAGTCCAGCTGGTTTATTTGCGAAACTGGAAAAAATAACATGTTCATTTCACTGCGGACTTGCCCACTTAAGATAAGAAGCCCTCCTTTCATACAGAATTTCTATCTGGAGGTGTAACAATCTCCAAACTCAGACCTGTAAGAAACAAACAGACTCCGTTTTTAAAACATGTACCACTCCCATGGTTGGGGGTATGTGAGCAGCCAGACTTGCCCATCACTCTAGCTGCTCGTAAATCTCATCCCTGTTGCACCCAAATAACTCTCTTAGTAGTAAAGTGTACTAAAGCTGCACCTGGGTTTACATCACTAAGGATAACCACATGTGTGACACATACATCTCATCGACTATATGTCCAGAACCATCTTACTGTCAAGTGTAGGCTACGCTGCAGTCTTCTTGAACTGCTCTGCATTGATTACATGTGTTTAATTCCTGTTGATAACTTAGGGGTTAATCTCAGTAGCTGCTGCAGTATTGCTGTCTATTGTTTCTTGTGGCTCCTCATTTGAGCTGTTGTGTGTGTGTCAGGTGACATGGTTCTCCATGCCTTTAGTCTTTAAATAATTCCTTTTCCTACCAGCAGGTGTCATTGATAGTTTAGTCTCTGTTGTGACCTTGTGCTGTGAGGACGTAGTGCTGTGTTACAGAAGCTTTCCTGAAGTCTAGTGAGAATCATCTGTTGGGAGTTGCTGTTCCTTTCCCTGGGTGGCGGTGAGGGGGTGTTAGCCCGAGTCTAGACAGAAGCAAGGCAAGTTTGGCGGCCCAGACATCTCCACCTGTAAGGGTAACTTTGTGATTAGAGTCAGTTAGAGAACCCCACTCCACAGGGTTAGACTAGCTTCCCTGATTCCGTTAGCCCATCTCTGCATTCCTGCTACTACTCCACTCGTGCGCTATTAGCACACCGTGACATTATCAATGACCCACCATTTTTCTGAAGCCATATGGCTTCCTCACAAGCTTTTGAATGCCTGGTTGAGACCTTCTCTCAGGAGGTTGATGAACTGCATACCCAGGTGGTGCATCAGCTAAATCAATCTGTTGCATATCTGACCTTGGCTCATGTCCAGGCCATACTGTAAATCAAGATATCTCTTCCTGATAGAGTTTCTGGGTGTAAGAGACAAATTCTTGCTATATAGAGAGACCTGTAAGCTGTATTTCAGGCTTTGCCCGTGTTCATCTGGGAGTGAGGAACAGCGCCTTGGGATTATAACATCCCTTCTTAAGGGGGATCCCCAGGTCTGGGCTTTCTCCCTCACGACAGACTCACCATCTCTGCGGTCAATGGATGAGATTTTTGCTATCTTGGCTCAGTTGTATAGTGAACCAGATAGAGTGACACTCGCTGAGTCTTATCTCTGCAAACTCAAACAGGGAACACAGGCAGTGGAGGGGTACTGCTGAGTTTTGGAGATGGGTGACTGACACCCAGTGGGATGATCCTGCCCTCAGGACGTAGTTTTGCTTTGGTCTGTCAGCTAGACTTCAGAACACTCTGGTCCAATATGCTGCTCCTGAGTAATTGAAGGCTACTATGTCCCTAGCCAGGGGCGTTGCTAGGGTCAAAAAACATCCGGGGCTCGGGCCACTGAGCTGCATTTTTCGGAATAAATTTAAATAAAACCCAAGTAAAATGTACGGTACTTAAATAAGCAGTGACACTCTACATATATAATATTAACAGTTTTAATGCTTTAAAACATTATAGAGATTGCCAACATGCACTCAATAAATACACAAAATATAACAGTATTAGGCCAACATCCAAGTAATCCTAAGGCTTCTTTCACATGAGCGCTTTTCTGGCGTTAATACCGTGATTTTAAAGTGCATGAATTTCGCTGTAAAAAAAACGCCATTAAAGAACATGTTCTATAATGACGGTTTTTTAGCAGTCGCTTCTTGACCCCATTGACATGAATGGGGCGTGCTCCCGGCGAAAATTGGGTACTTTAAAAGCACGCGATTAGTGTTCGGGGAGAAGCGCTTATCTGAATAAGCCCTAAAGGGTTTTCTTACTACTTTGATCCACTCCTCTAGGATACAATTCTATCTATTGTGTTAAGGAAAAAATAGCCCCAGTGGTATATACAGGCCCCAGCAGTATTACAGCAGCCCCAGTGGCATACAGCAGCCTCCCCAGTGGTATATACAGGCCCCATCAGTATATACAGCAGCCCCAGTGGTATACAGCAGCCCCAGTGGTATATACAGGCCCCAGCAGTATTACAGCAGCCCCAGTGGCATACAGCAGCCTCCCCAGTGGTATATACAGGCCCCATCAGTATATACAGCAGCCCCAGTGGTATACAGCAGCCCCAGTGGTATATACAGGCCCCAGCAGTATTACAGCAGCCCCAGTGGCATACAGCAGCCTCCCCAGTGGTATATACAGGCCCCATCAGTATATACAGCAGCCCCAGTGATATACAGCAGCCTCCCCAGTGGTATATACAGTCCCCAGCAGTATTACAGCAGCCCCAGTGGTATACAGCAGCCTCCCCAGTGGTATATACAGTCCCCAGCAGTATTACAGCAGCCCCAGTGGTATACAGCAGCCTCCCCAGTGGTATATACAGGCCCCAGCAGTATTACAGCAGCCCCAGTGGTATACAGCAGCCTCCCCAGTGGTATATACAGGCCCCAGCATTATTACAGCAGCCCCAGTGGTATACACCAGCCTCCCCAGTGGTATATACAGGCCCCAGCAGTATTACAGCAGCCCCAGTGGTATACAGCAGTCTCCCCAGTGGTATATACAGGCCCCAGCAGTATTACAGCAGCCCCAGTGGTATACAGCAGCCTCCCCAGTGGTATATACAGGCCCCAGCAGTATTACAGCAGCCCCAGTGGTATACACCAGCCTCCCCAGTGGTATATACAGGCCCCAGCAGTATTACAGCAGCCCCAGTGGTATACAGCAGCCTCCCCAGTGGTATATACAGGCCCCAGCAGTATTACAGCAGCCCCAGTGGTATACAGCAGCCTCCCCAGTGGTATATACAGGCCCCAGCAGTATTACAGCAGCCCCAGTGGTATACAGCAGCCTCCCCAGTGGTATATACAGGCCCCAGCAGTATTACAGCAGCCCCAGTGGTATACAGCAGCCTCCCCCCAGTGGTATATACAGGCCCCAGCAGTATTACAGCAGCCCCAGTGGTATACAGCAGCCTCCCCAGTGGTATATACAGTCCCCAGCAGTATTACAGCAGCCCCAGTGGTATACAGCAGCCTCCCCAGTGGTATATACAGTCCCCAGCAGTATTACAGCAGCCCCAGTGGTATACAGCAGCCTCCCCAGTGGTATATACAGGCCCCAGCAGTATTACAGCAGCCCCAGTGGTATACACCAGCCTCCCCCAGTGGTATATACAGGCCCCAGCAGTATTACAGCAGCCCCAGTGGTATACAGCAGTCTCCCCCAGTGGTATATACAGGCCCCAGCAGTATTACAGCAGCCCCAGTGGTATACAGCAGCCTCCCCAGTGGTATATACAGGCCCCAGCAGTATTACAGCAGCCCCAGTGGTATACACCAGCCTCCCCAGTGGTATATACAGGCCCCAGCAGTATTACAGCAGCCCCAGTGGTATACAGCAGCCTCCCCAGTGGTATATACAGGCCCCAGCAGTATTACAGCAGCCCCAGTGGTATACAGCAGCCTCCCCAGTGGTATATACAGGCCCCAGCAGTATTACAGCAGCCCCAGTGGTATACAGCAGCCTCCCCAGTGGTATATACAGGCCCCAGCAGTATTACAGCAGCCCCAGTGGTATACAGCAGCCTCCCCCCAGTGGTATATACAGGCCCCAGCAGTATTACAGCAGCCCCAGTGGTATACAGCAGCCTCCCCAGTGGTATATACAGTCCCCAGCAGTATTACAGCAGCCCCAGTGGTATACAGCAGCCTCCCCAGTGGTATATACAGTCCCCAGCAGTATTACAGCAGCCCCAGTGGTATACAGCAGCCTCCCCAGTGGTATATACAGGCCCCAGCAGTATTACAGCAGCCCCAGTGGTATACACCAGCCTCCCCAGTGGTATATACAGGCCCCAGCAGTATTACAGCAGCCCCAGTGGTATACAGCAGCCTCCCCCCAGTGGTATATACAGGCCCCAGCAGTATTACAGCAGCCTCCCCATACTTTGAAGTATATGAATGTCAAAGGTGGTGAAAGGGTTAAATTACATTATATACAGCACACATGTACTGGACAACACATGCTCATTACATACATCATACATGTCCAGAGTACACACATACTATATAACAGATGCACAGCAGGTACACATCATATACACAGAACATGTGTATATACACACTTCAGTATACTCAAAATATATCCTAAATACACAAAGAGACACACCCCACACACAGAGATACAAAACCCACACACATACAGAGACACAACCCGCACACAGAGACACAACCCGCACACAGAGACACAAAACCCACACACAGAGACACAACCCGCACACAGAGACACAAAACCCGCACACAGATACAACCCGCACACAGAGACACAAAACCCACACACAGAGACACAACCCGCACAGAGACAACATACACACACACACACAGACAACATACACACACACACACAGAGACAACATACACACACACACAGACAACATACACACACACAGAGACAACATACACACAGAGACAACATACACAGAGACAGCATACACACACAGAGACAACATACACACACACACACAGACAACATACACACACAGAGACAACATACACACACAGAGACAACATACACAGAGACAGCATACACACACAGAGACAGCATACACACACACACACAGACAACATACACACACACACAGAGACAACATACACACAGAGACAACATACACAGAGACAGCATACACACACACACAGAGACAACATACACACACAGAGACAACATACACACACACACACAGACAACATACACACACAGAGACAACATACACACACAGAGACAACATACACAGAGACAGCATACACACACAGAGACAGCATACACACACACACACACAGACAACATACACACACAGAGACAACATACACACACACAGAGACAACATACACACACACACAGACAACATACACACACAACATACACAGAGACAGCATACACACACAGAGACAACATACACACACAGAGACAACATACACAGACAACATACACAGACAGCATACACACACACAGAGACAACATAAACACACAGAGACAACATACACAGACAACATACACAGAGACAGCATACACACACACACAGAGACAGCATACACACACACACAGAGACAACATACACACACACACAGAGACAACATACACACACACACACACACACAGAGACAACATACACACACAGAGACAACATACACAGAGACAGCATACACACACAGAGACAACATACACAGACAACATACACAGAGACAGCATACACACACACAGAGACAACATACACACACACAGAGACAACATACACACACAGAGACAACATACACAGACAACATACACAGAGACAGCATACACACACACACAGAGACAACATACACACACAGAGACAACAAACACAGACAACATACACAGAGACAGCATACACACACACAGAGACAACATACACACACACAGAGACAACATACACACACAGAGACAACATACACAGACAACATACACAGAGACAGCATACACACACACACAGAGACAACATACACACACACACAGAGACAACATACACACACACAGAGACAACATACACACACACAGAGACAACATACACACAGAGACAACATACACAGACACACAGAGACAACATACACAGACAACATACACAGAGACAGCATACACACACACAGAGACAACATACACACACAGAGACAACATACACAGACAACATACACAGAGACAGCATACACACACACACAGACAACATACACACACACAGAGACAACATACACACACAGAGACAACATACACACACACACACAGAGACAACATACACACACACAGAGACAACATACACACAGAGACAACATACACAGACAACATACACAGAGACAGCAAACACACACACAGAGAGACAGCATATACACACACACACACACAGAGACAACATACACACAGAGACAACATACACACACACACAGAGACAACATACACACACAGAGACAACATACACAGACACCATACACAGACACACAACCCAAACACAGACACATGGAGACACACACTCATCTGTGCTGCAGGAGTGGGGCTGGTGTACATGTGCTTTACCTGCTCCCAGCAGCTGAGCACTTCCTCCCACTCTTCTGCCAGGAGGACTGTCCAGCAGGAGAGCTGTCATGTGGTGGACACGGCCCCTCTGTGAGTTGCTGGACCCGGAGGAGGGTAAAAGCTGCTGCCCAGTGCACACATAAAAGTGCAGGTTCCCGCAGCATAGAGCGGCAGAGGCACTGTAGGAGAGATAGGATGTCAGGGAGAGAAGACCTGCCGAAGGCAGTGTCTGATAGAGCGGCCCTTCAGTTTATCAGCTGGTAGCGGCGCTGGGTCCGGGGCGGCGAGATTCGGGGCTCTATGCGAAAGAATCGGGGCTGCAGCCCCGATTCTTAATGCATAGCGACGTCCCTGTCCCTAGCCATCAGGGTAGACAGACGTCTGAGAGAGACAACAAGACCAACCTCGTCCCCTGTGGCAGTCCTATTGGGGAAGTTCCATGTGCTGCACTTGATGAACCGATGGAGTTGGGGGAGTAGTAGCTCCCTACTGGGCTCAATATGAGCAGGGTAAGGTTGCTGGTCCAGACATCTCCACCTTTAGGGGTAACTCTAGGATCAGGGTCAGCTGGGAAACTCCAGTCTACAGGGTCATACTAGCTTCCCTGATTCCCTCAGCCCATCTCTGCCTTCCTACAACTACTCTGCTTGTGCGCTATTAGTACCCTGTCACACTTACACTACATTATACTTTAATTGCCATGTGTCAAACCAAGCCTTAAGTTAAAAAAATCCCTCTGTTGTATATATTATATATGTTAAATTATTCTCCTCTGTATTGATTACATTGCATATTTTAGTTTTATCTGAAAATATTGAAATTTTACTCTTTATGTCCTCTACAAGGTAATTATAAATATATTAAAAAGGAGAGGGCCCAATACTGACCCTTGGGGTACACCACTGTAAACTGTGGCCCTATGAGAGTATGTTTGATTAATACCATATGATTTCTATCAGTGAGGCAATTCTGAACTCATATATAAATATATTTCCTCTAATCCTATTGTTTTTATTTTTTGTACTAACTCTTTATGTGGCACTGTATCAAATGCCTTTTCACAGTTCACACAGACAACATCAATGGCTTTATTCTGATACAGTCTAGAATTTTTTTTTCCTCATAGAAGCTTATCAGATTAGTTTGACAGGACTGATCCTTTATATATCCATGTTGATGCTGGATTATGAGGTTATTTTTAGTGAGATATTCTAATATATTATCTTAGAAAACTCTCAAAAGATTATGACAAAGGTAAAGGCTCAACTTTTAGGCTTAGGCTATGTTCATACATTGCGTTTTATTTTAATGTGTTTTTTTTATTGCTTTTTTATGCAAATTAAAAGCTGCTTTTTACAGGCTAGCAAAAGCTATTAGAAATCTTATGCACACAGAATGTCAATTCTTTCAGCAGTTTTTTCACCCATAGAAAAGAAATACGTGAGTGCAAAAATGCTGCTATCAGTTTTTGTAGCATTTATGGTGAAAAAAGCCCCACAGGCATAGGAGTATGTGAAACTAATTTTTGTGATTTACCTAAGTATAAACAATAAAGTCTTCTCCTGACTCCAAGTACTGTGTAATTAAATAAGTGATGTGTTAAAGGAACTCTGTCAGGTCATTTTTCATTATGATACTAATAGTACCCTTGAATATTGTGGCACCCCTACCTTTTAGTAGCCACAGGAATACCTGGAGCAGGGAGGGATTTCCACATCATGTAAACTTACACACAACACCTTCCACCCCAGACCTGAAGGGGAGCTCCACTTGCTGACTTCAGGCAAGGTCCCCTATAAATTCAGGCCTGTGGGCGGAGATAGGCAGTTCAGTATGGAGCAGTACTGAGGAAGACGTCCTGGTAAACGGTGCCAAGCTAGGCCATTGCCAGTGAGGGAGCCTAGCTCCCGTCACAGTAAAGCGGTACCGCGGGCGGCTCCATGTATAATGGCCCGGGGCATGCATTTTTCTTTCATGGTGCCCCGGGCTGCACTGGGGAGTGTGGCGGGCCACTTGCGGCCCGGGGGCCACGAGTTTGAGACCCCTGTTCTAGAGTATGTATGTAGTTTATTTATGAAGATTTAAGAACAATGCAAAGCGAAGCTGGGTTTAAATCACCTCCGTTATCATCCCATCCCTAACTCATCTTTTCAACCTATCACTTACCACTGGCACCTTCCCCTCAGCCTTCAAATACGCCTTGATCACACCCATCCTCAAAAAACCCTCCGTCGACCCCACAACTGTCTCCAACTACCGCCCTATATCTCTCCTCCCTTTCGCCTGTAAACTACTTGAACAGCATGTCCACTCTGAGCTGTCCTCTCACCTCTCCTCCTGCTCCCTCTTCGACCGCCTGCAATCTGGCTTCCGACCCTACCACTCCACTGAAACAGTCCTGACCAAAGTCACCAATGACCTACTAATTGCCAAAAGCAAGAGCCACTACTCTGTCTTTCTCCTCCTCGACCTGTCCGCCACCTTCGACACTGTTGACAACTCCCTTCTACTTCAAATCCTGGAATCTCTTGGCATCACAGACCTTGCCCTCTCTTGGATCTCCTCGTACTTAACGGACCGGACCTTCAGCGTCACCCACTCCCACACATCCTCCTCGCCCTACTCCCTATCTGTCGGGGTCCCCCAGGGCTAGGTTCTTGGACTGTTACTCTTCTCAATATACACTCTCGGCCTAGGGCAACTCATTGAGTCCCATGGCCTCCAGTACCACCTCTACGCCGACGACACCCAAATCTACCTGTCTGGTTGTGACATCGCCTCCCTACTATCCAAAATTCCAAAATGCCTGTCCACCATCTCATCCTTCTTCTCTGCTCGCTTCCTTAAGCTGAACATGGACAAAACCGAGTTCATAGTCTTCCCCCCAAGATGCTCCCCCTCACTACCTGACCTATCCATTGTCGTCAACGACTGCTCCTCTCCCCAGTCCCCCACGCCAAGTGCCTCAGGGTTATCCTTGACTCCTCCCTCTCCTTCAAGCCCCACATCCAGACCCTCGCCACCTTCTGCCGACTCCAGCTCAAAAGCATCTATAGGATCCGCACTTTACTTGACCATGACACTGCTAAAACCTTTATTCACGCTCTCATCATCTCAGGCCTCGACTACTGCAACCTCCTGCTCACCGGCCTCCCCAATACCTCCCTTGCACCTCTCCAATCAATCCAGAACTGTGCTGCCCGCCTAATCCATCTGTCTCCCCACTACTCTTCTGTCTCCCCCCTCTGCCAAGCCCTTCACTGGCTCCCCACTTCCCAGAGATCCCGGTTTAAAACATTAACCATGACATACAAAGTCATTCACAACCTGTCCCCTCCATACATCTCTGACATGGTCTCCCGATACCTACCCTCACGCAACCTGCGATCCTCCAAAGAACTCCCCCTCTACTCCCCCCTCATCTCCTCTTTGCACAACCACACACAGGATTTCTCCCGTGCTTCACCCATACTCTGTAACTCACTGCACCAACACATCAGACATTCTCCTACCCGGGGAACCTTCAAAGAAGCCTGAAGACCCACCTCATCCGCCAAGCCTACCACCTGCAATGAGACCCGGTCCACCACACCACCTCACGACCGGAACTTCCCCCTCCCACTGTATCCACACCCGCCCCTCGTAGACTGTGAGCCCTCGCAGACAGGATTTTCTCCCTTCTTGTGTCTGTACGACCGAATTGTCCATATTTATTGTTACTTGCATTGTTACTATGTTACTTGTCCTAGTCTGCCCCTTTTAGCATGTAAAGCGCCATGGAATATAATGGCACTATATAAATAAATAATAATAAATCCTGCGCCAATATCGCTGATTGCTGGCAACCGGCCGGGCGCAACCAATCAGCGAAGCGTGGTTGAAATCCCGCGGCAATTTGCGGGCGGACTGTCCCTATTGCTGATTGGTCGTGGGCGGCTGGATTTGCGTTACAGATAAACAGACAGAAGTAGACAATTAAATAGTAGATACCTACAGCAGTACCGGTGTGCAGCGGTGCCATTGTGCAGCGGTGCCAGAGTCCAGGAGGGGACAGCGGGCGGGTGCGGTCAGTAGGGGCCGGGGAACAGCGGCCAGGAGGGGGCTGGAGGGGGCTGGGTAAGAGCAGCCAGGTGCAGACTTGGATGGGGGATCACTGCTGGTCGGACCCCGGTCCCATGCCCTGGACCCTCAATGGCGGGGATGGTGGGGGATGATGGTAGTGAAGGGAATTGGTTATGTGACGCCACCTGTGGTACTTGGTAAAGTGTATACCAGCGCTGCAGCTGGCCACTGAGGTGATGGAGGTGCAGCTCAGTGTAGTACAGCTCCCCACAGGTGGAGCTCTACCTCAGGGCAGTGGGGATGGATGAGGGGAGTCGTAGTAGTGTCTCTGCAGTTAACGCTGTGGATGGCAGCTGTTAAACAGGCACACACACACAGTAGTCTTTGTTTCGGTACCTTTTACTGATGACGGGTAACAGGTACAGTCCAGAGAAATAACCAGGTCCTCGGTGCAATTTGGGACTTTCACCTTTGAGAGTTGTGAGGCCTCCTCTGTCACTGTGTACGGTGGTTTTGGGGGTAAGTTCTGCCTGTAACTGAACCCACCGCTCCTTCTCCCTCTCAGGGCTTTACTCTATCACTGACAATGAGGTCCTTTTGCAGGGTCCCTATTCCTCCTGTGGCCCTTGGTCCTGTGTTTGGTCAGTTTTGAGTGTCTCTTTTTAGTTACTCCAGGGGGATTTGGTCCTCCTGGTCCTTCCGAGCTTTTACTGCTGCACTGAATGCTTTGCAGTGACGGACTCCAGTGTCCGGGTGAGCTACAGGGAAACCAGGTTTGGTTCCATCCTTTAATTCTCCAATTTCTCCACTGGCCTCCGACCCTCTCCCAAGGGTGCAGCACAGCTGAGCCAGTGTTCCATGGTCCTGGACTTGGATCGTTCCCAGCGACCAGCTCCTTACTCCTGCTCTCTTCTCTGCCTGACTGGAACTAACTGACTCCTCCCCTCAGGCCTTGATCTTGTATAGGGGATCTGGATTAAGGCAGCCAGTAGGGCTCCCCCTTCAGGTCTGGGGTGGAAGGTGTTGTGTGCTGTGTATACAATGGTGTAAATCCCTCCTTGCATCGGTGGATCCTGTAGCAATCCCCTGCTAGTTAAATACAGTCCTCCGGGACTGAAACATTTTTCAACAACATAACTATTTACATTTGAAAATTGAACAGAGTCTCAAAATTAAAAAAGTACAAAAACCAGGAATAAATTAGAAAAATGTGTAACCAGTCCATACAGCGCTAGTCCATCCGCTGCAGACTGTTTTAAGGGTGTTTGCCACTATCAGTTCTGTGGCTATGGTCCATTTTTGAAAGTAAGAAAGGAAAATTCCAAAACTCCAACAGGCAAAGTAGTATGTGATCCTGGTGTTGAGCGAACACTGTCTACTGATCCGTATGTTGATCTGCATAGCACAGGTATGCCTGAGTGTCTTCTCACTCTCATAGTGGGAATGGCAGGTACACCGATTGCAGGATTCTCTGGTTCCGATACAACGGGTGGTTCTTCTGCTCTTGGCGCTTCTACTGCTGGTGGGAACATCAAAGTTGTAATTAGGTATGTACCTTCTATTTGAGGCCAATCTGCTGGTAATTCTCCAATGAGTGTTTGGATTGTCTTTGGCTTCTCTTTCTCTTCTGGTTCTGGACAAGGTACATTTTCTTCTGGTTGTAACTGTTGAGGACACTTCTTCAAATGATCCCTAGACACTGTTGCTGTTGATTCGCCATGGTCTTTGCTGATGACATATTTCAAAACCAATTCACCTGGTGTTAAGGGCGTTCCTTGCTCACTTTTGTTAAAGTTGATTTCTTATTTTTCTCTAGATTTTTCCAGACTTCTCTCAACGCATTCTTGTATTTTCTGGTATTGTTCTTTTCTTCTGGTATCCCAATCTGCTTCTGTAGTATCTTCTTCAGAACTACTATGCCTATTTCAAAGTCTACTGGCAATTTTCCTGGTCTTGCTCTCATGAGGTATGCAGGGGTACAATTTGTTGAGCTTACTGGGATGTTGTTGTAGATGTTGTGGGGCAGCGCCGGGATTGCAAGACAGGAAAAAACGTTGAGCCCAGTAGTAGTGCACACAGTACCTGGATTTATTGCTGAAAACACAGCAGTGGCACAAGATGCCAGAATCTGGGTCGCAGCCGGGTACAATGGATACAGTTCACAGCTAGTAACCCGGTCCCTTCTGGTTATGAGCTCTCCGACTGAGGTTGCACCGAGCTCCCAGCCCTCCCAGGCTAGGCCGTGTTATTACCGTACACAGCCCCCTGGAGCTCTTGTCCTGTCCAGTCGTTAGATGCTGCTGCTTCAGCTTCAGGCCAAAACTGTCCACAGGGAGCCCCGGCCTGTCTCCTAACCAGGCTGTTAACCCCATATCTCCATCCTGGAAACCTGCAAGACCCGGAGCGGAGGGAGTGGACTGTCCCTCTTTCCTACACCCTATACCGGGCTCAATATGTGACAGTGCGCATTCTGGGGGAGACATAGCGCCCCTCGCATATGGTTCCCCGCACTGTCTCACAATGTCAACAAGATCTGGTAATTTCTCTGGCCACTGGTTTCGTTCTTCTAAGGGCAGAGTTTTCAGCAATTCAATTACCACGTGATTCATCTTTTCGCACATTCCATTAGTTTGAGGATGGTAAGGCGTGGTGCGAATTTTCTTGCATCCGTATAGGCGACAAAACTCTTTAAATATTTCAGCTTCAAAGGCAGGACCTTGGTCTGTCAATACCTGTTCTGGATAACCATGTGGTCTGCAGAAATAGGCTTGGAATATTCTTGCTGCTGTCTGAGCTGTTAAATCCTTTACCGGAGCTACCACAAGGAATCTGGAATAATGGTCTACCATGGTAAGAGCATAGGTGTAGCCTGATTTGCTGGGTGTGAGTTTGACATGATCTAAGGCTACCAGTTCTAGTGATTGTTTGGTGATGATAGGCTGGAGTGGTGCTTTCTGGCTGTTATGGTCTCTTCCTCTTAATGAGCATGGTCCACAATTTTTACACCATCTCTCTATGGAGGCTCTCATGCTGATCCAATAGAATCTCTCACATAACAATATTTCCAGTTTTCTCCATCGAAAGTGTCCTGCTCCGTCATGGCACGCTTCCAATACCATTTGGACATCTTTCTTTGCCATACCATTTCATGTGTTCTTGGGTTGATATACCGTCTGCACGGTTGACCTTGATAGATGAACAACCTGCTTCTTTCTTTCCACAGGTACTGGGCCTCTGGTGGAGCATTCTTTTCAAGTTGGGAATCCGGTTGGGTCATTAACTTCTTTACAAGGCTCACTGCCGGATCACTGTCTTGAGTCTCCTTCCATCCATAGTGAGGCAATGGGTTTAGTGCAACAGTCTGATGGTTCTGGTAGATGTGATCTTCAGCCATTTTCCATTTTCTACTTTTAAGGAAAGCTGGGAGTTCTATTTCCTTTAAGTCAACCTCTCCTTCTTCAAGTCTCTGTAGATATACTTGAGGGTTTCTGGAAAGGGCATGAGCATTTTCGTTGTTTCGGCATGCCCGGTATTTGATGGTAAAGTCATAATTCGATAGTCGGGCTATCCAGCGTTGCTCCAATGCACCAAGCTTCGCGGTATCCAGGTGTGTTAACGGGTTATTATCCGTGAAGACGGTAAATTCCGAAACTGCCAGGTAATGCTTGAACCTTTCCGTAATAGCCCAGACCAAGGCCAGGAACTCCAACTTAAAGGAACTGTAGTTTTCCGGGTTCCTCTCCGTGGGTCAAAGTTTTCTGCTGGAGTAGGCAATTACTGTTTCTCTACCATCTTGGATCTGGGAAAGGACTGCTCCCAGGCCTACATTGCTTGCGTCGGTGTAAAGGACGAATGGTAGGTTATAATCAGGGTAAGCCAGGATCTCCTCACTGGTTAGAGCCTGCTTCATCTGTTGGAAGGAATCTTCTTGTTCTTCTCCCCAGTCCAATGGTGGCTCTAAAGATCTCTTCTTAGATTGGCCTACCAGAAGATCTTGTAGGGGGGGCTGCCATCTTTGTGTAGCCCTTAATGAATCTTCCGTAGCACCCATCCAAACCTAAGAATTGATGTACCTCGGTGACGGTGGTGGGTCTCTGCCAGTCCTGGATAGCTGTCACTTTTTCCGGGTCTGGTGCTACTCCATCTGCGCTGACCACATGCCCGAGGTACTGGACTTTAGGTTTCAGCAAGTGAAATTTAGATGGTTTGAGCTTCATCCTGTACTTTGCTAAAGCTGCAAATACCTCCGCCAGGGGTTCCAGATGTTCTTCGTAGGTTTTGGAATACACGATGACGTCGTCCAGTTATAAGAATACCATCTCAAAGCCCCGATGTCCCAGGCAACACTCCATGAGTCTTTGAAACCTCCCTGGTGCATTGCATAACCCGAATGGCTGGCATGCTGTTGAATTCGCATAGTCCCATTGGTGTTGTGAATGCAGTCTTCTCTCGGTCTTCTTCTGCAACGGAGACCTGCCAATACCCACTAGTGAGATCTAACGTGGAGAAATAATTAGCTGTCTTTAATACAGCAAGAGACTCCTCTATTCGGGATAACGGGTAAGCATCTTTGTGAGTGATCTTATTGACCTCCCCGTAATCCACACACATCCTCATCGTGCCATCCTTCTTTCTGACTAGGACTAAGAGGGCTGCCCAGGGACTACAGCTATCTCTTATAACCCCGGTTTCCTTCATATCCCGCAGCATATCTTTGGCATGCTGATAGTGATTTGGTGGAATGGGTCTGTGTCTCAATTTAATTGGGGGATGATCTCCTGTGGGCATGCGATGGTGTACCCCTTTAATCCTCTAATGTATGCTTACTGAATAATTGTTCGAACTCTTGTGCTACCCGGTAGACTCCGCGCTTCTGGTGAGGAGGAGTGGCATCAGTTCCTACATGCAACTGCTGACACCACTCCTCTAGCTGTCCTTTGGAGTTGTTATCCTCCGCCTGACTAGACGAGGAAACGGGTTCTACTGCCTATATGTTGTTGTTACAGACAGTATACAGCTTTTTTACAGTAGCATAATGGGGTAGTTTTGTTTCCTCTTCCCCACAATTTAATACACGGATTGGTACTCTTCCCTTGCATACATCCACCACTCCTCTGGCTGTCAGTAGTGTAGGTCTATGCTCTGAGTATACCGGCTCTACAACTGCCTGGTATTCCTTTCCTCTGAGACTTATTGCTGCTCGACACCATATCATCATTTCACTTTTCGGTGGTAACACAATGGGAACCGGGTCTGTTACCCACACACTGCCAATCTCTCCCCCAGACAGATTTACCTGTCGCTTGTGGATGAGGGTTCGGATTTCTCTTTGGATGACTCTCATCCGCCCATAACCAGCAGTCTCAGCAATCTGTCGGAGTAAAAACAACACTTCTCCAAGGCAGTTTTCAATCACATTAGTACCAATTACCATGTAGGGGTATTTTTCATCAGGGTTATCCTCTACCACACACACTGCCCATTAGCGGCAAGAATGACAAAGTTAGGGTCTGAGTGTCTAAGATCAGTGTCAGAGCAAAATTGTTTATAAAGGATACTGTATGTGGGATGGTGGTAACCTGCGACCCGGTATCCAGTAGGGCCGACATGGGATTCCTTCTAGCGTAATGTTGAGGTATGGACGGCCTCCCACGTACCGATTATGCCAGTCATATGGGCCCAGTTGTCCTACTCCTGGGGGCTGGCCCTCGGGCCCAGGAATCTCGTGTTTAAAGGACATCCTCTTGCAAAGTGGTCTGGTTTGTTGCATCGCAGGCAAATGGGTTGTCCTTAAGGATCCTTGTAGTCCCTGGCACTGCGTTGGAATGGTGCGTCAGCACCCTGAGCGGACGACTGTTGGTCCCCTCCACGGGCGACATGGGTCTACGCTGGAATGGTGCATTAGTCCCCTGCACGGGAGACTTGTTCTTCCTCCTCATCCATGGGACATCCTCAGGGCAATCAGCTAGTTGGATTTTACTTGGAGATGGTACCCCAGGCATGGCTTGCAAGAGTTTTAGTACATAGTCCATATTTTTGGTTAGCTGCAGCACTGGTTGCGCAAGTTATCATCTGGGTTATTTGCTACAGCTTGTGTTTCCACTTTTGCAGGATCTTTAGAAATGGGTTTAAAGTCTATAGGAGAGGTGTTAACCTGCCAGGATTGGATTGCAGGCTCTGTAGGCACTGTATCCCGTAACACTGTTGTAGCACGATCTTTTAAGTCATTAAAGTTCACAGTTCGATGATCCACGACTCATGCTGGCGGTGGTAGTCTGACCTCAATCCTTCTGTACACTGCTCTGCAAGCATTTTATCTTCTTCCAGTACACTTGCCAGGTCTACCTGTTTTAAGGACCAGAGTGCCCCTTGTAAACGGAGGGCATAGTCTCTGGTGGTATCCTGCGGTCCCTGCTTTCACTGGTAGAACAGCATACTCAATTCAGACTGTGTGCGTTTTTCAAAAACAGCTTTGAGTTTGTCTAACACTTTAGCAGCAGAGCTCCTGTCAGCATCACTCCAAGACTCAACCTCCAGCTCCGCTGCGCCTGTTAATTGTCCCAGCACAACGGTGGCTCGCTGCTTTTCTGTCATCGTATACATGTCCAGCATTGCACACATCTTTTGTTTGAAGACTGCTAGGGTACCGGGTTTACCTTCATATGTTGGCAACCATTTTACGCCCGGTATATATTATTATTATTATTATTATTATTTATTTATATAGCGCCATTAGGTTCCATGGCGCTTTACATGAGGTTGAGGGAGACAAGAACAAGTACACTAAATCTAGGCGATCAGGACGTACAGGTACAGGAGGGGCAGGGACCCTGTCCACGAGGGCTCACAGTCTATGAGGGGTGGGTTAGGATACAGTAGGATGGGGGAATGTCAGGTATGGGGTGTTCGCCTGGGTCTCATGGCAGGTTGTAGGCTTGACGGAACAAGTGAGTCTTCAGGTGACACTTGAAGCTACTCAGGGTAGGAGAGTGTCTGACGTGTTCGGGTAGGGAGTTCCAGAGTAAGGCAGATGCCCGGGAGAAGTATATGGCAAGGCTATCGACATTATCGGGGCCACTGCTCCGGGTGCTGCATTCCGGGTATTCCCTCTGTCAGGGACTTATGCGTCTTCCGAGTTACTCATGATGGGGCCCCCCTAGTTAATCGCTGCCAGCCGGTGAGGTAAAACCAAACTGTTCCGGTAGTCAGCGGCTCTACAGGGGGAGTGGAGCACCTCGGGTATCTCCGGAACTGGGAACTGCGCTTTGCTGATCTCCGGCAGAGTGAAGGGGCGGGGATTATCTTCCCGCTCTTTTCCGCCCGCTCTGTGACGCAGTACAATTTTTGTGGCGGAGTAATGGCGGCCCGATTTTACATTTCACAAACAGTTAATAAAGTTCAATTCTAGGCACACAGTACCCGGTTGTACCGGGCACGGGATCCTGATCATGACGCCAGGTTGAGGCTGTCAACAGGGTAGGGGGTACTCGGATACCAGGGCTGATGGCGACTTGGATGGGGCATCACGGCTGGTCGGTCCCCGGTCCCATGCCCTTGACCCTCAATGGCGGGGATGGTGGGGGTTGATGGTGGTGAAGGGGATTGGTTATGTGACGCCACCTGTGGAACTTGGTAAATTGTATAATAGTGCTGCGGCCGGCCGCTGAGGTGATGGAGGTGCAGCTCAGTGTAGTACAGCTCCCCACAGGTGGAGCTCTACCTCAGGGCAGCGGGGATGGATGAGGAGAGTTGTAGTAGCATCTCTGCAGTTAACGCTGTGGGTGGCAGCGGTTAAACAGGCACACACACACACAGTAGTCTTTGTTTCGGTACCTTTAACTGATGATGGGTAACAGGTACAATAGTATAAGAGAAGTGTACTCACTGTTTTTGGCGTGGTGCTACAGGGCAAAAATGTGCAATATTTAAGAGAATGAACCCTTATGAACTGCCTTATGTATAGTGTAATGAGGTGTAATACACACCTGTATGGTAGGTCCTGGGTGCAGTATCAGAGAGTAAGGTGAAATCCTGGTGCTGTAACAGCTGACTGTCATGTTTATATATATGACTATTACAGATCCATCCCCTGATGAAAAACTAAATGTTTGAAACGATTGTCGGGATTATGAGATGATTTGAAATAAAATGATCTTTGCATATGATTCTGTTTTGACTTTTTTGTGTGCCAGGGTTCATTCTCTTAAATAGGGTAACAGGTACAGTCCAGAGAAGTAACCAGGTCCTCGGTGCAATTTGGGACTTTCACCTTGGAGAGTTGTGAGGCCTCCTCTGTCACTGTGTACGGTGGTTTTGGTGTAAGTTCTGCCTGTAACTGAACTCACCGCTCCTTCTCCCTCTCAGGGCTCTACTTTATCATTGACAATGAGATCCTTCTGCGGGGTCCCTATTCCTCCTGTGGCCCCTGGTCCTGTGTTTGGTCAGTTTTGAGTGTTTCTTTTTAGATACCTCAGGGGGATTTGGTCCTCCTGGTCCTTCCGGGCTTTTACTGCTGCACTGAATGCTTTGCAGTGACGGACTCCGGTGTCCAGGTGAGCTACAGGGAAACCAGGTTTGGTTCCCTCCTTTAAACCTCCAATTTCTCCACTGGCCTCCGACCCTCTCCCAAGGGTGCAGCACAGCTGGGTCAGTGTTCCCTGGTCCTGGATCATTCCCAGCGACCAGCTCCTCACTCCTGCTCTCTTCACTGCCTGACTGGAACTAACTGACTCCTCCCCTCATGCCTGGATCTTGTATAGGGTATCTGGCTTAAGGCAGCCAGTAGAGCTTCCCCTTCAGCTCTGGGGTGGAAGGTGTTGTGTGCTGTGTATACCAAGGTGTAAATCCCTCCTTGCACCGGTGGACCCTGTGGCAATCCCCGGCAGGGGTGCCACAGATGGAGGGCCAGTGGTCAGCACAGGATGGAGGGCCAGTGGTCAGCACAGGATGGAGGCAGAGAGGTCAGCGCAGGATGGAGGGCCAGTGGTCAGCAGAGGATGGAGGCAGAGTGGTCAGCGCAGGATGGAGGGCCAGTGGTCAGCGCAGAATGGAGGCTCAGTGGTCAGCAGAGGATGGAGGCTCAGTGGTCAGCAGAGGATGGAGGGTCAGTGCAGGATGGAGGGCCAGTGGTCAGCACAGGATGGAGGCAGAGTGGTGTGAGGTAGTGAACCGGGGAACTCGCTTGGCCACGGAAATTACATCAGCTACTACATTTTAACGGAACATAACCAGCGGATTTATTGTTTTTCTGTCATAAACCGTTTTCATCACATACAACATAACACCGTATTTACATTTTCATGACATAACTTCCACATTAGTACATCACATGACATTACATTACAGGACATTCACATGAAAATCAACGGGACCATATCATGACTTGGTCCCAATGGCAGTTACCTCCGCCTAACACCCTGACAGGGATCTTTCCTCATCCTACTGCACACAAGTCATCATACAGGGTACTTTTTCATGAACCATTATGACTCACACATGAAACAGCATTCATGGCATTTTTACATAAACCAATATATGTAGCAGGGCCCACAATAGTAACAGGAACCCTGTCACTCAGAACACACGAGACCTCCACGGATCCACCGGGATCCGGGACACTTACATCTGGATCAACGTGACAATATCATGACTCACTCAGTCAGTCCCAAAGTCGGCTGTGACCGCCTGGCCCTTGAGCCGTACTCGGTCTCTCACACCACACATCTGACCGCCTGGCCCTTGAGCCGTCCTCGGTCCTCATCACTCATATGACCGCCTGGCCCTTGAGCCGTCCTCGGTCCTGTACACTGGCTGGCATGCACGCATCACGTGCCACCGGCATGGAGCTGGCAGGCTCTCTTCACTTCCCCCACCAGGGATGGATTACTTCCAGCACATCCTCACATGGCAGTGGTCTGGACTGCTCTGATTCCCATCGTCCTTTTTTCACTCAGACACCTGGCAGGTTCTTATCCAGACTGCCTCACCCACAGCTGCAACACAGTGAGTCAATCAGCATATCTCACTCACACACAGACCTGAGATGTGATTAACCCCTGTACACCATTCAGGTTTAGCCCAGCAAAGCACTCATACACACAGGTTCAGCCGCTTATTAGGCTCATCTATCCCTTCTAGATGTTAACCCACTGTGTACTGGACAGGTTTACAGCATTCACACACAGGAAAACCGGCTAATGTGTACAGAGACCAGTGCTGATAAGCCGTGTGATGTACCCGGCCATGGGTCACATCACCACAGTGGTCAGCGCAGGATGGAGGGCCAGTGGTCAGTAGAGGATGGAAGCAGAGTGGTCAGCACAGGATAGAAGGCCAGTGGCAGTGGTGTAACGTGAGGGGGGCAGGTGGGGTGGTTCATCCCAAGCGGCACGCGTGTGGGGGTGGCAGCAGCAATTCCCCTCAAGGCTCCAACGAGGTGCCTGGGAGGCCCACGCCATCTGCTGCAGGACAGCGTCCCCTGACTTGTATCCTCTGATGGCTGTGGGACAGTGGGCACTGCGTATGTGCCCCTGATGGTGGGCCCCCGGGAGCCCCCCTGTGTGCTGCTGCGGCGCCCTCGCCCCCCTCCCTCCAAACAAGTGTGCTGTGTGTGACAGACGCTATCATACCTGCCCATCTGCACTGAGCAGGAGCAGAACTCTATGATCTCCGAGGTGCTGGAGGTCCAGCAGATCATAGAGATCAGCTCCCGGCTCAGTGCAGATGGGCCTGTGAAATCGCGCCAGGAGCTGATGATCTGCCGGATCTCTGCTCCTGCTCAGTGCAGATGAGATGGGCATGATCGTGTCTGCCACACACAGCACACAGGTTTGGAGGGAGATGGGAGGGGGGGCCCCCTCTGTCAGCCACTATATGTCCAGTGCCCCCCTATGTCAGTCACAGTATGTCCAGTGCCCTCCTTATGTCAGTCACAGTATGTCCAGTGCCCCCCTATGTCAGTCACAGTATGTCCAGTGCCCCCCTATGTCAGTCACAGTATGTCCAGTGCCCCCTATGTCAGTCACAGTATGTCCAGTGCCCCCTATGTCAGTCACAGTATGTCCAGTGTTCCCCCATGTCAGTCACAGTATGTCCAGTGCCCCCCCTATGTCAGTCACATTATGTCCAGTGCCCCCCCCATGTCAGTCACAGTACGTTCAGTGCTCTGCTGTGGGTCTGGTGCTCTGCACAGTATGTCCAGTGCCCCCCCATGTCAGTCACAGTATGTCCAGTGCACTGCTGTGAGTCTGGTGCTCTGCACTGTATGTCCAGTGCTCTGCTGTGGGTCTGGTGCTCTGCACAGTATGTCCAGTGCTCTGCTGTGGGTATAGTGCTCTGCACAGTATGTCCAGTGCTCTGCTGTTGGTCCAATGCTCTACTGTATAGGTATGGTGCTCTGCACAGTATGTCCAGTGCTCTGCTGTAGGTCCAGTGCTCTACTGTGGGTCTGGTGCTCTGCACAGTATGTCCAGTGCTCTGCTGTGGGTCTGGTGCTCTGCACAGTATGTCCAGTGCTCTGCTGTGGGTCCAGTGCTCTACTGTGGGTCTGGTGCTCTGCACAGTATGTCCAGTGCTCTGCTGTGGGTCTGGTGCTCTGCTGTGGGTCTGGTGCTCTGCACAGTATTTCCAGTGCTCTGCTTTGCATCCAGTGCTCTGCTGTGGGTCTTGTGCTCTGCACAGTATGTCCAGTGCTCTGCTGTGGGTCTGGTGCTCTGCACAGTATTTCCAGTGCTCTGCTTTGCATCCAGTGCTCTGCTGTGTGGGTATAGTGCTCTGCACAGTATGTCCAGTGCTCTAATGTGTGTCCAGTGCTCTAATGTGTGTCCAGTGCTCTAATGTGCGTCTGGTGCTCTGTACAGTGTGTCTTATGCTCTGCACAGTGTGTCCGATGCTCTGCACAGTGTGTCCAATGCTATACAGATCATGTCTAGTGCCCACTGCTCTGCAGATCATGTAATGTGTCCAGTGCTCAGCTATTTCACTTGTGTGCATGTGATGGGCAGGGGCTGCAGAGCATTGCATCCCACCAGCCCTGCTCTGTGCACTGGCTGCTGCATTGCACTGAGCACAGGTGTAGACTGGAGGACTCTGCTGCCGCCGGTGGGCTATGCTGTCTCTGATCTGCTATCTTGTGTTATTTGCTGTCACCGTGTTCTGCTGTCATTGGGCTCTGCTGTCTGTGCTCTGCCGTCCAGTATGCTTTGATATCACTGCAACAGAAAAATGGCTGTGACAACGGTGCGTTTTTTCTTGCTGTGGATAAGGTGTGTTTTTGTTTTAATTTTTGTTCCAGACTCTACCAAATGAATGTCTCTGGGAGAGAGAGAAATAGAGAGCAAGCGAGTACACAGAAAGGAAGGAGATGGGGGAGAGAGACAGTGTAGAAGGGGAGACAGGCACAGAGAGGGAAAACAGCACACATGGGGGAGAGACATCATACAGGGGAGAGACCGACGCAGGGGAGAGACTGCACAGAGGGGGGAGACACAGTACACAGGGGAGACACAGCGCACAGGGGAGACGGGCACAGAGAGGGGAAACACATTGCTCAGGTAAGACAGCACACATGGTGGAGAGACATCATACAAGGGAGAAACAGAAGCAGCACACAGGGGGGAGATAGGCACAGGCGGGGAGACACAGCGCACAGGGGAAGACAGGCTAAGAGAGGGATTATATTTGTGGGGATTGTATATGTTTATATTACGGTTTGCAGTATATATATAATATATTATGCAACCAGTATGTGTTAAAGGGGCTCGCTGAGACTCTTTCACCCGGGGCCCACAGAAACCTGGAGCTGGCCCTGGCTGTGGCAGCGGCGGGGCCCGCGAAGCAGTGGCAGCTGCGCAGCACTGCAGCTTCAAAGCATCCGACTCCTCACAGTGACTGGTCTGAGACAACTAGTACTGCTGCGAGTTGACGCTGCACTGTCACTTCCGGGTTCTTCCGTGGAGGCTGGAGAAGCTCTCCCTCACCCGGAAGTGACACTACAGCGTTGTGATACCGGTGGGCTGAGCCATCCATGATCACCCGACCTGACCTGTCCTGAGGGATCCTGATCCTCCTCCTGGCCTGCTGCTCCAGGTAAGAGCCCTGGAGCAAGGCTTTGGAGGGAGGATGCACACAAAAACAGTGACCACCAACATGATTTAGGGGAAAGGGGGGGCTCAGATGGAGAGAAGCTCAGCTGAGTCAGCTACATCAAGGAAGGAGGGTCCTAGGGGCCCCCCTTCCTTGATGCAGCTGAGCTTCTACCACAGGACCCCCATTCCAAAGGGGGGGTCCTGGGGGCCCCAGGACCCCCCTTCATTGATGCATCCAAGCTTATCCCCCAAGCTGGGGGAGAAGATCGGCTGCATCAAGGAAGGGGGATCCTGGGGAAGCTCATCTGCATCAAGTAAGGGGGGGCCCTTGAACTCCTAGGGGCCCACCCCTTCTTTGATGCAGCCAAGCTTCTCCTCCAGAACCCCCCTAAGGGGGGATCCTGGGGGAGAAGCTCATCTGCATCAAGTAAGGGGGGGGGGCCCTTGGACTCCTAGGGGCCCGCCCCTTCCTTGATGCATCCAAGCTTATCCCCCAAGCTGGGGGAGATCGGCTGCATCAAGAAAGGGTGGGGTCCTGGGGCCCCCATCCGTTCTTGATGCAGCAGAGTTTCTCCCCCAGGCATATAGGGTGAGAAGCACTATGAAGAAAGTAAGCCGCATATGGGGGAGAGCAGAAAGAAAGGGGAATTGCTAAATATATCACCTTGAGGCTGCCTTGGGCTATATATGTTATACAAAGGCTATGCTGGGCTGTATATATTACCTGGACGCTGTTTTGTCCTGTATATATTACTTGGAGGCTATGCTGGACTGCATATATTACCTGGAGGCTATTCTGGGCTGTATATATTACCTGCAGGAGGCTGTCTTGGGCTATATATGTTATTTGGAGGCTGTGTGCTAGTCAGTGTATATTACCTGGAGGCTGTGCTGGGCTGTATATATTACCTGGCGGCTGTGCTACACTGTATATATTATCTGGAGACTGTGGTGGACAGTATATATTACCTGGAGGCTGTGCTAGACTGTATATATTACCTGGAGGCTGTGCTGGACTGTATATATTACCTGGCGGCTGTGCTGGACTGTATATATTACCTGGAGGCTGTGCTGAACTGTATATATTACCTGGCGGCTGTGCTGAACTGTATATATTACCTGGAGGCTGTGCTGGATTGTATATATTACCTGGAGGCTGTGGTGGACTGTATATATTACCAGGAGGCTGTGGTGGACTGTATATATTACCGGGAGGCTGTGCTGGACTGTATATATTAACTGGAGGCTATGCTGAGTTGTGTATTTGGAATCTGTGCTGGGCTGTATATATTATTTGGAGGCTGTAACTGGCAAATAATCTATACAGCCCAGCAGCAGCCTCCACATATAATATACAGCCCAGCATAGCGTCAGTATTATATATATGCAGTACATTTAGTGTGGGAAAATCAAGCAAGAATTGATATGTGCAGATTTTCCCGCACTAAAATAAGCAGCATATCGGCTGTATATTTTAGTGGCACCATGTGGACAGGAATTAGCAAACCCATAAGCTTTGCTGGGAAAACACACAGCTGCATATTTGTTGCAGATCTGCTGTGTATATGCACCAAATACATGGCAAATTACGTATTGTGCGAACAGGTCCCAAAGGAACGTGTATACAAATCCGGCATAATTCCATTACGGTTTCATCTGGTTTAAGGGCAAAAACCATGTCCAGTTGGATGCAGTTTTCGCCTGATCTCGCCGGATACAAAAAACTCGCCTATGTGAAGACGCCCTCACATGTTGCATATTTACTAGTGATGGGCAAACCCGAACAACTATCTTCCTATTAGTTTTTAGGATCATATTAAAAAAATTAAACAACTTTACTATTTAGATTTGATAAATAAATATTACAATCTATATGTTTACATAACTTTGTTGCACTATGAGGGGCGGGCCGAAAAATTTCTTGCACAGGGGCCCACTATAGTCTGGGTTCACCCCTGGTGATCGGTGATGGGACCTGTGGTGACGTCGCGACTCAGAGATCCCGAGTCACGTGATCGCAACCCGTGACCGCTACCTGGCCGGATGACAGAAGGGAAGACACCTCCAGAGTCCGGCGGCGATAATTGCTTCGGCCCCGGGCCCTCCTTGAGTCCTGCTTATTGCTATACACTGGAATTGTGCAGAGGTGGCGGTGCACAGTGACAACCACAATAGGTGAGTGGCCATTTGGCCCAATACTTACCCCAATGGCGGCCCTTCTCTTTGTGTTTTAGTATAGTAGTTATATTCTTGTATATAGGGGCAGTATAGTAGTTATATTCTTGTATATAAGACTCCTATATACAAGAATATAACTACTATACTGGATTGCCCCTATGTACAAGAATATAACTACTATAATAACAGCAGAGTTAGTAGCAGACTAAAAATTAGATCTTTGAGTGTAGTGTGAGCTCTTCAGATGCTTCCGTATTATTAACGACCAAAGGGGCGGCAGCCGCAGCAAATTCTTCAACCGCCCCGGGCGCCACAAACAGTTGCTACGCCACTGGCTAGTAGTCAGCGCAGGATGGAGGGCCAGTGGTCAGCGCAGGATGGAGGGCCAGTGGTCAGCACACGTCTATCCCCCCTCCCATCCGCTCCGGTCTCACCCGCACCCAGGGTTTACATCGCCGCCGGAAGCTACAGCAGGTAATGAGCGGTGTCATGTGATAGGCGGGCTGAAGTGACGTGCACAGAGCCTGTAATGGGACAAAATGCCGGAATGCCCGCGATGCCACCAGGAATCACCACGAAACAAAGAGTTAACTGGGCAGATTTTTCTTTATTCTATCCTACGCGTTTCAGTGCCTCTATCTGAGCTCCTTCCTCAGGGGACATCTGGAAGGAGGAAGGAGCTCGGATAGAGGCGCTGAAAAGAATAAAGAAAAATCTGCCCAGTTAACTCTTTGTTTCCTGGTGATTCCTGGTGGCAGCGCGGGCATTCCGGCATTTTGTCGCATTACAGCATTCCTGTTTCCACGGTTATCGTGAAGGTGCGGCCCTGCAGCAGCCATTCTACAAGCCATCTTACAGGCAATTATACCGGTTGTGGGTGACACAACCGAGCCAGGTGAGCAGTTCCTGATATATACCGCTATAACCCTTTGTAAAAAGGATAAGACCCTATGCGCATTTATCTCACGTTTACAGGTTGTGCACAGAGCCTTTCACATGACCGCTCATTACCTGCTGTAGCTTCCAGCGCCGATGTAATCACTGGGTGTGGGTGAGACCGGAGCGGCAGGGGGAATGGAGTGAGGGGGGGGAAAGGAGCGAAGGGGGTGGGAATGGAGTGAGTGGGTGGGAATGGAGCAAGGGGGGGATGGAGTGGCGGGTGGCAGCGGCGGGCAAGAGGGGCCGGAGGTAAGCGCACCCGCTCCAGCGGGCGGGTGCGGCCAGGAGGAGGCTGACAGCGCGGTATCTGTGAGGCCAAAATCGCTCGTCGCTGATTGGATCGCAGCCGCGGTGGGTGGCTGTTTTGCATACGCTGCGTTCATTGGTTGCCGCGGCTGCAGCGACCAATAGGCGCTGGCGCGCGATTTCGGCCTCAGACGAAAGTGGACGCAAGCCAATTATATTATAGATTATTCACTCCTTCCCAGGCAACTATTTCCTCCCTTCCCCTGTTCTCTGTCTCCCACCTGCTTTCATTTTCACTTTCAATGTGTGCTTGCAGAGGAGTGCAGTGCAGTGATGTCACTACATGAATATTTATTGTGCAGCAAAGAATTAAGTGATCACTCACTGTTATTGACAGATGGAATGAATCTCTTTAGTTGCAGTTTACAGAGGAGTGGGGGAAGATAAATAAAATAAATACATGAATAGAAAGAGCTTCACCAGAGCAATTAGAAAATGATATGAGTTACATATGTATTTTTGACCTGACAGATTCCCTTAAAAGTAAATAATGTCTGACCAACTCTAAGCCATACCATCTGGTCTAAGCCATAAAAACAAGTGTTTTTTTCTGAAATTAACTGCTGGATTGGTGCTTTAAATCTATGTCAGCTGCCCCTTGTCTTATACACACCCGTCTTCACCTTTTTACGGCACTGTTACAGTTTTTTGATGACATCTTGTTACTGTAAGTACTGAATGACGAGAAGTAAGTTCAAAAGCTCTCAGTACAAGACTATGACAGCCAGAATGAGGCTCTCATTGATTTACACTGCATTGTGACTTTCGGACCACTCCATGAAACACTGGGGCTTCCAGCAGGTCACAAACTTGAGAAGACCATCTTCAGCGGCATGGATAACAGATAAAGACGCCAGAGGCAGAATATAAGACTGGGGGCAGAGGACTTAGATTTAAAAAGCACCACTCCAGCAATGAAATTGAAGAAAAAATGCTGGAGTGGTGTGGAGTGGCAAAGAATGTATGGTAATCCTAACATGTTACATCATGTGTAAATACTGCAGAAGACGTTTCATAGATTGGCCTTTCCCTCAACTTCCAGCGTTTCACCCAGGTTATTTTTGAATGGCCAACATATTCATGTAGCTGAAGAATTTTTTGGGATTTGTACTTCCTTTCGCAATGAGTAACTCTGTGCTTCATTCTTTCTGCCTTGATTTTTCATTATAATTATTTTACGCGTTATCGCTACCCTAATGCTTTAGTTCTTTAATCCCTTTATTTTGGTACATTAAAGTGCCCCTTATTACTCTGTAAGTGGTTTTCTCCTATACCTAACCAGTTTATGGATATACAGTGAAAAAGTATTCATACCCTGTGAACTTTTGCAAGCCATTTTTTCACATTACACCCACAAATTTAAATATATTTTATTGGGACTTCATGTGATATATCAACACAAAGTAGCAAGTATTTGTGAAGTGTAAATGGTTTTCTAAGTATTGCAAATTGGTAAATCTGGAAAATTGGGACATACAAATACTGCTGAAAGTCTTTTGGGGGTATATCTCTACCAGCTTTGCACACCTAGAGACTGCAATTTTTGCCCATTCTTCTTTGCAAGATAGCTCTAAATCAGTGACATTGCAAGACAGCATCTGTGAACAGCAATTTTCAGTTCTTGACACAGATTTTCAATAGGATTAATGTCTGGACTTTGGACTCTGGGCCATTCAAACACATGAATATGCTTGGATCTAAACGAGAGTTTCAAACGCATGGCCCATGGGTCGCATGTTGTCAATGAGGCTGCTCCATGCAGCCCACAGGAACCTTAATGATTGTGGACTTGGTCCACTGTGCCGCCGACGTCAACACTTTTTTTCAGTTGAATGTGTATCATTGGATGGACATTATTAATCATTATAGCGTCATTTATTCCATGACGCTTTACATTTGAAAGTCAATTAAAATGTATTGTCATGCAGAGACAAACTCTCTGCACCGCAATGCCATTGCCATCCGTCAGCCAATAGCTGACATTGGCTTGCTGGCGCAGTGGCACATGACAGTGACGTTATACACAGTCTTGCCGTCGTCAGCCTTAGGCTTGGGAACCTGGGGACCAGTGAGAATAATCTTTTTTTTAATGTGGATGTGAAGTATGACACAAGAGGTGACATTACTACAGGATGGGGACAAGGGTGAGCACATTACTACAAAATGGGAACCAGGATGTGGAACATTACTACATTAAGAGGACAAGAATGGAAACATTACTACAAAGTCAGATGAAGACATTACTGTACGATGATCTGGATAGGCACATTACTACAAGAAGGGGAGAAGGATGGGAACATTACTGCAAGAAGAGTTCCAGTATGGGGGCATTACTATAGGATAGGGTTTATTACAAGATGAGGCACGTTTGGGCACATTACTATAAGGGGTCTAGGATGAGGACATTATTAAAAGATGAAGACCAGGATGGGGCACATTACTACAAGAAAGACACCGGGATGGGCACATTACTACAAGGGGACAAGGATGGGCACATTACTACAAGATGGATTCTAGTATAGGGGCATTACTATAGGATAGGGGTCATTACAAGATGAGGACATGTTTCGGCACATTACTATAAGGGTACTAGGATGAGGACATTAATAAAAGATGAAGACCAGGATGGGGCATATTACTGCAAGAAGGGGACTAGGATGGGGAACACTGCTATACGTTCGGGACCAGGATGGGGCATATGTACAAGGTAGCGACCAGGATGGGTCAATACTACAAGATAATGTGGCGCCCCTCTGGCGAGACGCCACAGGGAGGTACTGCATCCCAAATAGAAGGTGTAGTGCCTCCATAGTTACAGGTAGAGGGGGAAGCTACAGAGTCTGTATCCAAAACCACAAAAACCCAATCACAGCCACCCTAGCACCAGGGACTGTATATTCAGTAGGTCCCGGGGGGGTGGAGCTTAGCAGAGCGGGAGACGTGACGTAAGTGACTGTGACAGTTTGACTCAAGTCAGACAGACGGTGTGAGGAGAGCAACAGAGACGGAGACAGGGGACCCTGCGGGCGTGACAGGAGGGCACCTCTAAACTGAGAGATGACCCAGACAACAAAGGGGACACTCAAGGACTGGTCGGAGCCGGCTGGAGAGTCCAGGTCAATACCGTTAAACCGGAACCGAGGCGGTTTGTTAAAGTTCATCCCAAACTGCTGACCAGCAGGCTGTGGGCCTTATCAAGAAGGTGCCACAGCACCCATCAAAGTAGTCCAACCTCTGTCCCATAGCTGGGTTCAAAGAGTTCAAACAGGAACGGTGTCCACGGTCTGCACTGCTGTTTCAAAAAAATGCACTAGGAAGACATTGCTTATGTGGCGCCCCTGTGACCAGGGTGGCCACAGGTAGGAACTGCAGCCAGGCAGGTGGAGACAGGTTGTTACACACACACCTTCAAACACACACCCACAGACACAAGACCCAACCCGGAGCCAGGGACTCTAGACGGGCAAGGGGTGGTAGGGCCAGTCATAGTGGGTGGGATGTAGGTCAGGTGATGAACCAAGTATAAAAGGGGAACACTAGGAGGAGTTAGTCAGTAGGCTGATGGACCAGAAAAGACCGAGTAGGCCAGAGTGAGCCGAGAAGTAAAGACCAGAAAAGGCCAAGTAGGCCAGAGTAGGCTGAGCAGAAAAGACTGAGTGACACTTCCCCGAGGGTCTGGGCTCCCTGGAGGCGCAGAATCCTGCGAGACACCGTTCCCTGGAGAGAAAGCCCGCTCCATAGCCTGAAGCCCAAGGGAAAGGGGAGAGACCGGACCAGTGCAGCTGGGTTCGAGGAAGACAACAGCACTGATAAACTACCCGCAAGACAGACTCCCCTGACGTACCCAGGTAGTTACACGGGTAGGAGAGAGCCCGGTGATCCCTTGCCAGATAAGGACGTCCAAGGCTAGGCTGGGACCAGAGAGTCGGCTCAGGGTGACCGTAGCTACACGCCGGTACACAGACACACCGACGGGGAGACACAGATTCCAGGTCTGGTCATCCAACACACGGGCTGAAGAAACAGCAGCATATAGGACCCAGGCTTTCTACCCATACACCGGGAGAAGCCAAACAAGGGATCGAGCTGCCCTAATACAGCCCACGGGAAGAAAAGACGAGAGGAAGGCCTGAAAGGTTTCAGAGACTGAAGGGTCTCAGAAAGGAAGCCTGGCTACAGAGGGCTGCGGAGTTAACTGTGTGGACTGAACTAAGAACTTGTGAATTAAAACCCAGTGAACTCTGCTTAAGTGTCCCCTGTGTGATTCCCTGCACAGTGAACGGTATATACATCTTACACCCTGTCAGGAGCAGCCCCGACCCACGGCGGACTCATCCATCTTGCTGCAGCATCATCCATCCATCCTCCTGGCGGGAACAGCAGCAGCGGTGGTCCCCTCATTGACCAATGGGTGTCGTCACGACAACCCCTGTAAATATCCCCTTTTACTTGTGGGCTCAGGACACGGTCTGGACCAAGACTGCCGTGATAACCCCCGTTATATCCCGGTCCGGTACAGAGTACCCTGTCCCAGTGGGCTCCACACTTACTGCATCGCCTCCTTTATTCCTCCACACAGACCAACGCGTTTCGGTGCAACCCTCGCACCTTCCTCAGGGTACACCTGAGGTGATGAAGTAAGCAATGTCTTCCTAGTGCATCTTTTTGAAACAGCAGCGCGGACCGTAGACACCATTCCTGTTTGAATTCTCTGTTTTCCCACGTTTGCGAGGCGGTGGAGGTTCTGCAGCAGCTGTTATCCAAACGTTCAAGCTAGTTGTGGGTTTTCACAACCTAATCAGTGATGAGGCAAAATCTGCACCTCTCTGTGTCTCCTTCATTTTTATAGATAGCTGGGTTCAAGACGCTGGCAAGTAAGGGTACCGTCACACCTGGTGACATCGCCGGAGATATCGGCAGCGACGCATGGGAGCGCACACGTTTTTAGCACCCCGCCAGCGTCGTCGTCGCATGTTGACATGCAGCGATACCTTCAACGACGCTTTGGCGATGTTACAGGCGGCATCGCCGTTGGGGAGTCTACAAACCCTAGCGGCGATCCTGTAACATGGGAGCCTATGGCTCCCATCGCCTGTAACATCGCCATGTTACATGGGGTGATGTGTACACAACGCCTGAGAGTGGTCGCCAGGTTTCAGAGCAGTAAAGTGAAACCAGGCCACCACTCTCAGCCAATTTTTCCGAGCGAAATTGCAGCATTACACGGAGCGACTCACCGGCACGGTCGTCGCCGTTAGACCACGCCCCTGCGTAGCCTGCGAAATCGCGGGCGATGTCACCCGGTTTGACAGTACCCTAAGACAGACTTTAAGCAACAGACTCGGGAACCAGAAACCAGACTCAAGAGTGGGAGTGTAAGGAGCCAAATGAGCCCATAAAGGAACAGGACTAAGAAAGCATTTGAAAGGCACCTCTGACAGACTCTGTGGTAATCCCCAAAATCTGGGGCAACAAAACTAGTACCGTGTACCTAATGATCCACCTGGTACCAGTAAAGAACTGTTTGGGCTAACTTGGTGTCTTTGCATCAATTATTCATCACCTGGGAGGCTTCTACAGCATCACAGAGCCAAGGACTGCTACTCCCCTCATCCACCCCGCTGCACTGAGGTAAAGCTTCTCCTGTGGGGAGCTGTACTACCCAAACCTGCATCACCATCACCTCAGCGGCTGGCTCCAGCGCTGGTAACTACATTACCAAGTACCACAGGTGGCGTCTCGTATAATAATCCCCCATCCCAAATAGTTATCCCCTCAGTCATAGAGTATCCAGGACATGGGACCGGGACCTGACGAGCTGTGATCCCCACTGAAGTAGCAACCTGTCACGGTATCAGAGTACCGCCTACCCTGTCGACTGACTCATTTCGGACCAGACTGAGGACATTACTACCAGTGGACAAGGATGAGCATATTCATACAAGATATGAACAAGAATGGGGACATAACTACAAGATAGGGACCAGGATGGTGACATACTATAGGAATTTGGCCAGAATTACTATGTGGTGTTAATTCTTAGACAATATCACAATATGTGGTCAATCGGGAAAAAATGTCTGAATGAAAAAAAACAAGTAAAATAAAGCATGAAAAAATATTTTGCCACTAAAAATGCTGTTTTATATACAAACTAAATTAAACAAAAAAGTACACCATTATTACCACATTCACAATGACCCAAGCTATAAAACTAGTATAACCCATATGATGAATGCCATTTTAATAAATAAATATGCCAAACATTTTTCAAAAAATTATCAAAAGGTGTATATAAATAAAAATGTCACTTTGTCCTGCAAAGAATGCAGCCCTTAAAATTCAGTTTGTTTTCTATGTGTGATCCATATACTCAGCTGATTTTGAGACCCCTGATCTAAAGCATTTTATTGTAGCTTTGGCAGAATATTTTAGGGCATGTCCTGCTACAAGGTGAACCTACAGTGCCTACAAGTAGTCTTCAACCCCCTGCAGATTTAGGTGGTTTGATAAGATGCAAATAAGTTAGAGCCTTCAAACTGCAAACGAGAGTAGGATTTATTAACAGAAGCAGAAATCTTACAAACCAAAAAGTTATGTTGCTCAGTTGAATTTTAATAAATTTTAAACATAAAAGTGTGGGTCAATTATTATTCAACCCCTAGGTTTAATATTTTGTGGAATAACCCTTGTTTGCAATTACAGCTAATAATCGTCTTGTATAAGACCTGATCAGGCCGGCACAGGTCTCTGGAGTTATCTTGGCCCACTCCTCCATGCAGATCTTCTCCAAGTTATCTAGGTTCTTTGGGTGTCTCATGTGGACTTTAATCTTGAGCTCCTTCCACAAGTTTTCAATTGGGTTAAGGTCAGGAGACTGACTAGGCCACTCCATCACCTTGATTTTTTCCCTCTTGAACCAGGCCTTGGTTTTCTTGGCTGTGTGCTTTGGGTCGTTGTCTTGTTGGAAGATGAAATTACGACCCATCTTAAGATCCTTGATGGAGGAGCAGAGGTTCTTGGCCAAAATCTCCAGGTAGGCCGTGCTATCCATCTTCCCATGGATGCGGACCAGATGGCCAGGCTCCTTGGCTGAGAAACAGCCCCACAGCATGATGCTGCCACCACCATGCTTGACTGTAGGGATGGTATTCTTGGGGGTCGTATGCAGTGCCATCCAGTCTCCAAACGTCACGTGTGTGGTTGGCACCAAAGCTCTCGATCTTGGTCTCATCAGACCATAGAACCTTGAACCAGTCTGTCTCAGAGTCCTCCAAGTGATCATGAGCAAACTGTAGACGAGCCTTGACATGACGCTTTGAAAGTAAAGGTACCTTACGGGCTCGTCTGGAATGGAGACCATTGCGGTGGAGTACGTTACTTATGGTATTGACTGAAACCAATGTCCCCACTGCCATGAGATCTTCCCGGAGCTCCTTCCTTGTTGTCCTTGGGTTAGCCTTGACTCTTCGGACAAGCCTGGCCTCGGCACGGGAGGAAACTTTCAAAGGCTGTCCAGGCCGTGGAAGGCTAACAGTAGTTCCATAAGCCTTCCACTTCCGGATGATGCTCCCAACAGTGGAGACAGGTAGGCCCAACTCCTTGGAAAGGGTTTTGTACCCCTTGCCAGCCTTGTGACCCTCCACGATCTTGTCTCTGATGGCCTTGGAATGCTCCTTTGTCTTTCCCATGTTGACCATGTATGAGTGCTGTTCACAAGTTTGGGGAGGGTCTTAATAGTCAGAAAAGGCTGGCAAAAGAGATGATTAATCCACACATGTGAAGCTCATTGTTCTTTGTGCCTGAACTACTTCTTAATACTTTAGGGGGACCAAACAGAATGCTGGTGGTTTGAGGGATTGAATAATAAATGACCCTCTGAATTAACTTTTAACGCTTTAAAAAAATAAAAAAAATAAAAATCTTTTTGGCTGCAGTGCATTCCCCACTTCCAGGCTGATCTACAGTCCAAATGTCACAATGCCAAGTTAATTCCGCATGTGTCAACCAGCTAAATCTGCAGGGGGTTGAAGACTACTTGTAGGCACTGTATGCCCCAGTCTCAAATCTTTTGCAGTTTCTAACAGGTTTTCCTGCAGGACTACCTAACATTTAGTTCCATCCATCTTCCCACGAGCTCTGACCAGCTTCCCTGTCCCAGTATAAGGAAAGCCTCCCTACAGCATGATGCTGCCACCACGATGATTACTGATGTGGATGGTGTTTTCAGTATGATGTACAGTGTTAGTTAGCCACCACACAGTTTTGCATTTACCCCAAAAAGTTCTACCTTGGTGTCAGAGCACCTTCTTCCACATGCTAGCTGACTCCCCAACATGAATATTTGCATACTGAAAATGGGACATATTATGGCTTACTTCCTATAATGGCTTTCTTCTTGCCATTTTTCCTTCACCCCTTCACCTCCCAGCCTGTTTTGACCCTAATGACCGGACCATTTTTTTTCAATTCTGACCAGTGTCACTGTATGAGGTTATAACTCTGGAACACTTCAATGGATCCCAATGATCCTGGCGTTTTCTTCATAACATATTGGACTTCACGTTAGTGGTAAATTTAGGTAGATCATTTTTGTGTTTCTTTTTGGAAAAAAAATAGAAATTTGGCAATAATTTTGAAATATTTGCAATTTTCAAATTTTGAATTTTTATACGGTTAAATCGGAGAGTAGTGTAACACAAATAAGTTAATAAAAAACATTTCCCACATGTCTACTTTACATCAGCACAATTTTAGAAACTTTGTTAGGAAGTTAGAAGGGTTCTGTGGCATGAGTTACTACAGTAATAACTAATCTCTGTGGTGCAGAAAACAGACTGTAATAACAGAAAGTGAATATAATTGACTCGCCCCAGTGGGGGGCCGTGGAGTACTCGGAGTCAAGCCTCTCTCGATGTCTTCGAGCGTCTGGGGTTTGTCATGGTTGCGTGGCTTGGTCCGTGGCTACCCGGGATGGGCGGTCAGTAAAAAAGGGTGAAAAAGAGTTTTTGGATTAAAGGAATTTGTGGGGGTGGTTGTCGTGACGGCACCCGTGGAATGCATTCGTTGGTGACCACTGACGCAAACCGGGACCTCTGGGGATGATGGGATGGCAGCAGCACGGGTGGAGCGAGGTCCCCAGGGAATCCGGAGTAAAGGGGAATATTGGGGTGCTGGAGAGCCAGCGGGGCTGAGCGGGCTGCGGGGCAGGATCAGGTCTTCTCCCAGGCAGGCTCCTGCTGCCTGTGCAGGCGGCAGACTACCGCTCTTCAGGCGAGAAAGAAACAGTCTGACTCAATGCTGAGTTCCAAACCCGGTTTACTGAGCTCTCTTCCACATGCAACACAAGTTACAGCTCAAGCACAGTGGGGTTTTGGGTAGTCCTTAGCAACCAGGATGGCTTGTCCAGTACACCCCTTTCGTGTGCCTTCCCTCACGGGCCTCTCTTCCTCAGCGCTGCCTGCTCTCCTCCTTCCTGCATGTGCTTTCGCGCACAGAGCGCCAATCCAGCAGCCATGAGCCTTCGTGGGGCGACCAATGTCCTCCTGGCCCTAATATGGCTGCCTTCTTAGCGGATGTGCTGGGAGTTGACCACAGCTCCTCAAGATCTTGTGGCCATCGGTTCTGTGGTTGGAGCGTGAAGCCTCCTTGCCACCTTCAGGGCTGGGTCCCTCGTTCTCGCATTGCCCCTCTGCTTCATTTCACATTCAGGCACACGGGTGGATCGCTCACTGCCCGTGCCCCTAGGGCTCCCTCTGTCTTCTCGTGGTCTCTGGCCTCAGGACCCGGGACGAGCCTCATCACTGCTCATGTCCTCCGGGCCCTTACACACACACAGCATGTCTGCCTGAGCCTGGCACCCTCAACAGCATATCTGCCTGAGCCTGGCACCCTCACAGCATGTCTGCCTGAGCCTGACACCCTCACAGCATGTCTGCCTGAGCTGCAGCCAAAAGCAGATTCACACCCCCTGCATGTGTAATCTGCCAACCGCTGCCAATCATTCTCTCCCTCTTCTCCAGCATTTAAAGAGTTTTTTTCTCTCCCAGAAAGTTTGTTTAGCCCCGCCCCTGAGGGGGGGGCCAAACAGTAAATTCTGAAGAAAAAAAAACCTGTGTTTAAATGCTGGAGACAGGCACACACGCTGTGAGGGTGCCAGGCTCAGGCACACACGCTGTGAGGGTGCCAGGCTCAGGCACACACGCTGTGAGGGTGCCAGGCTCAGGCACACACGCTGTGAGGGTGCCAGGCTCAGGCACACACGCTGTGAGGGTGCCAGGCTCAGGCACACACGCTGTGAGGGTGCCAGGCTCAGGCACATATACTGTGAGGGTCCATGCAGACATGCTGTGAGGTCCGAGGCACACATGCTGTGAGGGTGCCAAGCTCAGGCAGGCATGCTGTGAGGGTGCAGGCTCAGGCAGGCATGCTGTGAGGGTGCCAGGCTCAGGCAGGCATGCTGTGAGGGTGCCAGGCTCAGGCAGGCATGCTGTGAGGGTCCATGCAGACATGCTGTGAGGGTCCGAGGCACACATGCTGTGAGGGTGCCAGGCTCAGGCAGGCATGCTGTGAGGGTCCCATGCAGACATGCTGTGAGGGTCCGAGGCACACATGCTGTGAGGGTGCCAGGCTCAGGCAGACATGCTGTGAGGGTCCCATGCAGACATGCTGTGAGGGTCCGAGGCAACATGCTGTGAGGGTGCCAGGCTCAGGCAGACACGCTGTGAGGGTGCCAGGCTCAGGCAGACACGCTGTGAGGGTGCCAGGCTCAGGCAGACACGCTGTGAGGGTGCCAGGCTCAGGCAGACACGCTGTGAGGGTGCCAGGCTCAGTCAGACACGCTGTGAGGGTGCCAGGCTCAGTCAGACACGCTGTGAGGGTGCCAGGCTCAGGCAGACACGCTGTGAGGGTGCCAGGCTCAGGCAGACACGCTGTGAGGGTGCCAGGCCCAGGCACACACGCTGTGAGGGTGCCAGGCCCAGGCACACATGCTGTGAGGGTGCCAGGCCCAGGCAGACACGCTGTGAGGGTGCCAGGCTCAGGCAGACACGCTGTGAGGGTGCCAGGCTCAGGCACATATACTGTGAGGGTCCCATGCAGACATGCTGTGAGGGTCCGAGGCACACATGCTGTGAGGGTGCCAGGCTCAGGCAGGCATGCTGTGAGGGTCCCCAGGCACAGATGCTGTGAGGGTGCCAGGCTCAGGCACACATACTGTGAGGGTCCCATGCAGACATGCTGTGAGGGTCCAAGGCACACATGCTGTGAGGGTGCCAGGCTCAGGCACACATACTGTGATGGTCCCATGCAGACATGCTGTGAGGGTCCCCAGGCACAGGCAGACACGCTGTGAGGGTGCCAGGCTCAGGCACACACGCTGTGAGGGTGCCAGGCTCAGGCACACACGCTGTGAGGGTGCCAGGCTCAGGCACACATGCTGTGAGGGTGCCAGGCTCAGGCACACATGCTGTGAGGGTGCCAGGCTCAGGCACACATGCTGTGAGGGTCCCATGCAGACATGCTGTGAGGGTCCGAGGCACACATGCTGTGAGGGTGCCAGGCTCAGGCAGGCATGCTGTGAGGGTGCCAGGCCCAGGCAGACATGCTGTGAGGGTGCCAGGCTCAGGCAGACATGCTGTGAGGGTCCCCAGGCTCAGGCAGACATGCTGTGAGGGTCCCCAGGCTCAGGCAGACATGCTGTGAGGGTCCCCAGGCTCAGGCAGACATGCTGTGAGGGTGCCAGGCTCAGGCAGACATGCTGTGAGGGTGCCAGGCTCAGGCAGGCATGCTGTGAGGGTGCCAGGGATCAGGCAGGCATGCTGTGAGGGTGCCAGGCTCAGGCAGACACGCTGTGAGGGTGCCAGGCTCAGGCAGGCACACTGTGAGGGTGCCAGGCTCAGGCACACATGCTGTGAGGGTGCCAGGCTCAGGCAGGCATGCTGTGAGGGTGCCAGGCTCAGGCAGGCATGCTGTGAGGGTGCCAGGCTCAGGCAGGCATGCTGTGAGGGTGCCAGGCTCAGGCAGGCATGCTGTGAGGGTGCCAGGCTCAGGCAGGCATGCTGTGAGGGTGCCAGGCTCAGGCAGACATGCTGTGAGGGTGCCAGGCTCAGGCAGACATGCTGTGAGGGTGCCAGGCTCAGGCAGACATGCTGTGAGGGTGCCAGGCTCAGGCAGACATGCTGTGAGGGTGCCAGGCTCAGGCAGACATGCTGTGAGGGTGCCAGGCTCAGGCAGACATGCTGTGAGGGTGCCAGGCTCAGGCAGGCATGCTGTGAGGGTGCCAGGCTCAGGCACACATGCTGTGAGGGTCCCATGCAGACATGCTGTGAGGGCTCCCTGTCGAGCACCGTCCTCACGATGCCGCGGCACTGGAACTTTCTGCACTCGTCGCGGAGGTCACATCACTACTCCCGCACGTCCAGGTTGTGTGGACTCGGAGCCATCACACGTGTCTCCGCCCCCTGGCGGCCATGTGACGCGCTGACGTCACGGTGACATCACAGACTCTTTCTCTGCATGGGAACTAGACACCACCCTGCCGCCGCTGCTATTGGTCGGAGCCCGGGCGAGCAGCAGACACAGCACAGCAGCCCTCAGCGCTGCCCGAGTTCACTCTGCTGCAGCGTAAACGTGACTTCCAGCAGCATCGGCTTGTCCCTTTCTCCCCATTATTTATGCCCCCCTTCCCCGGCTGTGTCTCCCCCTCCAGGCCGAGCTCCCCAGGTGACAGCACAGTGCAACATGTAGCTGCGGAGCCGGCGCCACTGCCATGTCCCTGTGACCCCGGAGCCTGTGACTACGAGCCACAAAGGAGCCGCCGCACGGGGCGTCGTTGTCTCCTGCCCGGCCATGTCTCTGCTATGGTGATCGCGGGGCAGTAGCGGCTTGTCGTGTGCACAAAGGATTGAAGGTGAATCTGGGGAGCGCCGCCGCCGTGTTCAGGAGCTCCAGCATTCATTCTCCCCCAATGCATGAGGCCATCGCTGTGCTGTGCCGAGCCGATCTCAGAATGAGTAAGGAAAGGCCCAAGAGGAACATCATACACAAGAGATACGTAAGTGCGGACCTTTAAATGGCGACGCGTTAACCCCTGCCTGCCTGGCCGCGCCTGACCTCAGATGACACGGGGCAGGGGGACGTGCTGCACGGCCGGCCGGGCTCTCCTTTGTGTATGGATGGGGGATTATGGGCCGCAGAGCCGCATTGCAGAGGGCAGGCTGAGAGCTGGCCGGGGCAGCCTTTGTTAGGATGGGGTCCCTGCTGCCTGTGCCCCCTCCTCTCTGTGCCACCCTACGAGGAATCGTGTCGCAGAGATTCTGCCTGGCAACATCTCGACTCCCCCAAATGGTCAGGGGGCGGTGTCTGAGCCAGGAAGGGGGCGCACACGGCATGTGCTGAGCACACCTCCCTGCCCCCCCCCCCCCGGGTGATCTGTGACGTCACGGCGCCCTGCCGAGCCCTCCGCAGCTGGAGGTGCCGCTCTGACGTCACGCGTTCTTGGAAAGGGGCAGAGGAGGGCATGGGCAGCGAGCAGCACGTCAGCATGGTGACGTCACGATACATCCCAGGCAGTGACTACAAGGAATGGAGACTGTGGGTCCCATCATGACAAGCACAGTGCTAGCACTACAAGTCCCAGCCAGTGTGGGGGGTATTGCTGCACAATATGGGATGTGGCTTGTATACAGGCACTGCTGGCCACCGTCCAGAGGACACTATGGAGGTGTACTCTGTGCTGTGGAGACTGCCAGCTGGTGTCCATTACACCTGGTATCTCTGATCACAGATCCAGTGTATGGAGAAGGTCCGATCAGTGTATAATATCCCCCTATATCACCGTCCAGGGGACACTATGGAGGTGGCCTGTGTGCTGTGGAGACTGCCAGCTGGTGTCCATTACACCTGGTATCTCTGATCACAGATCCAGTGTATGGAGAAGGTCCGATCAGTGTATAATATCCCCCTATATCACCGTCCAGGGGACACTATGGAGGTGTACTCTGTGCTGTGGAGACTGCCAGCTGGTGTCCATTACACCTGGTATCTCTGATCACAGATCCAGTGTATGGAGAAGGTCCGATCAGTGTATAATATCCCCCTATATCACCGTCCAGGGGACACTATGGAGGTGTACTCTGTGCTGTGGAGACTGCCAGCTGGTGTCCATTACACCTGGTATCTCTGATCACAGATCCAGTGTATGGAGAAGGTCCGATCAGTGTATAATATCCCCCTATATCACCGTCCAGGGGACACTATGGAGGTGTACTCTGTGCTGTGGAGACTGCCAGCTGGTGTCAATTACACCTAGTATCTCTGATCACAGATCCAGTGTATGGGAAGGTCCGATCAGTGTATAATATCCCCCTATATCACCGTCCAGGGGACACTATGGAGGTGTCCTGTGTGCTGTGGAGACTGCCAGCTGGTGTCCATTACACCTGGTATCTCTGATCACAGATCCAGTGTATGGAGAAGGTCCGATCAGTGTATAATATCCCCCTATATCACCGTCCAGGGGACACTATGGAGGTGTGCTGTGTGCTGTGGAGACTGTCAGCTGGTGTCCATTACACCTGGTATCTCTGATCACAGATCCAGTGTATGGAGGAGGTCCGATCAGTGTATAATACCCCCCTATATCACCGTCCAGGGGACACTATGGTGGTGTCCTGTGTGCTGTGGAGACTGTCAGCTGGTGTCCATTACACCTGGTATCTCTGATCACAGATTCAGTGTATGGAGAAGGTCCGATCAGTGTATAATATCCCCCTATATCACCGTCCAGGGGACACTATGGAGGTGTGCTGTGTGCTGTGGAGACTGTCAGCTGGTGTCCATTACACCTGGTATCTCTGATCACAGATCCAGTGTATGGAGAAGGTCCGATCAGTGTATAATATCCCCCTATATCACTGTCGAGGGGACACTATGGAGGTGTGCTGTGGAGACTGTCAGCTGGTGTCCATTACACCTGGTATCTCTGATCACAGATCCAGTGTATGGAGAAGGTCCGATCAGTGTATAATATCCCCCTATATCACCGTCCAGGGGACACTATGGAGGTGTCCTGTGTGCTGTGCAGACTGTCAGCTGGTGTCCATTACACCTGGTATCTCTGATCACAGATCCAGTGTATAATATCCCCCTATATCACCGTCCAGGGGACACTATGGAGGTGTCCTGTGTGCTGTGGAGACTGTCACCTGGTGTCCATTACACCTGGTATCTCTGATCACAGATCCAGTGTATGGAGAAGGTCCAATCAGTGTATAATATCCCCCTATATCACCGTCCAGGGGACACTATGGAGGTGTGCTGTGTGCTGTGGAGACTGTCAGCTGGTGTCCATTACACCTGGTATCTCTGATCACAGATCCAGTGTATGGAGGAGGTCCGATCAGTGTATAATATCCCCCTATATCACCGTCCAGGGGACACTATGGTGGTGTCCTGTGTGCTGTGAAGACTGTCAGCTGGTGTCCATTACACCTGGTATCTCTGATCACAGATCCAGTGTATGGAGAAGGTCCGATCAGTGTATAATATCCCCCTATATCACTGTCGAGGGGACACTATGGAGGTGTGCTGTGGAGACTGTCAGCTGGTGTCCATTACACCTGGTATCTCTGATCACAGATCCAGTGTATGGAGAAGGTCCGATCAGTGTATAATATCCCCCTATATCACCGTCCAGGGGACACTATGGAGGTGTCCTGTGTGCTGTGCAGACTGTCAGCTGGTGTCCATTACACCTGGTATCTCTGATCACAGATCCAGTGTATAATATCCCCCTATATCACCGTCCAGGGGACACTATGGAGGTGTCCTGTGTGCTGTGGAGACTGTCAGCTGGTGTCCATTACACCTGGTATCTCTGATCACAGATCCAGTGTATGGAGAAGGTCCAATCAGTGTATAATATCCCCCTCTATCACCGTCCAGGGGACACTATGAAGGTCACCTGTGTGCTGTGGAGACTGCCAGCTGGTGTCCATTACACCTGGTATCTCTGATCACAGATCCAGTGTATGGAGAAGGTCCGATCGGTGTATAATATTCACCTATATCACCGTCCAGGGGACACTATGGAGGTGTCCTGTGTGCTGTGAAGACTGCCAGCTGGTGTCCATTACACCTAGTATCTCTGATCACAGATCCAGTGTATGGAGAAGGTCCGATCAGTGTATAATATCCCCCTCTATCACCGTCCAGGGGACACTATGGAGGTGTCCTGTGTGCTGTGGAGACTGCCAGCTGGTGTCCATTACACCTAGTATCTCTGATCACAGATCCAGTGTATGGAGAGGGTCCGATCAGTGTATAATATCCCCCTATATCACCGTCCAGGGGACACTATGGAGGTGTCCTGTGTGCTGTGGAGACTGCCAGCTGGTGTCCATTACACCTAGTATCTCTGATCACAGATCCAGTGTATGGAGAAGGTCCGATCAGTGTATAATATCCCCCTATATCACCGTCCAGGGGACACTATGGAGGTGTCCTGTGTGCTGTGAAGACTGCCAGCTGGTGTCCATTACACCTAGTATCTCTGATCACAGATCCAGTGTATGGAGAAGGTCCGATCAGTGTATAATATCCCCCTATGTCACCGTCCAGGGGACACTATGGAGGTGTCCTGTGTGCTGTGAAGACTGCCAGCTGGTGTCCATTACACCTAGTATCTCTGATCACAGATCCAGTGTATGGAGAAGGTCCGATCAGTGTATAATATCCCCCTATATCACCGTCCAGGGGACACTATGGAGGTGGCCTGTGTGCTGTGGAGACTGTCAGCTGGTGTCCATTACACCTGGTATCTCTGATCACAGATCCAGTGTATGGAGAAGGTCCGATCGGTGTATAATATCACCCTATATCACAGTCCAGGGGACACTATGGAGGTGGCCTGTGTGCTGTGGAGACTGCCAGCTGGTGTCCATTACACCTGGTATCTCTGATCACAGATCCAGTGTATGGAGAAGGTCCGATCGGTGTATAATATTCACCTATATCACCGTCCAGGGGACACTATGGAGGTGTGCTGTGGAGACTGCCAGCTGGTGTCCATTACACCTGGTATCTCTGATCACAGATCCAGTGTATGGAGAAGGTCCGATCGGTGTATAATATCCCCCTATATCACAGTCCAGGGGACACTATGGAGGTGGCCTGTGTGCTGTGGAGACTGCCAGCTGGTGTCCATTACACCTGGTATCTCTGATCACAGATCCAGTGTATGGAGAAGGTCCGATCAGTGTATAATATCCCCCTATATCACAGTCCAGGGGACACTATGGAGGTGTCCTGTGTGCTGTGGAGACTGCCAGCTGGTGTCCATTACACCTGGTATCTCTGATCACAGATCCAGTGTATGGAGAAGGTCCGATCGGTGTATAATATCCCCCTATATCACAGTCCAGGGGACACTATGGAGGTGGCCTGTGTGCTGTGGAGACTGCCAGCTGGTGTCCATTACATCTGGTATCTCTGATCACAGATCCAGTGTATGGAGGAGGTCCGATCGGTGTATAATATCCCCCTATATCACAGTCCAGGGGACACTATGGAGGTGTGCTGTGGAGACTGTCAGCTGGTGTCCATTACACCTGGTATCTCTGATCACAGATCCGGTGTATAATATCCCCCTATATCCCCCTCACAGCAGAGCTCTCCTTATGGATGGGGCCAGCTCACAGAAACGTGGACTGTCTAAACATTCACTTTTATTATATATATGTTACAATCCTATAAAAATGCTAAGAATAGGTTATAGTAGGAAAAAATATGCAAATTGTCACTTCAATGAGAAAGTGGAAAACTAAATATACATATAGGTGAAAGACTAAATCTTAATGTTCTCCTAATATACACCTAAGTCTTCCCTATCTTACCGGGTAGGGATACACCTGTGCCACTGCTCCATGACAGCTTGCACTGGTACACTTTATATGTTCCTAATTAAAAGGATTGTGGACATCTGGGGTGTACCAGGGCAAGCAGGGGTGCAATCTGTGTATCCAGTATGACAACCTCCACGGTAGGGACATCTAGGGTGTATCCGAGGAAGCCGGTGATGAACAGGGGTGCAATCTGTATCCAGTATGACAACCTCCACGGTAGGGACATCTAGGGTGTACCAGGGCAAGCCACCGTGGAGCAGGGGTGCAATCTGTGTATCCAGTATGACAACCTCCACGGTAGGGACATCTAGGGTGTATCCGAGGAAGCCGGCTTGGAGCAGGGGCACCATTTGTGTATCAAGGATGCCAGCCTTCGCGGCAAGGACATTTAAGGCTTAGCAGGGCAAGCCGTCATGGAGCTGGGGTGCCATTTGTGTATCCAAGGTGCCAACCTCTACTTCACAGACATATAGGTTGTACCATGGCAAGCTATTGTGGAATGGGAGCAACATTTGCGTATCCATGGTGTCTACCTTTTCTGCAAGGACATCTAGGGTGTACCAGGGCAAGTTTCATGGACCAGGGGCGCCCTTTGCGTAACCACGGTGACAACTTCAGCGGCAAGCACATCTAATGTGTACCATGGGAAGCTATCGTGGAGCAGGGCCACCTTTTACCAGTATGCCAACTTCCACAGCACGGTAGGGAAGAGTAGGTGTACATGTTTTTGGATAGCATGTTTTTTTAACGGGATTTTACCCCTATTTTAATAAAAGCAAATTTCAGTGAGCCATTCTGTCATGTGATGTTCACCGTGTATTTTTTAATTAACGGTGACTCAGGCCCTCTCACCTAGGCTTTAATATATGACACTTAATTTTTATCTTATTAGTGGAGATACGTAATATATGTACGGTATGTAACCGCACGTATTCAGTAGTGCTCATTTCCCTGGAAAGGACTATAAATAAATATTTTAGGATAAGCCTTGTATTCACAGGCACTATTTGAGGGACATCCAAGAGTTTCTAGGCTTTGTACTGGTAAGGTGCCAGGATCGTGGACTGAATTTACTCCAGAGCTGTGGTTTATTAACCATTTTGGAATCGCGTGTGGTTACATTAGCCACACGTTCACCGTGGTAAATATACACTGTACATGCTCACACCGAGGAATAGCAGGCTGCCTTTACCCAGCCACAGATATTTATGTACAACAGGATGCTAATAGCCCAGCATCTACAAGCCAGACCACTAGATCTCCTGGAGTATTGGAAATCCCAACATAAAAAGATCCTATTAATCAGATTTCATAAGCAAGGAGAGGTCAATGTTCCCTTTAAACCTTTATAGCTGGTAGACATGAAAATTGGAGACCTCATTCTAGCTTCTTAAATTGCAACTATGTTGCTAGCTATGGCAGTTAAAGGGTTTATTAGAACATCCCTGGGGTCTAGGGAAGTGAAGGGGATAATGTCAATGTCTAGTAAAAAGAAAAAGTTGATGTTTGCATGTCTAATGGTCAAGGACAGTGAAGGGGTTAATGTCAATATCCTCACCCCTCCAGGCTCAGTCATCCATGCTGACCCCTCAGCAGATTGAGTTTCCACATGTCCCCCCCCCCCCTCACAGGAGGCTATCCACATCCCATCTTTCACAGGCTGCCCCCACACAGACAACTCTCCGTGCCACCTGCTGACTATGCCATCTTGTTCAGACAATTTCTACCCAACCCCTTGCCCTATTACCACCCCTTCCAGGACAGAGTGCTCCTTACAACCCTCTCCATATGGCAACCTGCTCTCTGACTACCTGTCAAGAGTCCTTCACATGTGATTCCATGGCAAGAAGGAGGGAAGACTTGATACTTCCTATTATGTCCCTGCACAGACTATAGAGGTAGAGAAGAGAGAGGACTGTGCAGTTACTGGATGGCTGCACAGCTATCATCTGGCACAGAGCCAACACTGCCTGATCATTAAAAGGAGCATTTCTCACTGTTGTGAAAGGAGAGATGAGTGTATGAAATGGGAGCAGTTGTCCTTTTTAGAGAATGGGGTGTCCATTGATACTTCTGTAGTGTACATGAATGGGGGAAAGTAAATCACTCCCAATTGACCTCAATGTGGAATACTATGGTGTCCAGCGATCATAAGTTTGTCCCACTTTCTGTAGATTTATTGTCTTTTATTTGTATGGCTTGTGGCTACATTCATTGTATTGAGGGTAGCTGGCGGCATGAATTGAACAGTGTGTGGTGGATGGTGGCGAATTGTGCTGTTTAGTCAGATGTATTACGGTATATGGTGGATAATGGAATCTGCTGCTGTCGTCAGAGGAATTTGCTCGATATTTCTTGGTTTCCTTGTAGAGGTGTTGTGCCATTAACAGATTCCCGTTAATATCAATTGAACTTCCATTTATTTTAATCAAAATATTAGGTTCTCAGGAGTGAGAGGTAATGTTTGTAGTGGCTCCCAATTGCCATTTATGAGTGGCTGACACAATTCCCATGGCATCTGTCTATCCCAATAAACTGGGGATGTAACCACGAAAAAAAATTAAACTAAAGTGTCTCTAATGCACAAACAGTGAGACACAGGTTTTATATCTAAGTATTTCAGCTATTGAAGACTAAAGGTACCATCACACGTGGCGATCTCTCAGGCGATGTTGCCTGCAACTCTGGGGCATGGCCAAGTTGATGCAATCTAGCAACCGAGTTGGCGCGTGTAAAAGGGCGTTTTTATGGCGATAAGTTGCCTGAGCAGAGTTGGCAGGTGTCCCTACATGTTGGGAAACCTGTCGATGTTGCTCTGAAGATCTGCTGCAATCGCTCCGTGTGACACGGCAACCGTGATCTTTGAAGCAGCTTCCCCTATTCACTTCAATGTTAATGATCGCTTCTGGGTTGAATTTTAACCCTTCCTGCGAAAGTTTCTTTCAACACTGCAGCTGAGTTGCCGGTGAGGTCTCTGCGTGTAACATCTCCACAGCAATCTTGGCAAAGTTCCCAAAACTTGGCCACGCCCCGGAGTTGCCGGCAACATCGCCGAAGAGATTGCCACGTGTGACGGTACCATTAGGCCACGTGCACACGCTGAGTATTGAGTTTTTTACCTCAGGATTTGTAGCCAAAACCAGGAGTGAGTGACAAATACAGAAGTGGTGACGTGTTTCTATTAGACTCTTCCTCTGATTGCTCCACTCCTGGTTTTGTCTACAAATCCTGAGGTAAAAAACTCATCAAATACTCAGCGTGTGCACAAGGCCTAAATTGTGGATATTTCCCAGGACTCTTAGTAAAGGTATGGCACATACTGTACAGAGAACCCCTTATCCCGCATTGCACCTTCTGTGTTGCCTGCCGTCTGCTTTCTGCTGAATACAATTTCCCAATCCTTCCAACCTCCTCCTCCTGCTTTACTTTCGAGATCACGTCCTAAATAGTTCCTCTCTTCATCGGTGGCTTGTCACCTTGTTGCTCAGCTCTCCTCATAAAGGAATGTCCTTTCTGTCCTCGTTTGTATTGTTTCTCCTCTGGTATTTTACACTATTTTGCTTTTGTGCAGACTAGTCGTTTTCTTCAAGTGTGTTCATTTTGTGCAGAAAGACAGCAGCATAGCAACCATCGTCTAATTCTTCCAGCTGTTCCATTATTCATTTGCAGCTACCATCCCCCATTCATTTGCTCTCCTAGGCCTCTCGCACTTGCACCTGTTTCTTGCTATGCCAGACGTCGTGCACTTTGGTGTAGTCGTTTCTTTGGAAACATCTGGATCCCCAATTCTTGTTTGGGTTACCTTTTCTTTTTTTTTTTCTTATTCATTTTTATGTTTTTTTTTCTCTTCTCCACGGAAAGTGAATGCTATAATAAATCTATTGGGCCGCACAAAGCACCACTCACTATACTCCTCACCTATGGAAGTGCAGCACAGCTGAAAATCATTACCGTTTGGGTTTGAGGCTTTGTATTACAGTTTCCTGTCTTAGGGTGCGTGCACACGGTCCGGTGGAGCTGCGTGTTGGACGCAGCTCCTCCGGACCTGAGGGAAACCGCGGGTGGCCGCAGGGAGACCGCAGCTGCTCTGTACTTAACGTGTGCGGCGGGTGCAGGGCGGCTTCTCCCTGCAGTCTCTGTGGCAGCCGCTTCTGACTCCGCAGCGTGAAATGAACATGCTGCTGAGGAGCGGACTCCCGGCAACCTTCACTGCAGCTCCAAAGTCTTATGCTAGTACTGTAGGACGCAGCGCTGTGTCCAAAACTCTGCGTATCCTGGTAGTGAGGATGCACCCTTAGGCCATATTTCCTTTTTTAATGTTTTTTGCAGCAGGTCTCCTGACCCAAAATCAATATATAAGGTTCGGGTCAGGAGACCCCATCCTGTCAGTGTATCTTGGTCTGTACTCCATGCATGACACATGGATGTGTAATTCCCCTATATAGAGTCAATAGTTTACAGAAACGGTGATTTGTACAGTTCTCGTTTGATGTTTTTTTTGGGGGGTGGGGGAGAGCGAGGCACGGCTACGGCTTGAGTTAACAAAGTTGTCCAAAATGTTAGTAGGCTTAGCAAGCAAGAGGATGTACCGTATGTAAAATAGCTGAGCAGTACCGTTCTTACCCCTGTAGATCAATCACAGTCCACCCTGGCGGTCTCTGAGAGAAGCCATGATGTCCTGTCACTCAGTCACCTGACCACTGAGATTTGTGATTGGTTGCAGCTATCGGGTGACTGGAATGGTCACAGTTGTCAGTGGTTAGGTGATCTACCTATGGACCTTCATCGCTTCTGGTCCCTGTGCAGAATACTGGCACTGTCTGCACTGGATCTCCTGGATTAAACATGAGGGAGTATGGCTCCGTTTACTACTTTAAAATTAATTTGATTGTCGGGAATTAACATGCCAGACAACCCTTTTAATAAAACGTTTAACAAAAGTAATACTGTTCTATTACTATGGACTGTCAGGGGTTCTTGTCCATGCAGTTATGATTGATTTTACTATAAGTGCATTTAGCAATTGGTGATATCACTAAAAATGACAAATATCAAATGTGCAGTATCATTTGTTGGCGAGCCTTACCTTTATAAAGTCGTTATGTCAGTTTACTCCATTGTGCAGTGTCGTGTGTGTGTGTGTGCAGCAGAGGCCGTACATTGTAATGTCTGAAACCATTACTGAACAAGAAGGTATATGCTCCTAGAGGAAAGGACGTCGGACAAAATGACGGTCATTTAGAACAGCTTGTAAGTCACTTCTAACAAGAGATTGGTCAGCACCAGAAATAGTGTTCACACTGTAACGCAACTGTTTTAACATGGTCTTTGTAGTAAAGGCTATTCCTCAAGGCTTGATTACCAGAGATTCCATGTTTCTAAACCCATTGGGACCGCTGTTTTGCTGCATGACCATTAAATGTTTTTTTTCCACGAACAAAGTACATTTTATTCAATTTATCTTGAAATAATAATTATTTTTTACAATTGGATGTTCTGAGATAATATTATATACCATATGTGTCCCTGCTATGTACTGTGTAATGGCTGTGTCTGACCGTCCAGGGACATGGTCTGATCACACCACATTTCCTGTGCTGAGATAATCTTATAAATGTGTCCTTGCTATGCACTGTGTAATGGCCGTGTCTGACTGTACAGGGACATGGTCTGACCGCTTTTCCTGCTGCTTTCACTGCAGTTCTTCTGTACAGAAAATGTTGGCTGCTGATGAAGGATGTGACCAGACCGGAGAATCGCCTCCTCCAGTTGTAAAATGCCTCACATGGGAAAGTTGTTTCCCAGTTGGATGAGATGGCACTAACAAGTGCGGGAGGAGAACCTGTAATAATTGTATGTCCGATAAGTGCCGCAAAATTGTGTCAAGAACATTTCTTAAAATTCTGAAGAAATATGCCACCACTTATCCTAAAACGTCGACATGCTTGTGAAAGAATTTTAAGGAACCATATTTTTGTCTGGTTTGGTAACATTGGGGACATTTATAAAGATTGGCATATTTCACAAGCTTCTTAAGTGAGAAGTGGGCTCATTTTATTTTGTGGTTCATGCCGCTAAATACGGTACATTTTTTGCACTTTTTGGACTGCCGGACCATATCAAACTGTAATCTACACGCTGGTGTAATGTTACACCAAAAGATGCCTCTCTCTCTTTTTTTGGTTGACCTGGCTACTCTTGGATGTCTATTGCACCATAGGCCCTGTGAAGTGATGATCCCCGTGTGAGGCCTAGAGACTGCTATATCATGGGGCCTAGAAAGTGACAGAGGAGCCACTACGATGCTGTGCCAAAGGTGCCAGCCACAAAAGTAAAGTCTGGCTGCAACAAAGGACCGGACCAGAGGTCTGACCTGGGAACCAGATATCTATTTTGCTCATCTCAAGAAGCTATGCTTTTCTGTGGTTTTGTGTTTATGCTTTGTTTTACTGTTGCCATCCTTCTTGCATTGGCTGTCTTATTTGTCACAATGACTGCTTATAACCCCTGTCAAGATTCAATTTGGCAACAAAACTTGTTTTGATTTTATTTGGCAAAGTAGATTTCCAATATAGCTATTATCGCACAGTACATTCACATTCAGAACTGTCTGATGGGCTGATTCCTTAGAATTTGTGGAAAGTTAAAGGGATCCGGTCACCTCCAAAACGCCACCTAAGCTATCAAAACATGTCCCTGCAGCATCCTATCACTAATCTCGCACTCCTTTTGTCTCCTAAAAGCATCCTGTGAAAGTGGAGAAAAACGTTTTAATACTTCTTAGTGATGTTAATTAGCAGGGGCTGTATTCGTTAGCCCTTAGGGCGTGTTCTGAATGTGCCTCTTCGTCCTAAGATCACGCCTTAATAGTCGTGATCTTCTATTCATGTTGTATTCAGCGCCCTCCCTGCTCTGCACAGCACTACCTGGGCTGTAATGACGCGAATCGCGTAATTTCCGGTCAGGTGACGTCAGTATACTCACACTGCTCTTTAGGCTTCAAGCCCTGCATTGAGCATACTGATGTCACCTCACCTGAAATGACGCGATTCGCGTCATTACAGCCCAGGCAGCGCTGTGCAGAGCAAGGAGGGCGCTGAATACAACATGAATAGAGGATCACGCCCAGTCAGAACACGCCCTAAGGGCTAACGAATATAGCCCCTGCTAATTAACATCACTAATATGAGTAAGTTATAAAACGTTTTTATGCACTTTCACAGGATGCTTTTCAGAGAGAAAAGGAGTTTGAGATTAGTGATAATATGCTGCAGGGACATGTTTTGATGGCTTAGGAGGTGTTTTGTAGGTGACAGGATCCCTTTAAATGGGAGTCTGTGGGTAACAGCTGTCCAAACATATATGATGAGCTTTTCGTAATTTATCCGATACTTTATGGGTGCTGGATGCCAGTGTTAGTCATTTGTCACAAATTCCATGTAATGTATACATTAAACTGAGACAAAATGTGATGTAACAATGCCATGGTAATTATTTATTATTCATGGTCCATTACGAATGCAGAATAGTAACTGTATAACCTGTGTAGTTGGTTGAGCTTTTGTCTGTTACTAAAATGCATTGTGTGGCTGCTTTTTTCATCTCCCCTTTGTAAAGCACCACTTCAGAGTTAGTTTTTGTTCAGTCCTGCAGTGGGGATTTAAATGTAAGTTCTCATTAGAATCGCCTCTCGGTGGCTTCACCTTATTCAGCCATGCTTCAGTCCCGCTGCGCCATCTTGTGCTGGTAACTTCTGACTGTCCGGAAGTGACCTGCAGTGCCTTCCATGAAGCATCGGCTTGCTGGCAGATCAAAAATGGCCAGAGATCGACCAGAGCAAGGCTGGAAAATATGAATACAGCCACAGATGACTTGCACATACAACACCCACCCCAGCGGTGAAAAAATAAATAATGCTGGAGTGGTGCTTTAATAAAATTAAGATTCTAGTTTTGGAAAATAGAATAGAAACGAAAAGATTGTTTATGGCAAGTTTTAGAATGTAAATGTCCAGATAATTCAGGCCTCTTAAAAGTGACAGATTCCTATCTAAACTACGGTATATTAATATGGACATACAGGTTATAGACTGCTGAATATAATTGTACCTGTGTGCCTCATATTAGATGCCTTGTTATGGCAAATCATCTTTATCACTTTATGTAAATGAGCTGTTCCAGGCTATGGGGCGGATGCTGCCTGGAAGATGACTCCGCCTCCAGAGCTTATTATAAAAAGAAGGTACAGTGTGATGAGTGATGGCCGCTCTCTGCCCTCCTGACCTCAATATAGAGTTCTGTGGGATTATATCTGACACATCTGTAGGTTCCTCTCATCTTCAGTCTTCATCTCACAGGCAGACAGGGTTACAATATTGTTACAATACAGCAGAGCTCGCACTGGTAACTCCTCCTTATATTTAAAACTAGCTGTAGAGCCCAGCAAGGGCAGAGCCATATGTATCCATGAAGGGGTGTGGCCAATGAAGGCGCGTGACACTGTGGAGGAAACTGGGTTATGTAGAGATGCAGGCGTCAAAGTGGGTGTGGTTATGTGGAGTGGGCATGGTTATGAAGGGTGTGGTGAGGCTAACCAGGAAGGGTGGAGCCGCATGCATCTATGAAAGGGGCGGGACACACACACACATGCACTCCGTATATTAGAGAACTGTCTCCAATGCTAATCTACAGGAATCATGCGCCCCATAGCCTGGAACAGCTCATTTACATAAAGTGATAAGATGATATCTCCACAACAAGGCATCTGATATGAGACCTACAGGTGTGATTATATTATATAACCTGTATGTCCATATTAATAGTTTAGTTAAGTCATATGTGGTGACTCCCTTTAAGGCTGATTTCACACTGTATTTTTCGTGTGTCTTTACGTGCACTTTCCCCCCAAAAACGCATCTGCATTTCCCAGCAAAGTGAATGAAAGTTCACTTTTGCCATTCAGACACTGCGCTTTTTTCGGCCGCACTTTTGGGGCCAAAAACATGCGTTTACAAAGAATCAACATGTCAATTGTTTGTGCAAATATGCGCGCATTTGGCCCATAGGCCCCATTATATGCGCTGGAATTACACATCGCTGTTCAGACTGCCTATAAACGCGGCCGCTGGAGGAAAAGCAGGATGTGATGTCACACGGGGGAGGAAGAATCCTGTGTTCCTCCCCCGTGTGACATGTCGGGGCTGAAGTTTTGCTTTCCCAGTGTCTCTACATACACTGTGAAGCAAAATAAAAGAGAAAACATGTATTAAAAAAAAATAAATGCTCACCTGTCCGCCGGCTGTCCATGACCCGAGAAGACGACATCTGATCGCTGCCAGCACCTTAAAATGTGATTGGCTGGTAGCGATCAGGTGATATATCACATGACGCATCAGCTGATCGCTAGCTGCCAATCACATTTGAAGGTCCTGGCAGCGATCAGACGTAGTCTTCTCGGGTCCTGGACAGCCGGCGGACAGGTGAGCATTTATTTTTTTTTTTTTTATACATGTTTTCTCTTTTATTTTGCTTTCACAGTGTATGTAGAGACGCTGGGAAGGCAAAACTTAAGCCCCGACATGTCACACAGGGGGGGGAACACAGGATTCTTCCTCCCCCGTGTGACATCTCATCCACCTGCGCCTATTTGGAGAAGAATGCGGACGTAATAAAACGCAGTAATTACGCCTTGTGTGAACGCTGCCTTAATCTTTTGGACATATGTTTAATATTCTTGTTAGTTTATTCTTTTTTTCATCACTTTTCTTAGTTGTTTTGGTGCTTCTTACTTTATTATATTTATCATAATTTGTTGGGGAAACAAAAGCCCTGTAAAGTGATAACTGCCTTCTGAGTACATTTCTAATCATGCTTATATTGTCTTTTAGTTTCTAAAAAATCTTGGCCCCCTAAAATCTTGTCTTTAGTGTCAGCGGTTGTTGCTTCTGTGTGGTTTCACAAGTTTCTAAAATGCTCGTTAGGGTCAACTTTTAAGGTCTTCTAAAGAAATGGCTACTAATGTAATGCAGGATATTTGAAGGGGGAGGGTGTGAGTCCTGTGGTTGACAATGATAGTCTTACGATATTGTAAAAAAACGTTCTCTGTAAGGGTCCAGCTGGGCTGCAAGCTTAATTCATTGCTCCATGGTGGGATCACCACAGCTGCTGGAAGGCCTTTAGAAATGCAAAAAAGCTGTCAGTGTTTGTTCATCAGCGACACATGTGAAGGGGCCAAGTATAGGAACCTATGGCGGGGTGCTGCACATAAACTGGAAACATAATTGAGGACATCATTTGTGGTCTTTATGGCTCCTTTGTCCCTTCTAGACCTTGACCTGCTTCTCTCCATATATTGCTAAATGGAAAATGGGTCTTGATTACATATTAGAAATCTATTATAGAGGCACAGGTATATATCTTTTTTACCTGAAATGATCAACCAAGCCAATAGGTAAATTTGTAATGATTTTTTAACTGAAGTGAAAAAGTAAGAGTAGCTATACACCCCCCAGATGTTGGCACCATACCCCTTTTGTCTTACTCATGGGCAAAATCCTTTCCTAACAAAAGGCATTAGAAATACAGTAAGTTTTGTTCCTACTCCGTACGGAAAAAAAAACCTGTAATAAAACTTTGTGATTACCCCTTAAATTCTTAAAAATTAATAATCTCCACCGAAATCTATTAACACGCACTGCTCCCCTTTAAACAGTGGTTTATGTCCTATTGGGGAATAATTATTTTCTTGCTTAAGAGATAAATAGTGATTGAGTAACCCTGTGGCATTGTGAACGATGGATTTCAGAACACAGTATAGTATAAAAATAAGTATGGTAATGTTTGGACTATTGTGTGATAATATATCATGGCTGTTATAAGAGCAAGAATTCATAGAATACTATGTGACGATCTCTCTGCAACATGTCAATGGCTGTAAACAAAGAGAAACTTGTAAATAACTCATGAAAGAATAGTTATGTTAAAACCAAGCACACCATTGTTTTTCTTATGAAATTCTCAATATGTTTGTGTCACATGACCCTCTTCCCATTGAAAAAATAATGTTGGATCCAAACTGTCCGCCATGGTCATCACCCATATGGAAAAGTTTTCCCCCTCCCATATACTAATGTGCCACAAACAGGGAGTTGATATCACCAACCATTCCCATTTTGTTTAGGTGCATCCATAGAAATGGCCAACCTTGTGGAATAGTCTGTGACCAGTTTCGCATACTAGCTGTGTGCCAACATTTGAGAGCAAAGTGTGGAGCCATTCAGAATAAAGTTAAGTGTATCAACAGAATCATCACGTGTTTCACAGGGTTATTTAGCTTTCTAGTACATGGGCCTTCATGATATCTTTTTCCCATTTTTTTCCAGTGCAGAGCACATAATATAAAAGGCCTTTCCAGTCCGTCTGTATGTTTGTCCCGAAAACATTGCCACCTATTGGACATTGTATATATTACAAAAGGCGTTTAAACTGCACCGTAATGACGAATCTGCGGAGTACAGATCTATCAAATTGGCACAGTATGTAGTATCCCACTGCCAGTACCGTAATGACGAATCTGCGGAGTAGAGATCTATCAAACTCACAGTATGCAGCATCCCACTGCCAGTACCGTAATGACGAATCTGCGGAGTACAGATCTATCAAATTGGCACAGTATGTAGTATCCCACTGCCAGTACCGTAATGACGAATCTGCGGAGTAGAGATCTATCAAACTCACAGTATGCAGCATCCCACTGCCATACCGTAATGACGAATCTGCGGAGTAGAGATCTATCAAACTCACAGTATGCAGCATCCACTGCAGTACCGTAATGACGAATCTACGGAGTACAGATCTATCAGATTGTCACAGGATGCAGCATCTCACTGCCAGGACTGTAATGATGAATCTACAGAGTCTAGACATTATCGTCATATCATGTTTTCATTTTCATTACTTCACTATGAATAGCAGCATTTTCATCTATAACAGCATTCATTATATTTAACATACACATACCTACTTTGTTGTTTGCATACAGTATTATACAATTCTACTGCTATCACTGAGTTTTAAATGCACCTATTTTTTATTTTAAGTGACTCTGTCACCACTCTGACCTTTCTAAACTATTAATATGGGCATAGAGGTTATGGAATACTGAAATGAATCATACCTGTCTGCCTTATATCAGATGCCTTGTGGAGACATCATCTTTTAACACTTTTTATATAAATCCGCCTACAGATCTTGTTTTAAATAAGAGTTACCAGTGTGAGACAAGTAACTGACAGAACAGGAGAAATGAAATTTGACTTCTTGCAAACACATTTTTTGCAGCCCTCTGAGCTGTATTGCACCAATATTGCAGCAGTTTCTGCCTGTGAGATGGAAGCTGAAAACACTAAGGGTATGTGCACACTGGTAGGCGGGTTAGGGTCGGCGGCGGCTGGGCGGACCCGCCAGGAAGCTCTGCAGCCGTCCACCGGCTTCCTGGCGGGTATGTGCGGCGGGTGACGGGCGGGTGCACAGCGGGTTACCGGCGGCGGTTCTGCAGCGGCTGGAAGCAGCACATGATTCTGCTTGCAGCCGCTGCAGAACCGGCCGATTTATAGAACATGCACATTCGTTGCTAACCCGCTGGGAATCCAGCGGTTTAGCAACAGATGAGCATGTGTAAACCGCCGGTGTGTGCACACCGGGTGTCGGTTTCCATAGGTTTTAATGTTAACCCAAAAGCCGCTTTTAGATTAACATAAATTTACATAAAACTCATGGAAACCGACCGGCGGTTTCCGCTGCTAAACCTGCACTAACCCGGCATGTGTGCACATACCCTAAAGGCCACTTCACACACAGATATCTGAGTCCAATATCTGAACAGATCTCTGGTTGCAGTGAAATCATGGATACATTGCTCCATGTTGTACACAGCCACAAAATGGAGCAATGTATCCATGATTTCACTGCAACCAGAGATCTGTTCAGATATTGGACTCAGATATCTGTGTGTGTGAAGTGGCCTTGAGAGCGATCTGCAGATGTGTCGGTTAAATCACATACAGCCCTGCAGTGAGATCAGGACGGCAGAGGGCAGGTATCGCATATCACATTTGTAACTCCATATTAATTTAAAATAAGCTCTAGAGGCTGAGTAATCTTCTAGTCCCAGAGTCTCAAAGAGGTCATTTACATAAAGTGATATAAGATTATTTATGCACAAAAAGGCATCCGATATGAGGCACACAGGTATGATTATTTTATGCTTTCTATAACCTGTATGCTCATATTAATAGGCTGGTTTCATACTGGCATTTTTTTTAATTTGGGGGGACGATTCCCTCTGATTCCCGCAGACTTTCCCTGGAATTGTAAGAACTGTTGCACCCTCATTGGTATTATCATCCATCAAAGATCACGTTACAGATCAGTGATAATACCACTGTAGGAGCATACATTTGATTCAGGCTGCATATATATTTCTGCTGGATCCGGGGACACATGACACCACCCCCCTAGGGGCTTGTCATTTAGAACAGTGTTTCTGGGCATGTGTAGATCCATCGTCCCAATCCAATGGAATCTGGAGTCCGCTGGATCCAGCTTACATAGGGACACATTTTAATTCGACCTGGATTGCCCCTGATTCGGGTGTTCCCGTTTTTTGTCACAGACGCCAAAATCTCAGCAAAATGTGGTTTTGGTCTCCCAGACACCCGGATCAGGGGCAAATGGGAAGACATGGATGCACCCACAAAAGTGCCTGTGGCTCCATTGAAAATTCAACGGGGCCGAAAGTGAATGGGGGTGCATTCAATTTCCACCGGATTCACACTGATGCCAAAACGCCAGTGTGAAAGCAGCCTTAGAAAGGTCAAAGTTGTGACGGATTCCCTTTAATTTCATAACCTAAAGCATTAACAACATAGTTCAATAATGTATAATCATACACGTTCTAAAATCACACCATGTGATAGAATCCGGCCAGTTGGTAATAAATATACTAATATTGATGAGCTGTTTTGTGGGTCCATATTCTTGATTTGGAAGGTACCCTCTACTCTCTATATATCAGGGTGTTTTTTTCTTTATTACATACAGTAAGTAGAAATGTAACATCCACGCTCCATTAGTTGTGCAGTAGAAATGTCTAGAAGATCCGGCCGAGGGTTTGATGAGATGAGGTAATGCTGTAGAAAGCAGTTTCCGCTGTGAAGGTTAATGGGCCACTTTCTTTCCTGCCTTGTTGGGGAGTCTCAGTAACTTCCTTTCTTCATCACCTTTTCACAGCCTGGTAACCGGATCAGATCTATTGATCTGGCTTCTTGTGGCCAGTTTGTCCAAATTGAGGAACCTAAAGGTATTGTGTTGTGCGATGATGTTTGGCAGGCGCAGCCTCACTTCATTACCTTGAGATTGTTTCACTTACATGATTTATAATTGAAAGCTGTGTTCTGATGTTTCTGCATTTTTAACATGCTGCTGAGCTTGCTGTCCCAACCAAGTCAATATCCCATCAAGCCTCGATCCACCATGAGAATACAGAACTATAGTACATGCATAAGTGTGGCTACCGAGATTGCATTGCCTCCATATTGGGATTGCTTATCAAATAGGTCAAGAATAAAGAGGGGTGTATGAGCCCTAACCTTCACTGCTATTATGCTCTTGCCTAAAGGCCCCGTTACACGGTACGATATCGTGAATATCGCTGAAACGTCACGGGTTTGGAGTCGTTGAAACAACATCGTTAGGACGTCGTTGCGTGTGACACCGAGATACAACTACGATAAATCGTTGGATCGTTGATCGCAGATGAACATGTTCTCAAATCAGACGATCCTCGATCAGCCAATCTGCTGCATCGTTGTGAGTGACACCGTGATAACTGTCGTTTACGACTTCGCCCATTCACAACAGTGAATAAGTATCGTTCGCTGGGCTGTGTGAATGATAGCTGCTCGCCACATCGTTGGTGCATCGTTCACGATATCTAGACATGTGACATCTCACCAATGATGTCAAAAAGATTTCCTAACGACCACGCGCCCCCGAGATCGTTAGTGAGATCGTTTCAACATTGAAGCGTGTAACAGTACCTTTAAGACCCAGTCTCACATAACGGCGCATCAGCGATCCTGATCCCGATAACGATGTGCAGAGATCGCTGCTGCGTCTATTACACATCGCTGGTAAGATGTCAAACAGGCATCTTACCAGCGATGTGAAAAACGACGCACTAGCGATCCAGAATTATACCGAGGTTGTTGTGAATTTTCTCTCCATAGCGTTGCATTGAGATCGTTGCTCATTATCTTTGTCAAACACAACGATGTATCGTTCCCAGCGGGAGCACAACGACGCAGGAATGACCCAGAGCAGTGTGTAACGATCAACGATCTCACAGCAGGGGCCAGATTGTTGATGCGTGTCACACAGAACGACATTGCTGTTGTGTCAAGAATTTCGTGATGCAACAGCGATCCCAATAGCGATCTCGTTAGCGATCTCTTTATGGCGGCCGTCACACGCTGAGATATCTTTAGCGATATTGTAAGCGATCACGTGCACGCGCAATCGCTTACAATATCGCTCACATCGCTGGTGAGATGTCACACAGACAGACTCACCAGTGATGCGGAGCCGCGATCTCGCTCGTTACTATGGTACACATCGGGTTACTAGGGCCGCGCGTCGCTTAGTTACCCGACGTGTACCATAGTTACCATCTCCCAGCATAGGCTCTGCGCTGGGAGATCGTTCATCGTGGTGTTATACACCACGATGAAGGAGATCGTGAAATCGTTCATCGCTAGATCTGAGAACCGGACCTCAGATCAGCGATGTCACGATCAAGCGATTTAACATCGTAAATCGCTTGATTACATGCAACGATTTCTTTCCCGATATCGCTTAAGCGATCAAAAAGGAGATCGCTTAAACGATATCGGGCAAGAAATCGTTGCGTGTGACGCCCGCCTAAGTGTGACAGGGCTGTCAGTCTCTGTTCATATTTGCATAAAGCTTACATTGCTGAATCCTTAATTAAGTTCGTCTTCCTTAAAATAGTCACCATGAGGGAAATTTTGTATATTGACCTGACTATAAAGTCAGTTCTTTGGGTACCTATCACATGATTGATCAATCTGCTGCATACATTCCTTCTTTCTGTAGCTATAACAAAATTGCTCGGTATGAACACAGAATAAGGCCTGTTGGTTACTGTAGACAATACTTTGTGGATTTTCTAGTTATTGCTAAAATATCATACTGGAGGTACATTTATGAGTAGCGTGCAGGTCTTGCCAAGCATTGCTTGGTGGGTGGCTGCCGAAGTACATTTCAGTAAACTAAAGGGGCTTGTTTCCAAACATTTTGCACAGTGTGCAGCTCAATCTATGTGAAAGCACTGTAGTCATAGGCACTTGAAGAGCACCTCCAGCAGAGTGCTACAATACGCGGGGTTTTTCTTACTCATGAAATGGTTACTATAACCGAAATGGTTATGTGCTTTGTAAAGGGTACTTGCAGTCCCTTCTTGTGCTTTTCATCCGAAAACCACAATATGTGGTACAGTTTCTATCACTTTGCCTGCTACATCTGTGTCAAGGTTACGTGTGACCAGATCCTAAGATGTCGTTTTAGAGACCCCATACACTACAGATGTTTGTTGGAGCAGATCGATGATTTGGTCATTCTTTCCTGTGTTCTCTAGGAGCCAGTATCGGAGTACTCCAGCGGCTTACTCCCCAAGAACAAAAGGGTTGGCAGCCAAAAATTAGACATGCTGGATCTTCTCACCTGTCAGGAGAGTCAGTAGACTCCCATATACTTCAGATATTATGGCTGAGCACACTGATATCCGAGGCTTTGCATTGAATCAGGGCCTGAAAGTGTATACAGAATGGTGCTTTGAATATAGGTAAAATGTGGATTTTGTATTAAATGTCGTGGAAGAAGCCTGGAAACTGATTTTGGTACTGTGAAGCGTTCTAGTTTATTGGCCTTTACAATATTTTTTTCTGCTGTTTTCCCAGTGCAGAGCAGAAGCCTACAGGCCACTTCACACGCTAGGATATCATTAACGATATCCTTGAAACGTCACGAATTGTGATCGTTCAAAAGATATCGTTCGGGCGTCATTGTGTGTAAACGAAAGATATAGGAAGAAAAAATCTAAGATTTGAGATCCTGACCTCACATCTATCGTTCGTCGTCCAATTAATGCTGCTGGAAGAAGCCACATCGTTCAGTGTGACACCTATGAACTATCTCGTTCAAAAAGCTCCTATTCCTGCCACTTTAAAACATCGTTCAGTCCTTGCTCTCCTATTTAACTTGTGCGTTGCCGAACGGGATATCGTTAACGATATCCTTGTGTGTAACAACGGACTAACGATGGCGGAACGATCACTGTCACGTGATCATTCTAAGGATATCGTTAACAATATCCTAGCATATGAAGCGGCCTTTAGATCTTGGTCTTTGATAGATTAATACATCCCTGGCTCACCTTTATTTGAGGGCTTCCACTAATGAATACATTGAGTATTAATGAGATTGAATAACTGATAGAAACAGATTAAAACATTAATCCATTGGAATGCAGTCGTATTTTGATGTGTCACCGTCATAGTTTGGGTCCATAATATGAGGTGTCACCATACTATCCAGTCTCCAGCCTGGACAAGATGGAGACCTTCTACCTCTCAATTCTGTGGGCAGATTGTTCAGATCAGGCCCTTTTCACATCACGTTTTTGCTGCGTTTTGAACGCATTCTGGTTTTCACTGTGTTTTTGCATAAAACACTGTAAAAACTCATCTGTTCTTGATCCCATAGCCTTGTATTGAAAAAAAGCATGCAAACGTGGTAAAAACGCATTGGCAAATGCAGTTGTGTTTGAACACATGCGTTTTTACCCAGTGCAAAGGAAACTTTGCTGGCAACTTTTACTAGGCAAGAAAGCATGCGTTCAAACGCAACCGCATTTGCGTATGCGTTTTTACTTGCATTAGCATGCCTTTTTTCAATACAAATCTATGGGAGCAAAAATGGATACGTATTTACCACGTGTTACGCTAAAACGCAGTCAAAACGTAATACGTTCAAAGCGCAAAGCACAGCGCAGATGTGCAATTCGCCTCACTGTGCCATCCAGCTACCAGCGTTTTTTATTTTTGTGCTGCTAGATCCGGCAAAACTGCATTTACTGCACCTGTCCGCAAGTCCCATAAGAAATGAATGGGGCTTGCCGGAAATGAGCCGATTTGGGGCAAAGCTGCCAGATATGTCGCAAACAGGCAAAAGTTGCCTAAGGCCCCTTTCACATCAGCGTTTTTCGCTGATTGCGGCAGATTTACCGCATCTACCGCCTACTGGCTGCATATGCGGCAAGCCCCATGCATTGTCTATGGGGCTTGTGGGCAGGTGCTGCAAATACGGTTCTGCCGGATGCAGCAGATCCGACACTTGCGGAGGCAAAAAAAAAAAAACGCTGCTAGCCGTTTTTTTTTTCGCAGCCGCAACTGCCGGATTGCGGTAAAACTGCTCTTGCAGCAAGCCCCATAGGCAATGCGGTAAATCTGCCGCAATCAATAAAAAATGCTTATGTGAAAGGGGCTAACACTGTTCTCTTAGGGAGCTTAGATTGTAAACCCCAATCAGTACTGTCTTTGGAGTGTGATAGGAAGGTGGAAAAGCCGGAGGAAACACAGGGAGAACATACAAACTCGTTGCAGATGTTGTCCTTGTATATATGAACAGGATCATTTTGGGTCTGGGTGGGGTGTGGTCTTTTTGTTTGGTTGCTCCATATTCCTCAATTTGGTTCAGATGCTAAGGGTACCGTTACACATGGCAACATTGCATCCCTGTATAGGGGTAAAAGGTCTTGGAGTTTCTAGGGGTGCTGCCTTACCAGCAGCTCAGCCTTTGCAGTGGATGGTCATCACACAGCCCCAGTAAAACATCGGCAAGACATTGTTCTTCTGCTACAATTTTGGTTTAAAAAAAAAAGAAAGAGGAACACTGGAAAAATGCTTTCATTCTATTACATACAAGTATTATCAACGTATAGGACTACATTAGAACAATGTGTATGGGAGATGGAAGTTCACATGTTGCATATTTGGTGCAGTTATTTCATAATCCATGCACGCTACAGGCAAGTATTCCTGTGTGTTTTTTTTTTTTTTCGTTTTTTTCTGCAGATTTCCCCATTTCCATCTGTGCTGAATCCACACAAGTTACGTAGAATCCGCACCTCCTTAATTTCAGTGCAGACGTTTTCAGCACCACATAAACAAGATTTGTTGGATTCCATTCCACTTAGCTGGTACTTTTATTACATTGTCTCTATGCAAATCCGTGCGGTGAATACTCACCAAACGTGAACTAAACCTCAGAGCAATGGGGTGATCAGATCTAGGCTCTATACAGTGTGATTACTAACTAATCTGCCCAAATTGTATACAGCACACTGGTGCATGAGGTCAGCAATATGGACTACCTAATCCTTACCGAGAAGTTGTCAGAAGATCCGCAAAGCTCACAAACGCTGCTGAACTCATGGAGCTGAAGACTCTAAATGCTAATTATCATCTAATCACCGTAAAATGAAACATTGCTTTCTGTTGTTACAAATTTTCCCAATACCTATGCAAAAAGGTAACGAGGTTTTATTTTTTTTTGTTTAATTACTGTGCTATTTGCATAGTAACAAACACCTCTCTTCTCAAGGGATCTTCAGCAATGTCAGGGCTCCAGGCTTCAAAGGCCAATGATACTGGTTTCTGAATGCGAGTCTCTTGTATCCAGCAAATCTAATTGTTGGTGAAACTATCGGAGTGGAACTGCTGGATGTAGCGTTACAAAATGGTAATTGAGAAACACATCCACCTCCCACCCCCTAATTCCTCGATTTCCTGTTTGGTTAAAAAACTGTTATCTGAGCTTATTGTTTTTTTTTACCCTTGCTGTAGTGTTAGCTGCTATATGTGGATTGTTTGTTATGCAGGGTATATGAATATTTCTTTTTATATAGTGTCATTATATGGGGTATAATATATTGTACCTCCTACTACAGGACTAGAAGGCACATGCACACTCTATGGCCCTCACAAGACCACCTTCACCCTTGTCTTCTGCAGGATCTGCCACAATTTGCAAAAACCGCTAGTGTGAAAGGTGCCTTAGCACCATACCTACATGAGCCTGAGGATACCTCGAGACTCAGATAAGCCACCTGTAAAATAAAATATGTGGAACATCATATTAAAAATCCTAACCTCCACTGAACCTAATAATAAAGGACTGCCTAACCTCCTGACCCCAACTTACCTCCTAAAAATTGTAAAGGGAGTCATATTTCCATGTAGCCCCTTCGCTATCCTCTTTGGTGGCTCAACATTCTTTGATTCCACAGTGGCCATGTATACTACATGTTATACGTTTCTTTGCGGTCTCCCTCTGTATAGGAAAGACATATACCTGCCAGATGCAGGCAGAATACAATTTTGAGCCCAATCTAAAGGCCCCGTCAGACGGGGCAACATCGCCGCCAATTACATAGGCCACGCCCCTACGTCACCTATCGGAGGAGACATCGCTCCTACGTCGCCTCATGTAAAGGGGCGATGTCGGCACCGCCTGATTTCAGAGCAGTGCTCTAAAACCAGGCGACCGATCTGGGGCGATGTACACACATCGCCCCATATAACCGGCCGCTGGCGACCTGTCAGGCGATGGGAGCCACAGGCTCCCATTATCCTGCATCGCCGCTGGGGTTTTCAGACACCCCAGCAGCGATGCCGCCTGTCAGTTCGCCGACGCGGAGCTGGAGATGTCGCCCCATGTAAATTGGGGACAGTGACGCGCCAAAAACGTGCGCGCACCCGCCAGTCACCGCCGACATCTTCAGCCCCGTCGCCAGGTGTGACGGGGCCTTTAGAGTGGTGGTGTATGGGGAATGTTAGAAAAAGCTCCCAGCTTATACAATAGGCTAATTGCACAGACAAAGTGCACGTTTTGCCTAATGCATATTTAACTTTTCACGACTGTAACAGAGAGATTACATGTGTGTACAATGTCTATGGGTGCTGTATTCTGATTAACCATAAAGCTTAGGGACTGTATTAAAATACACATGGCAGCAGAAATCAGTTTAGTAAGTTGTCACATATTAGAAAAAAGAGGTTTAAATGTATTAAAACATATATAAAAATTATAACCTTTTTTTTTTTTTCTTTTTTGTTACTATAATTTTTTTTGTGTTGTGATAAAGGGACCCAGGTGCAAATTGCAGTGTGTGAATCCGGCCTGTGTATAAAATAGATGAAGAAAAACTTGCAAGCTCCATTGAACAGGAGTTTTCCGGGCAGCTTTGGGATCTAAATAAAGGATAATAAGATATGTGGGTCTTTAATGTGTGTTTATCCAGGCTCTGGAGTGATGCCGGCTTTTGTTGACTGGCTACAGGGGTTTTCTGCGACAATGTGTAGAGCGAGAGGCACTTTCTTCAAATACATAAAGCACAGCTGTAGCCCGGGGCGTCAGCGAGAGACCGGCTTCAATGTGGGTGTTTAAATAACTAAATTAATCAAATCAAATATCACCACACCTCTCTGATGCTGTGGGAATGTTAAAAGGAAAAAGTCAGCCGTGTGTGCCAGCTCCGTAAAGGCCACGATGAAACCTGGTTCTCCTGATAATGGTTTCTGTTCTGAGGCTCTGGGGGATTGTTGCTGATTCCATCTGGGTATTCAGCGTTTCCTAGATCTGGAGAGCCTTTGTGATGCAGGAAGCCGACACGATGCGCCATTTAAGAGAGAATTCAAATGAGCCAGTTCTGTTGCGGTAATTTTTGAGACTGGAAATCTGTTTTTGTGGCAAGTACATTTCAGATGATGGCGCTAGTAAACATGTTAAAAGGTCTACTGTATACCCGTAATCGCCATAATACAGCTCTGCCGTGACCGTTGCCTGTCTACATCCCATACATTGTCTCAGCAGTATCGATTTATATGCCATTTAGGCCTGTGAGCTTTGGCCTCCAGTGCTGAAGTTCTTTGCCGTGCATAAATATATTGTGACCCTTCACTCAGGACACAGCAACAAGGACAAACATGTTTCCACGCCATCCCCTCGTTAGCAGTAAAACATGACGGGTGGGGGATAAAAGGAGGAAGCCCTCAGAAGGGGAGAATGTAAACACGCAATCCTTCATGTAGCAACAAAAACGTGCTTCACTCATTGCTGCAAGTTCTTGCCAAAGTAAATGCTGGCTGTATGTCAACGGTGGAGTCACAGGCTGATTCTACATTTCTATCCCTTAAAATAGATGTGATTGATAAAGGCCGATCCCAGGACTGTTGTAGCCATGGGAATGGGCATTGTTTATTCCATTCACGTAAGCGGGCAGCACTGTGGCTTAGTGGTTAGCACTGTTGCTTTGCAATTCTTTGGTCCTGGGTTTTATTCCCACCAAGGACAATGTCTGTATATTCTCACAGTTTGCTTGGTTTTCCTCCCACACCCCAAAGACATACTGATAAGGGAATGCAGATTGTGATCCCCAATGGGGACAGTGATTATAATTTCTATGAAGTCCTGTAGAATAGGATGAAGGCTATATAAGTAACAGAAATAAATATCCTCAGGGTGCTTTGCCCTTCACACTCCGCAGTGTCTTACTGTTTTCATAGTCTGTTTTCTTCACCTTCTTTGCTTATTGGGTTATATGGTGGACCCTCAGATTTATTGGGTTTATTGGGTTATATGGTGGACCCTCAGATTTATTGGGTTTATTGGGTTATATGGTGGACCCTCAGATTTATTGGGTTTATTGGGTTATATGGTGGACCCTCAGATTTATTGCGGTTATTGGGTTATATGGTGGACCCTCAGATTTATTGGGTTTATTGGGTTATATGGTGGACCCTCAGATTTATTGGGTTTATTGGGTTATATGGTGGACCCTCAGATTTATTGGGGTTATTGGGTTATATGGTGGACCCTCAGATTTATTGGGGTTATTGGGTTATATGGTGGACCCTCAGATTTATTGGGTTTATTGGGTTATATGGTGGACCCTCAGATTTATTGGGGTTATTGGGTTATATGGTGGACCCTCAGATTTATTGGGGTTATTGGGTTATATGGTGGACCCTCAGATTTATTGGGGTTATTGGGTTATATGGTGGACCCTCAGATTTATTGGGGTTATTGGGTTATATGGTGGACCCTCAGATTTATTGCGGTTATTGGGTTATATGGTGGACCCTCAGATTTATTGGGGTTATTGGGTTATATGGTGGACCCTCAGATTTATTGGGGTTATTGGGTTATATGGTGGACCCTCAGATTTATTGGGGTTATTGGGTTATATGGTGGACCCTCAGATTTATTGGGGTTATTGGGTTATATGGTGGACCCTCAGATTTATTGCGGTTATTGGGTTATATGGTGGACCCTCAGATTTATTGGGGTTATTGGGTTATATGGTGGACCCTCAGATTTATTGGGGTTATTGGGTTATATGGTGGACCCTCAGATTTATTGGAGGTATTAGGTTATATGGTGGACACTCAGATTACATTTTCAGCATACCCTGAATGGTCTTTGCTGATACATTCTTTATATTTGGTAATGCTAAATGAGTCCTTCTATCCAAAGGTGAGATTGAACAGTTTGGCCGGTGCGTGCGTGATGCACTGTTTATATTGTAGTTGAGCTCTTCAATAAAATGGAGCAGGAGTCGGCGCATGCTCAAACCGCAAACTCCAGCGCAATTTATTTTTAAGATCTGTCCATGCAAATATCACCCATCACCAGTTTGTTTCAGATGAAATTCACACAGTCTCTTCAATAAAATGGTTCTGGAGATGGCAGAAAGCACACACACGGACTCCTGCACCATTTTTTTGAAGGCACTGTCTGCGAATGTCATCTGAAACAGGTGACTGGTGATATTGACAGACACAGTGTCATCAATAAAATGGCACCAGAAATCGTGGTATACATACGCGCACTCCGGCGCTATTTTAGTGAAAGATTCAACTACAATGTGAACATAGCACTGTGCACGCGCCATCGTTGGGGATATTGCTTCAATAAAATTTAAAAATGTGCCAATAACAAATGCCCCCACCCGGACATAGAACGGGTTCAATAGCCATTATTACTATTTATTATTATAGCGCCATTTATTCCATGGCGCTGTACATGTGAAAAGGAACATATGTAGATAAGTACAATAATTGTGACAAATACAGAGCGTAGACTTATACAGGAGGAAAGAGGAACCTTCCCGCTAGGGCTTGCAGTCTACAAGGGATGGGGGAAAATAAAGTTATTTACAACTTTTAGCAACTATTTCTGATGTATGGAAACACTTTTTTTTTTTTTTTTTTTTTTTATTATTATTATTTAATAAATGTAAAGTTTTTTTTCCTCTTTATAATTTGCCGTAGGGAGGGGTTGAGAGAAAAAAAATGCACATTAAATCCATTTATGTCCCGTTTACATGAGATGTGCTTCTGAATACCATGCTTTTATAGTCCCATTAGTGTTAAGTGGCCAACAAAGGATCCTCTTGCTTCACCGGTGGTACGTTTACACGGATCAATAACTCAAACAAGCATTTTTGTGATTACTTGTTCCTCAATTATTGGTCAGTGCAAATAGACTTTTAGTGGACCTGTCACCATATTGCACCAATCTTCATGCATTGTTTGATTAGACCTGATGAGTTTATTATGTTTACTTTGACAATCCATGTCAGAATGATTGAAAATCTATGCACATTCTCCTCCCATCTAGACTGATTGATAGCTCCTCACTGTCCTGCTGCTATCAGTTATGCTAGTTGGGCAGGGATTGAACACACTTGGACAAATGAGCTATTTCATTCTATATAATCGAACTCTGGATCATACAGTCATTCTGACATGGTTTTTCAAATGAAGTAGTCCTGCCTCATCAGATCTAAGGCTGCTTTCACATCAGCGGTAATCGTTGATCGCGGCAGTTGCGGTGAAATAAACGCGATTACCGCATAACAGCCGCACTTGTGGTTCACCTGCGGCAAACCCCATGCAATGTCTATGGGGATTGCGGCAAGTGCGATACAGTTGCGGTTTTGGCACTTGCGGCAGGTACGGCCGCAAAACAAAAAAGTGGTATACCGCGTTTTTTCCGCGGCCTCACCTGCCGCAAGTGCCGAAACCGCACCTGCCGCACACTTACCACAAGGGTTTGCTGTGATCGCGGCTGTTATGCGGTAATCGCGGCAGTAATCATTAACATCTACATAAATAAACACTTGAAATAAATCAGTCTGTTTATAATACTGCTATAATATGAGTTTCACTTTTTGTATTGAATTATTGAAATAAATCAAGTTGATGATATTCTAATTCATTGAGATGCACTGGTATATGTAGTAGCTTTGACTCGTGTTGGCTGTATGGAATAGTGACTTCTGTAGGTGGAGCACATGTATAACAGGTCAGACCTGGTGCCAGGTTTCTCTTTATTAGAACAGACATTAGCGTCTGCGACAATTATCATGAGTCATCTATGTAAAATTCTGAAGGCATTTCTAGAATGAATGACCGTTTTTACATAAAGACAAACCAGTAGTTGCCACAGTATTGTAAATCTAAGCCATTGTCTACCCAGAACTCCCCCTGCTTGCTGTTGCCATATGGAGTCCTGCTGGAACCTGTCAACTGAACATTGGGCTGTCACTTTGACATCCTCATCCAGGTGGTGAGACCATGCAGCTGAGCACAATCTGTCATTTATCTGATCACTGACTGATTGTTTTGGGTTGTAGGATACATGAATGAATAAGGACATTGGTTGTACATTGGTTATACTGGTTGACTTATATCAATTACCTCTGCTGCTGTATATCCATTGGGATGGATATGTATTTGGATAAGAACAGCCACTCGACATCCAGCATGACGCCAGAGGAATAAGTCCTACTATGAGCTGAATCGTCCAGCCACCTTTTTTTCTGTTACTTTAAAAAAAAAAAAAAAAAAATAAAACAATAAAAAATCTATTTTGTTTTTCTCATGTCTGCCGATATGAATAACTCCTCTGGGCACTGTGCCATGTGGGTGCTCTTTAAATGCAATTTCTCTGTGTTAGGAATCTGTGAGTTGCATAGTCAATGAGAATACAGACGGACTCTACCGCCCACTTCATTCTAGGGACTCTGAAGGGACACATGTCCTTCTTTTGCATTTAATTAATTAGTCCAGAGGTGCAAATTGGGGAAATGAAACAAGATTGGTCTCATTTGCTTCTTGAATTTAATGGAAATATGTAAATTTCTTTACCATTATTGGTTGGCGTTAGGGCAGTTTAAATTGTATTTCTGGGTCAGTTATATGGTACAATGGTGGAAAAAAAAAAAGAAGCGTAAGTTCCATGAAAGGACTGAACTGTTGAACGGGGGCTTTACTACTCTTCCCTCTTTCACAGATATTGGGCATACTGTATATGAACTTGTTCAATCCTTTGTAGTGTAACGGTCTCTTGCCATGATGTTAGGTAAAGTATAATTTTGTTTTTGCCCTCAGCTAACCCTACCCATAGAGGATAGCCATATCACAGCCAAAGAATGGGTGCTTCTGCACTTTCTTTCACACCAATGAAAACTTCTAACGTGACCCATACTGGGGAACCCAATGATGCTTGGTCCATACTGTATCTCCCAATTTTCGTACTTCTAGACTCTATTTAAAGCATATTGTTTACTTCCTTCCATACATTTAGCATTGACAGCTCATGGTACTGTGCTGCATAGTAACAGCTGTTCTGTGGTTCCACAGTGGACTTCATGTGTCTTTTATGCCAGATATGTTTCATTATTGTACAAAATGTTTTAGTTATAAGTTGTATCCTCTGTGTTTTAAAGGGATGGCATGAAATTCATGCTTCCTGAAACACAGGCAGCATGAATCAGACACTGGCTGCATTATTGCAGCTGTGTATGGCTTAATCTGAAATAATGCAGCATTTCAGAGAAAACACTTTTTTTGAGACGCCAAGCAGGAACTATGCATCAAAAGTGTAGATTGAGGCGGCCCCTGGTTGGTTCTTCTGCCCTGCTCCCATAGACTGACTTTTTTTTTGCTTGTTTGTTTAGGGAAATATGTCAAGTCTAGAGAAGCAGCTGGAGACCTGCCTTTAAGGCTACGTTCACACACATCGCTTTTTTTGCGTTTTTTTTGTGTGGGCGCTTTTACCCCCACGCAAAAAATTAAGCAGTGTTGTTCAGACAGCACACTTTTTTACAGCCCGGGGGAGGAGTGATTTCACAGAGGGAAGGAAGAATCCTACTTCCTCCTCCCCTCTGTGACATCTGTGACCGCCCATTAGATTTCGCAGTGTATTAATATAAACTGCAAATTAATCAAAGCCAAATGTATGTAAAATAAAAAAGAATGAAATACTTTGCCTCTCTCGAAGCCTTTTCCCGGTGTCCGGTGGAGAGGCCAGGAGATGTGTATTCCTGCAAGAACCTGCCGTGATATCAGAGGGGCGTTACTGGTGCTGATTGGCCGCTCGCTGTCATGTGACATGTATCACATGACCGTGAGCGGCCAATCCGTGTCGGGAACGCCCCTCTGACATCATGGCAGGTCCTGGCAGAACACACATCTCCTGGCCTCTCCACCGGACACCGGGAAAAGGCGTCGGAGCGGTAAAGTATTTCATTCTTTTTTATTTTACATACATTTGGCTTTGTTTACTTTAGATTTCGCAGTGTATATTAATACACTGCAAAATCTAATGGGCGGCCACAGCTGTCAGAGGGGAGGAGGAAGTAGGATTCTTCCTCCCCTCTGTGACGTCATAGGGAGAAAACGCAGGAGCACCTGTGTGAATAATTGACAAGTCAATTCTTTTTACGTCGGCGCTTTCTCCCAGAAAGGTGTGGCGTGAAAATACGCACTGTCTGCACGGCAAAGTGATTTTTACATTCACTTTGTTGTCAGAAAATACGCACCTGCGCATTTTTTGAAAAACGCTCGTAAAAAAGCACTCAAAAATGCGCAGTGTGTGAACGTAGCCTTAGTGTAGACATCAGAGACGCCTAGTTCCCAGACGACCTTTCTTAGTATTCTACCTCTGAAATGGTATAGTGTTTCAGAGTAAAACTTATGCAAATGTAATGACTGTGGTTCGGGCACCTTGACTTGCATGAGTGGCTCCCTTTGATGCAGTGTGTTTTATCTGTATTTCACATAATTTACATAGCAGTTTATTTTTTTTTATATATAATATGTTAGTTCAGGGGTGGGGAACCTTTTTCTGCCGAGGGCCATTTGAAAATTTCAACAATCCTTTGGGCGCCGCACAAAATTATCAACTTGAAAATTACCCGCTATATTTGGTTAACCAATCAACTCACCCCTACCATGGTGGCTGGAGCTGCTTCTCTTTGGCATTGGTGATATTGGTCATGTTGCTTCTCAACTACTTTTCCAGGTTTGCTAGAACCCTAGACATCACAGGAGAGGCTGTGAGCATATACCTCACTGAGGAGGCTGAGGCTGGGGCATAGAGATCACTGGAGACCTGGATTTAAAGGGCAGACAGTCAGCAAAACGCAGCTGCCAGCCTGAGCACTGCGGTACCCAGGAGTCTGCCTGGGGCCGTCAAAAAGTCATCGAGGGCCGCATTCGGCCCTGGGGCCTGAGGTTCCCCACCCCTGTGTTAGGTGAATTGTTATCTGTATGATGAATCTGCTGGCAGATGAGACGTGTGCTTGCCATATGTTTCTTGCTATCCTTGAACTGTGAGGTTTGTTCTTATGACACGTACATCCTGTAGATACGTTCCATAGCGCTGCAACAAGTAGTGGCTGGATCTCAACCCCACTGTGGTTTTGGCTCCAAGATAAAAATTTAATTAAAAGGATTTGGTATACATTTTGTTTCTTAGCGATTTGATTTTAGGTTTAACTTTTTATCACTTCACTTGCTTTTTCCTTGTGATCTAAACTGAAGCTTGTCAGTGAAGGCTAGCCCTACACCACCTTATACAGCATTTTTAGAGATAACACGTTAATGCCATTTTTGGGCTGAGACCTAGCAAGGCAAAATTATGTCTTTCGTATTGTGTTCTAAGAATGACGTGCAAATCTTCCTCTGAACCGAATCTATCAAAGCTGAAGTTACTAGGAGTGTCTACACTTTCTAATTTTGCTTTCTGGGAAATTGGGAAACATCTACCCCAAATTGTTGTAGGAAACACATGATTGGGTATCTGGACACTAACCACTAACTGCCAACCATCTGAATATGTATTCACCTTGGATGCTCAGGTACGCTCGGTACTCTACCGAGTATCGCAGGTGCTTGGATGTGTTATTTGTGAACTATATTAACCAAAGAGCCATCTCTCTTGTGTGAGTGATGGGAGCTGTCACACCAGTGAGAGCCACTTGCTGTCTCTGGCTCTCATTATAAAAAAAAAAAAATGCCCACACTCCTTCAGAAATGCTGTTTTTGCTGGCTTTATTTGGTTGGAGAGCTGGACTGCCCATCACTAACTGACTTCCTTTATACACTTTACTTGAGTTAAGCTTGAGTTGACCCAGTCATAGCGTTTGATCTACTCAATTCGGGTAATGAGCACCCGAGGTCTCTAGTGCTTGCTCATCGTTAGTATGGAGACCTCCTCACAGATGTTGAAGATGGGATTGGGCAAATTGGGTTTACAAGACCTGGCTTTTTTGTTTGCAGGGGTGATAGGCTTTTCCCCCTGTTGAAAACACACAAACCCTCGGCTATGGGTATAGGGCAGTTGTGAGAGATAACTTTATAAGAATGTTCAATCAACAACCATCTCATGTTGATGGCCAGATTTAATGAAGACTTAATGTTTCCTTCTCCAAGCAGGAAATAAAAGCACCATCAGCTGCTTGTAAGTGAAGTCTATACATGTTTAACGCTGAGAAAGCCACCTCAAGTTTATCAACTTTGCATATTTCATTTCTGTAATAAGAATTGGCATATATTTAGAGGCAAAGAAATAACGTAGTGTGCCCACTCCTCCATTTAAAAAATTTTTTTCCAGAGGACAAAGGGAATTCATATGTTTAAAGAGGACCTGTCACCCCCCTGGTGATATGCTAACCGAATGCAGCGTGTCTGCTGCATTCAGGGAGGGGGTCCTCCATGTTTCTAGCCCCCCTGTAAGCTGCTAAAAAGACTTTATAAAGTGTACAGATCAGTGGCGGACCTTGAGCCCAGAGGACCCTGATGCAGCCATGGTGAGGGGGGGGGGGGGGTTGAGGGTGGGGGTGCTGGCAGCCGGAGGGGGGGAGGGTGTGTGTGCTGGTGATCGTCGGTGAGGAGCGGGGGGGGGGGGGGGAGGGGAAGGGTGATGGGGCGGCCATCGGCGGTGGTGCAGCTCCCCTACCTGCGCTGAGCCGCGCCATTTGCATGAATTCCTGGGAGCCGGTGGGGCAGAGGAGAGGAGGGGTGGGATCAGGCAAGGGAAGCAGGAAGCTTCCTGCTTTCCTTGCCTGACCCTTCTCTCCTATGACATCGGGTTACAGGGGTTGGTTGGGGGCCCCCCTGCAGGCTTGAGGGGCCCCCTAGCTGGTTGGGCCCCTGGTACAGATAAGGAGTCCGGAGGGACTTGCTCAGTAATGAGACATCGCTGTTGATGGTGTCCTCCCTGTCTCCAGCCCTCAGGGGGCTGAACAAGAGAGGGCTGGAGGTGGCACAGAGAGGGCTGGAGGTGGAGAGGACACCAGCAACAGCGATGACTCATTACTGAGTAAGTCCCTCCGGATTCCTTATTTGTACACTTTATAAAGTCTTAACAACATACAGGGGGGCTAGAGAAATGTGGGACCCCTTCCCTGAATGCAGCAGACAAGCTGCATTCAGTTAGCATAACACCAGTGGGGTGACAGGTCCTCTTTAAGGAATTGGACTGCCTTTATGCATACGGCCATAAAATTGTATGTTGTGAAAATCTCCATTTAGTCTGGCAACCTTCACCGTAATAGGGTTGGCATTAAAGTTGTTACACCCGATCAAAGTCGTCATATCAAATTGGACATGCATATCCCAATGGAGGTAAAACGGTCATACGAAAGAGTTCTTCCAATGCGGTCATAATTGTTTTTAGTACAAATTTGAGGATTTCTCTGCTTTAAATTATTTCTTCCATTTTCAGTCTTATTAGTATAATGTTTATATTTGCGATTAAAATCCTTGTGTGGTCGACGGTGTGGCCTCTATAGTGCTACAAGCCAACACTTGTGAACATGGTTTTATTGTCATCTGTGGTCCCACAGTAGCTTTATCAACAGGCCAGTTATCTAGTCATTGTTTATTCCTGCCAGAGGTTAGTCCTTAAGGGAATAATCCACTCCCTATTTTCTGCACAGTCAGTGGGAGGTATATATATGAATGTATTCCTTAGGAATGTGTTAATCCTAAAATAATAAAGGGAAACAGCTTTTAAAATTTGGCAAATGATTGTGGTTTCTTTGTTATCGTTTAGGGGCCCCATACACAATAGATGGATATCTCACCTAACTCCACCTTACGCAACAGCACCCAAATGGCTAAGCGCCCTTTGTGTTCTCTGCAAGAGAACCACTGCCAGACTGCCCTGTTGACGGCAGATATAGAGGATTGGCAGTCCAAAATCAGACATGCCAAATTTTTATCTACCCGACCCCATGCATAGTAGACTGTTAGCCTAGCCTGCCGATATCTGCGAATTTGGCTGCTGTTAGTGTGTGTATGGGGCCTTTCTTATTATATGATGACTAGGTAGTCACTGCCAACTTTTTGTTTTTAATTGTCTATTTTGTTCATAAAATGAAAAATGAAACAACTTTATAGTCTTCATTACAGATTTTCTTCCATTTTGTTGTTGCTAAATCTGTGTAATTCTTGTACATAGCTGAGTATTCTGTTGCTTCTGACATGGCTCTTTTTTGCTAAACCTCTTGCTTTTAAATGTAAGACCAGAGTCACACTGAATTATGACATGAATCAATAATTGGAAATGGGTATTTTTATGAATGTAATGTTCTAAATAAAGAACTGTGCTAATAGGCTTATGACTCGATGCGAGAAAGTCTCGCATTGCCTCAGCCCCATGGTAAACAATGCTCCAGCTCAATCTGCAAGGTTTTCCTCAGCCCTAATCTGAGGGAAAAACACAGCATGCTGGAATTGCCAGTGACTCTTGCATTACACGCACTGATGATCTATGGGTGCAAGTGAAACATCAGACTGCACTCAGATGTAATCCGAGTGCGGAGCGATATGCCGAGACAACCAATAGAGGAGATGGGGAGATTAATCTCTCCCTCCTCTCTGCAACTGTGATCCGATTGCAGGATTGGAGCACGCTCACAGCAGAGCCTGAGCAGAGTGTCTTTAGCTTATCACACCTGTGGGAACCTCCGTCACAGATCGTACCAAAATTGCCACACCAAATGGTATAGCTTACTGGACTGTGTTGTTCAGTAATATAGTGGAAATCCAATAGACCTGCATAATAGGCTTTAATGCATTGGGTAACGTAGATTTCCTTCATACTGGAACAGAGCAAAAGAAATCACAGAGGATGTGATCATATCTCTAGAGGTACCGTCACACGCTGCGATATGGCTTCCATATCGCTGGCAATTTGACTTGAGCGCGCACGTTTTGGGCACTTTTATCTGATTGCTGTGGAGCCATCACACGTAGCGATCTCACGTGCGATCTTTGGCGATCCTGCATTCTGGAAATCGCCTGCAGGAGACCAGAAGCGATCTTCCCCTAACACTTGGCCGCGTCACACGCCACAATCGTAGCAGCGGTGTGGGCATACTAGAGTGTGTTTCACCGCGCCCCTAGCACTGCGATTGGTGGACAGAACTGCGTTCCCATTGGTCAGCCTTGTGTTAACGCACGGGTCATCAAATAAGGCGCCTTGGACACGGCCGGCCAATCGGAACGCAGTATCACCCACCAATTGCCGCAGATGCGGTGCAAAAAAACACCATCCAAGCACGCCTACGGGATTTATTTCAGGATCGCTGTGTACGTCGCTATCGCCCTGTCACATGGCACGATCCGCTGAAATCGCCTGGTGGATAGCGCCTGGTTTCACTGCAGTGCAGGGCAATCAGGCGATGCTCCACCGGTGATTTTTCGTAGGTTTCCACATCGCCAAATTCGGGAATTGCCAGCATTCTCGCCAGCTATATGGCGGCGTGTGACGGTAACTTAAGAAATGTATCAGCAAGAAGGGAGAAAGGTTATATATTTCAGATCTGTGTGGTGAGGGAGCAAAGAATCTATGGTGGCCTGATGCTTCCTGGACCAAATACAGTATTTGAGGTCGGCTCTCACTTTCTTCCTCTCCATGTAGAGTGGCCTTTGTACAGATCAAAGATCTTGGCTGGAAAGACTTCCAATAGAAGTCCATGCAAATCTCTGGACAATAGGTTCTGTAATCTCTGTTGCCTCCTATAAAGCAGATTTTTTTAGCTGCTGTTAACACAGCAGATTGTTAGCTCGGAAAGATGGCTACCCCGATAATTTCAAATAAAATGTATATAAAAAAAAATCTGCACAAAAAAAAATATAAATAAAATAAAATTAGAAAATCAATTCACATCAGTGTCTGGGTTTAGATAGTAAAGACAGGTGATCTTTTCTTAGATGCTTCTCCATTTTAAAATGTTTTAACAAATATTGATAGTTCTACATTGCTGGAGGTCTGTTCTATGTTGAGGTCTCCATTATCTTTACAGAATGGGCATGTGACACATCCCCCCTCCATGTCTGCCCGCTAAGTGGCTTTACTCTACATTAATATTTATAGGAGATGCACCATTTCTCTGCTGTGTACAGCCGCAGTTAGGCTGGCTTCACACTTGCAGATGCATCTGCAGCGTTTTGCAGATGCATCTGCAAGTATCAGCATGCAGACCACGGCCGTGGTGTGAATGCTCTCATTGATTCCTATATGTGAGCCGTAAGCAGGCGTATGCCTGCTTACAGATCACACTCTCCCGCCCGCACTATGGACGCGAGATGTTGCGTCCAAGGTGCGGGGCGGGAGTGTGTGATCTGTCAGCAGGCATACGCCTGCTTACGGCTCACATATAGGAATCAATGAGAGCATTCAGACCGCGGTGCGCCCTATTATAAACATAGGGACCGCGGTCTGCATGCTGATACTTGCAGATGCATCTGCAAAACGCTGCAGATGCATCTGCAAGTGTGAAGGCAGCCTTAGAGCTCACTGGCTATTTATGTGATTAGAAGTGCAAGTCCTTGGATTACATCTACACCCATATTACATACCGTAACTTTACAAATCTATAAAGACAGACAACATTTATTTGGATAATAAGTGGCTGAGGCCTTATTAAATCTAACGTATAGGACCTGGCATAACATTTCAACTTGTAACTACTTCATTTCTAGCAGCTCAGGCATGAGTATGAGCTGGTTATCATGTTTTAAAGGAGTTCTCCGGACATGGTATTGACTTAACATATTTGGCTGAGTTGGGTGTTTGACCCTTACTATCAGTGGCGTAACTTCAGGCCCAGGGGCCCCGATGCGGAAGCTCCAACGGGGCCCCTAATTAGTCTTTTTCTATAGGCCAAAGGGACATTTGGGGCCCCCCTAGGCTGCAGGGCCCGGGTGCGATCGCAACCCCATTGTAGTTATGCCCCTGCTTACTATTATGATATTTATGACCTTCAGTATCACATGCCAGAAGAAACAACCTCTTTAACTGTCCACTCACTTTACTGAGTAACTAAAGAACAAAGAAGGGGCAGTTCCTCAGGTATAGCACCGCTCACCATTTCCCTGCTGTTTCTGGGGAAGACCAATGATATTTTTTTTTATTTTGATGTCTCTTTAGAACTAGCACAATCGCTGCGGCTTATTAATAGTGGAAGAATTGTGTCACGGTTACTGGAGTTGGAAACGTGACTGTCATATCTTGTCCCTTTCTTAAAGGTCCATAAGGGTTTGGCATTAACAAAACAAAATGGCATGGTTAGGGCACCCATTTTTATGCCATAATTGGTGGTAATCCTATGTTTAAGTAGATCAAAGCACTTTCAGTAACTTGGTCTACTGTCAACCACATCGGTGTAGTCATAAGGGACCTGAATGAGTGATGCTTGTTTGGTCATCATTTCCTGAAGCAGGTCAAATACATTTCTCGGCCTGTCATGTGAAGGAAGCCACTAGCATGTTAATGATAATGTGATTTTCCAGTAAGACACTGTACATCACACAAAAGTGAAGCTCACTATGACTTAAGAAATATATGTTTTTATTATTTTAATGGTGAATACCAAAGCAAAAGAGAACCCTATGTTCTTGAGATGAGTTGGCTACCAATCTGATTGACTTGTAATGTGTTTGGGAGGGCATTACTATCAAAACTTAAAATATAAAATTAAATCTGGCACTCAGTGTTTGCACTCCATCTGAGAGCAGCATGACGTAGGGATAGAGACCCTGAATTCAGCGAGGAGACCAGGTTACCTAGTGGAAACCCACGGAAACATGATGAGAGTATACAAACTCATTACAGGTGATGTCCTTAATAGGATTTGTACCCAGGACCCAGCGTTGCAAAGCAACACTTCTGAGTGTTTACCAGAAGATTAGTAGCTAAGAGGCAACAACACACCTTAAAAAAGCAAATGATTAAATGAATACACCTTTTTATTTTTGTCTAATGTCCAGTTAAGTTCTTCCTAGACAGCTAAGGGTTCATATTGAATTATCTAACAAATCTTCTAGATCAGTGGTAGTCAACTAGTGTTATAGAATATGGTTTGCTTTCACCTCCTAGATCTTGAGGTTAGGGTCACCAGGCTGCTCTTCTGATTTCACCACCTTTTGACTTCTTGTGTGGGCCTCAGCGTACTCTGAGCCGGGCTGGGGCGATGTCATGGTGGCGTGGCCCCAGAGCGGTCAATAAAAAGGGAAATAGTTAATGGAGTAAGGGGATTATAGGGATTTAGGGGTGGTTGTCATGACACCACCCGTGGTATTCGGCTAATAATTGCCGACGCTGTGGATCGGGACCTCTGGGGATAATGGGATAGCAGCTATGATGGTCTCGCTCCCCACGGGTGGAGCGTTTCCCCCTTGGCATCCGGTGTAGGGATAGTGGTGGTGGAGGGCCAGTGGAGCTGATCTGGCCAGAGAGCGGGATCAGAATGCTCCTGGGGCCTGCGCGGCTTATCAGTTTGCCGCTCCTCAGGTGGGAAATGAACAGTCTTACACACAGTTCTCAGTTCCACACCCGGTTTACTTAGCTTTCACTCTGCTAGCACCACAGGGTACAGTTCATGTTCATTTGCAGTCCGGATGTCCAGGACACCCCCTTTTGTGTTCCCTCCTTCTCAGGTTGTTCTCTCCCAGCGCTGCCTGCTCGCCTTACTGGCAGCCACGGGTCCTGTCAGGCGACCAGCCATGTCCCCTAACCCTAGTATGGCTATCTTCTCAGCGGATGTGTCGGAAGTTGGCCACAGCTCCTCTAGATCTCGTGGCCTCTGGTTCCGTGGTTGGAGTGTAGAGTCTCCTCGCCACCTTCAGGGCTGTTCCCCTGATTCTCAACCTGCCCCTCCACTTCACTTTAGATTCGAGTGCATGGATGGATCGCTCACTGCCCGCGCCACTAGGGCTCCCTCTGCAGTCTGCTGTTTCGGGACCTGGGACGAGCCTCATCTCAGCTCAAGTCCTCCAGGGTCCTTCTCCTTTCACTACTTCCACCATCTGACCACTACTTCCTGCTGTTCATCCCTCCTAACTCCTCTCCTACTTCTTGACTGTTCCTCTACTAACTTCCCACCCTCCACCTCTTTCCCTGTCATCCTGCTGACTACCCTGGGCCCTCCCCCTATCGGGTCTGCCCGCTGTCCCCGGGACCGGGTGTGTTGGGTGCTTTTGTGGGTACCTGGACTTACCATCCCGTTGACTGCGAACAGTGGACTGAGTGCAGTACCCCTCTGTGGTGACCAGCCAGCAGGTGCGCTACATGTGTCTAATACCAACCTTTTCTGGTGGTAATAATTATAGTGGTAGGAATATTGTCTACTATTATAGGGTATTGCTAGTCTCCATTTATACTGATACCTGGTGTATGTCTTACACACCAACCCAATATTTGCTTACACGGTAGAGAAGTGGAGCAACATGATCACACATGAAGAACAGCCCTGCAAGATTATACTTTTTATTCAAGCTATCATGATGTCTATTCCCGACTAGATTACTTCTTTCTGAAACACTGGGATCTGAGTTCCTTGATAGATGTAAACATTGACCCTATCACTTTCTCCGACCACGCTCTGGTGAGACTAACGGTGGCTACGACGGATTACAGGGTGGCTGGATTTTAAACTCCTCCTTGTTAGCGGATGACATGGTGATGACGGACGTTGAATGTACTGTAAAGGATTATTTTCTGCGCAATGTAGAGACGGCCAGCTCACCTAACGTGGTATGGGAGGCGTTTATAAAGGGTGTTTATAAAGCATGGGGCGCGTTTGAAGAGAGAAAGGGAGCAGGGGGTGGAGGGCCTGGTGGCGGAGATTCACAATTTGGAAACGAGCCCCAAGGCACAACAAGATCCTCAGACTCTTGCTCTGCTCCTGAGAAGACATGAACAATTACAGACACTGTTAATGTCTAAGGCTAAGATCTCACTGGCCAGGTGTCGGAGACACTTTTACGAATTCGGGAATAAAACTAGTAAAACTCTGGCCAGAGCCTTGCGAACACAGCGTGCAAGAGGATTTGTCCCCCAGGCCCAGGATGCTAAGGGTAATGTAGTATCTACCCGCTTGAAATTGCTTCTGCTTTTAGAGACTTTTATGCCAAACTCTACTCCCTTGGAAGCACGGTCTCGTCAGATAGCTTGAATGTAAATAGGCAAAAGTTGAGAGCATATGTTGAAAGCTCGGGCCTACCTAAAATCTCAGATGGTTACTTAACCTCACTGGAGAGCCCAATCTCGGCAGAGGAACTACTGGAGGCTATACGCCAGTCGCCTAACGGTAAGGCTCCGGGTCCTGACGGCTTGCCGTTGGAATGTTACAAATGGCTACTTCCTCAACTATCCTCCCCATTTTTGGTAGCCATTAACAACATCGCAGCAACTTCCGAGACTGTGATCCCTAAAGACGCCCTTAGAGCTAATATAGTGGTAATCCCTAAAGAGGGTAATGATCCGCTGAACTGTGCGAGCTACAGCCCAATATCCCTCCTTAACGCGGATCTGAAATTATTTACCAGAATATTGGCGAATAGATTGTCCCGACTGATGGGAGATATTATCCACCCAGATCAGGCGGGCTTCATGCGGAGTAGGGAGGCTCGGGATAACACGACAAAGGCCCTGAATCTTATTTACAGGTCAAGATTGGTCGGCTCGCCTATGCTGCTGTGATCTACTGATGCCGAAAAGACATTTGACTGAGTCAATTGGGATTTTATGAGAGAAGTACTAAGATCTATAGGGCTGAAATCTTCTATGTTGCGCTGGATTGAGGCGATCTATAGCTGCTTGTGTCAGAGTAAATGGAGTGCATTCAGACTGTTTTCCGATCGTTAAAGGGAACCTGGCCTCACAAACTGACCCCCCCCCACATCTTTCTACCTGTCCCTGCACCCCCTCTTATCATTTCTAGACATCCCATTTGCAGAAAAATCGACTTTGTAAAGTAGAGAAAAGGTTATAATCACCTCCGTCCTGTGCGAGTTCTCTGTTTCTGAATTGGTCTCAAAGGCAGGCCTGTCTGCTGCTCCCTTATAATTATAATATGCTTTGTGATCCCTTGTAATTATGCACGCCCCTCTCTGCTTGCTAAGAGCCTGGCCGCGTCATGAAAGGGGCGGGGCTACATCACGTCATGCCATTAGCTCCGCCCCTTCATGACGCGGCCAGGCTCTCAGCAAGGCAGCAACCTGAGAGGGGCGTGCATAATTACAAGGGAGCAGCAGACAGGCTTGCCTTTGAGACTAATTCAGAAACCGAGAACCCACACAGGACGGAGGTGAATATAACCTCTTCTCTACTTTACAAAATCGATTTTTTTCTGCAAAAGGGATGGCTAGAAATGATAATAGGGGGTGCAGGAACAGGTAGAAAGATGCGGGGGGGGGGGGGCAGTTTGTGAGGTCAGGTTCCCTTTAACGGTACACGACAGTGGTGTCCCCTCTCACCGTTAATATTTGTGCTGACTCTGGAGTCCCTCCTGCGACACATCAAAAACAACTCGGACATTATGGCGTCGGGAGCCCCTGTGACTTCCCATAAAATAGCGGCATATGTGGACGACTTTTTATTTTTCAATTCCAATCCAGTGGTCTCTCTCCAGTGTCTGATGTCAGAGCTAGACGAATATTCTTCCTTATCCAATCTTAAGATTAATTGATCCAAATCGGAGGCTCTTAAAATAAATCTCTCTAATAAGATGGTGACCAGCATCAGATCGAGCTTCAAATTTAGGTGGGCAGGGTCCTCCCCGAAATACCTGGGAATCAATTTGACAGCGGGTTTGGACTTGGTATATAAAATAAATTTTGTCCCCCTACTGGAGAAATTATGAGACGATTGCCGTAGATGGTCAAGAGGTCACTTCACCTGGTTTGGGAGATGTGAAATCTTAAAAATGAATGCTGTGCCGCAGGCCCTTTACCTCCTGCAGACAGTTCCAATTAAGCTCCCGGAATCCTTTTTTAAGGTGTTTTCTTCTCTTCAAAATAGATTCGTTTGGGCTGGTAAACCGGTCAGACTGGCCAGATCTTTATTGTGCAGACAAAAATTGGGAGGCGTGGGTCTTCCGGACTTGAAATCTTACTATATATCCGCACATTTGATAAGGGTGGTGGATTGGTGTAGACACTGCTTAACCAAACAATGGGTCGGCATAGAGCAGAGCTTCACGAGCATCCCCTTGAGGGCTCTGCTATGGTTACCCGTCACCCCTGACCTCGGTTTGAGAACCCATCCTACCATAGGATCCACCTTGCAATGTTGTTCCTCTCCTCAGTTGAGGTCTCGCATGATCCCCTACCCGTCGCGTATGACTCAAATTCTTGGATCCCCTGACTTTAGTCCGAGACTGACGGACCCGTTTTTTCGGACATGGATTGAGGAGGGGCATTTTAGAGCAGAACAGTTTATTAGAAATTTTGCCTGGATGTGGGTGGAGGACATTTGCGCAGAGAGGGTGTTGCCCCAACCAGGCCCCTGGAGGATGTTACAGCTGAGACATTATATGAAATCTCTCCCGGAGGCTTCGCTATTCATAGGCCCCCCCACCAAATTCGAGGGACTATGCCTAGAATAGGAACCCATATCACATTCGCTGTCGGTGGTGAAATCTATACTGGCCAGCTCGGAGGATCTGCCCCCTCCACGGTTCCTTCTGAAGTGGGAGCGGGATTTAAATATCCAACTCATCCCTGAACAGAGAGAGGGTATTTTAACAATGGCCCATAAATCCTCCATCAGCTCAAACCTCCAAGAGGCAAACTATAAGATTTTAACTAGGTGGTACGGGGTTCCCGAATACTCCACGCTATGTTCCCATCGATAGAGCTGACTTGTTGGAGGTGTGGAAAGGAGGAGGGAACTTTTCTGCATGTCTTTTGGACATGTGAGAAAGTAGATCGTTTTTGGGCAGAGGTAGAGGACATAATACGTCGAGTCACAAAGACCGAGCAGGTCTTGGGCCCTGATCTATTCCTTCCTCAGCTCCCTATTTGCCTGATCTCGACTTACAGGACTTCCCTTTTACGCTTTCTGGTGATGGCGGCTAGGGCTTGCGTTCCACAATGCTGGAGATCCCCTTCCCCACCGAGCATCGCCATGTGGGTGAATAAAGTTAATGACCTGATGCAGATGGAGGACATGACCGCATCTCTCAGGAACACCTATGCGGAGTTCTTTGGCACCTAGTACCAATGGTCTGACTTTAAGACCTCTCAGGAGTACCCATTATTATTGTTGAGTGACCAATCAGATAGATAGGGAGACCAACCACTCTCCCTTTCCCCCCTTCCCCATCCCCTTTCCTGCCCCTGTAGTCTTCCCTGACTTTCCATCTACCTGTTCTTTCTGTTATTTACTATTCTTTATATTCTTTTTACTTCTAACTCTTTTCTCTCTTGTTCCTTTTAATAAAATTGCACCAGTCCTTGGAGTGGTCTGGTTGTAGCTTATGGCCTTTGGCCCTACTGACAAGTGAAGATGTTAATGTCCACCATGTTTGGATAAAACTGCCTACAATTGGGGCAGAAGTGAATCGGTCTTATAACGTAAATCAAATAGTGCAACAGCTGGGCTTACGCCCGCCTATGCTGACTAACGTAGCACCCATTCCTTGGGTTCCAACGCTGTTGTGTTATGTAGTAAGCGGAACAGACCCTATATCTTCAGTTGTATGGCTGTGTCACATTGTGTGAATTCTGATGCTATATATTTTTGGCTTTATAACTGTATTACGTTGTATTGTTATTGCCCTTTTATAAATAAAAAATGTAAAAAAAAACAAACAAAAAAAAAAAAAACGCCCTGCAAGGCATGAAGAAGCATGTAAGTGCGAAGTTGGATTATGGCTTCTGTCTTTATATTGCGGCAATGAAGCAAATATTTGCTGCCTCATCCTTTCTTATACTTGGCTTTCTCTGGTAGTTCATCTAGTAGATCACATTCCACAAAAAAATAGATCCAATATTGAAAAAAGGGGCAGCTCTTGGTATATGCTATGGTCAGTCTCTCGTATAAATCCATATTTAAGGACAAATATAAGGAATAGACAATTAAATCATATTTAATCCACATGAACAATGTGTATTGTGAAAACCTTAGTTAAAGAAGGTCATTAATCCTGTCCATGCCCAATATTTGGAGCAGGAAATACTGTTCCGATGACAGGATAAAGCCACCTGATATCTGCCGTAAGGCTTATTACAATGACTGTGATGGAATTGATAACTGCTAGAGCTTCTATTACTAAATAATAGTGGAGCAGCCATTTCCAGGCTCCCGCATGGCCTGTTGATTGCCTGCCCACCACACAATGCCTTCTGAGGACAGCCTCCTTGTACTACAGGATGTAGTAAACTAGTCGCCCTTTGATCTGCCACAAGTTGCCACTGCCTTGGCCCAGTAACCTTGAGAAGTCAGTTTCTCAGAGACTCTCATTTTCCTCCTTTCTAGTTTCCTTGCCTGCGGCTCCTGTTTTTTAGGAGGGAGAAAGGAAGTTGTCCAGACAGACTTCCTTTTCAGGCCTGATGATCATTAGTGGATTACGGAAATTTGCTGTCCCTGACCCCCTGCTGCAAGTTTACAGATATGGTATAGACTTCCATAAGGATTGTACGCGGGCTGTAAGGTCACTTCTCTGACTTCTGGATCTTCCAAGTGTTATTTGTATCGAGTTGTCACAATCCCTGTGGATCTGTTCTTTGACCGCTGTCACTTCTGGTTAGCTCGCATGAAGACTGATATTTCCTTTACTATCTGCAAATCTGTATTGAACATTGAATATCTCATATGCAGGAAAGCGAAATCCGACCTATTATTTCTTTAAAGGGCAAAGCACGTCCTTTACCGCATTGTGCCATCTGTGATGAACCATCTACATCCTGCATTTTATGAAATGCAGATGGAAGTAACACTTACATCATCTTTTACGATGGATATGAGTGGTGATCTTTACAGCAATTAGTTTCCTTTGAATGTGGAAATTAATTGAAATATCCGCTCTGCAGAAGTGGTTGATACACTGCTGTAACCTAACCTAACACCGCATTATTCAGTGATACAATTTTTCCCTACAATGACTGATTTATGAACCAGTACACTCGCGTAGCAGTAGATTTCAGTAATGTGATGAAGCATTGCCAGAGTTGTACTTAAAAGAAAAACACTCGGGGAATTTTTTTCTTGTTTCCTCAATTTGTAACGTACGTGAGGTTAATTTTCTTATCAATAGTATGATCTCTGTTCCATTCCAGTTGACTGTGACTCTATCATACAGGGTCTGCGTAGACCTAAGGTGAGACTCCCATCGAGGCTCTCGAGAAATGCACTGAGAGGCTGATCTCTGGTCTATCCGTATGTTTCGGGAAGTCAAATATGTGGTAGCTGTGGGATGAAAACAGCGTTTGACTGGTGGCTGGTAATCTTATCAGCAAATAATAACACATAATGGTGGGCATGGGGTCACAGATAATTGACAGGTTTATTGTGGGCTTTTGTACTCGCACTGATGCTTCACCAATCTGCTGGCTTTGTGACAGAAGTGTTTGAAGAACCCTGTTTTAGTCTGCTAAGCTAGATCTGCAGGTTAAGGAGAGCTGGATTTATGACGAGTTGTTGGGTTGCTGCCCAGTATCATGAGGAGTGGGCACTGAGTTTCCCCGATGAGGAAATCCCACATCAAAGGCTTTGCGTAGAGTTAGGCCGCTCCTAACTGTCATTAAAGCAAACAATTGTATGAGCGCTATATTTAGACGGCTCTTGAGATTCATATAATTTAGAGAATCAAACAATTGGAAGATGTTCTTGAACTAATGATTGTACGCTGTATTTCAATGAAGATAGCAGGAAAATGAAGTTCCCTTTACGGTGATTCAGTCATCAGAAATTGGCTATATTTAACATCTTTCCTCATATGATGTACACTTACGTCATATGTCGTTTCCGTAGGACTTGTGTGCTTGGACGCAGAGCCTGCATCTCTTCCAACAGATGATGGATGAATTATTCAGCCATCATCTGCCTCTAAGAGACAGTTGCAGTGGAGCTCCTCCCGCGGCTGCTACCATATTAAATGCCACTGTCAGTCTCTAACTGTGGTATTTAACGTGCGTTGGCATATGGCTGCACCATTTCACGTACCTATGACATCACCACAGGGTGTCAATGGGTTGCCGTAATGGCCGGAGACCTGCTGAAGACCCTGTGCCTGTCATGACTGTTCTCCAGTCAAAGGCAGTGTTTAGATGGCATTAATAACTCACCCCTCCTATCAGACCATAACCTCCTGACCTTCTCACTCTCCCACCCCCCTCCCCCAAACCACATCCCCATCTCTCCAGACACTTAGTCATCCCCGCAGAAACCTCAACCTCATCGATTTCCACTCACTCCGAGTCCCTTCTTCCCCTCGCAGGCTTAACTTCCTCACTCGACGTTGACACTGCTACCACCCTTTACAACACCACACTAACCACAGCCATTGATCGGGCCGCCCCCCTCCCACACGCTAAAACCCGTAAACACAGGCAATCCTGGCTCCCCGCCCTCACCAAAGAACTACGTCGGGCGTCCAGAGTGGCTGAGCGGAGATGGATGAAATCCCACTCCGCTGAGCACTTTGCCTCTTACAAGCAATCCCTCTCCAAATTCAAGATCGCACTCACCACCGCTAAACAAACCTACCTCCCTTCTCTAATTAATGCACTGTCCTGCAACTCCAAACAATTATTCAAAACTTTCAACTCCCTACTCCATCCCCTTGCATCCCCCCCCCCCGTACCCCCTTATCTCTGCCGACGACTTTGCAACCTTCAACCTTATCTCTGCCGACGACTTTGCAACCTTCAAACAGAAGATCGACAAAATCAGATACAGCTTTGACCCACTGTCCCCCTAGCCTCCCCCATCACCGCTCACTCTCCTTCATCCAAAGGAAGCTTTTCAGTCATGACAGAAGATCAACTCACCACCCTTCTGTCATGATCACACCTCACCACCTGTGCCCTCGATCCAATACCCTCCCACCTCATCCCTAGCCTCACCACTGTCTTCATCCCTGCCCTAACCCATCTCTTTAAGCTATCACTCACCACCGGTGTCTTCCCCTCATCCTTCAAACATGCCCTGATCTCGCCCATCCTCAAAAAAGCCTCCCTCGACCCATCTTCTGTCTCTAACTATCGCCCCATATCTCTTCTCCCCTTCGCCTCAAAACTCCTTGAACAGCATGTCCACTCAGAACTGTCCTCTAACCTCTCCTCCTCCTCCCTCTTCGACCGCCTACAATCCAGCTTCCGACCCCACTATTCCACTGAAACGGCCCTGACCAAGGTCACCAACGACCTGCTGACCGCTAAGCGCAAGCGACATTACTCCATCCTCCTCATCCTTGACCTATCTGCTGCCTTCGACACTGTTGATCGTTCCGCAGTGCCTCTCTGCCATCTAATCCTTCTTCTCTTCTCATTTCCTCAAGCTGAACATGGACAAAACAGAGTTCATCGTCTTCACCCCCCAATTCACTCTCCCCCTCTACCTGACCTCTCCATCACTGTCAATGGCTGCTCACTCTCCCCTGTCTCATGCGCTAAGTGCCCCGGGGTTACTTTCGACTCCTCCCTCTCCTTTAGACCTCACATCGAAGCCATCGCCACCTCCTGCAGGCTCCAGCTCAAAAACATCTCCCAGATCCGCTCCTTCCTTGACCACAACACAGCTAAAACCCTTGTTCAAGCTCTCGTTATCTCTCGCCTTGACTACTGCAACCTCCTACTCACCGGCCTCCCCGCCTCCTCATTTGTACCTCTTCGATCTATCTTAAACTCCACTGCCCGACTAATCCATCTGTCTTCCCGTTACTCCCCTGTCACCCCTCCACTGGCTGCCCATCCCTCAGAGATCCCAGTTTAAAACCCTAACCATGACATACAAATCCATTCATCACCTTTCCCCCCTCCCATACCTGCCTACACACAACCTACGATCCTCCGAAGAGCGCCTTCTCATCCTCTCACAATCGTATCCAAGACTTCTCCCTTGCTACACTCTGGACCTCTCTCCCCCACCACATCAGACACTCGCCTACCCTTGGTAACTTCAAAAGAAACCTGAAGACCCAGCTCTTCCGTCATGCCTACGGCCTACAATGAGACCTGACCGCTGCACCGCTACGCTATCTGCGCATCCCCCTCCTATTGTCTCCCGAAAATGGTGCAGGACATAGCACACGTTGACTTCGTTTGCACCATTAAAGTCAATGACCCAGTCGGTGCATGTGTTTGAAGCTCTGTTTTAGACGTAAGCCCCCACGGGACCACTAAACGTGCGGCAGAAGCAATGTGAACGTAGCCCAATTGTGTTGACCTGAAGAATCCTACTGATAGGTCAATTTTATTGTATATTGAACATGGTAAATAAAATGCTAAGCAACAATTACGGTAAGCGAAATGGCATTTTTTTTTTTTTTTTTTTTTTTTTTTTTTTTTTTTTGCAACTTCAACACACTTGGAATGTTTTCCCCACTTTTAGTGCATCACGATAAAATTGTCATTCAAAAGTACATTATGTCCCACAAAGAAAAGTCCTCATTTGGTTATGTCGATAGAGAAATAAAAAGGTTATGGCTCTCGGAGGAAGTAGAAGGAAAAGTGAAAATCAAGACGTAGGCTTTTGCAATTGACAATTTTTTTTTCATATCTGTATTGAAAAATTAAATTGTAGATCTTGCAAATTTTTCTTACCACTGGGGGCTTATTTAGACTGAACTTTCAGAAAGAGTTTCAGCAATTTCATTTTCATTCCAGGCAGGATTACCGTACATCCAATAACACCTCTATATACAGGTAATAATGCAGGATCCACTTGTCACTATGGGTGAAGTCGCAGCTCACCCTTCCTTCATCATGACATTTGCACATGATCATTAGATGCATCAAGACAACTAGGCAGTGTTTGGCAGTCTATTTCTGCTTTGTACATGTGGATTTCCTAAAAAAAAAAAAAAGGAAGAATGAAACTCCTTTTTGAAAAGATGGTGTTGAAAAGAAGGTTGGGTGTGGCCCCAAAAAAGTATTACAATTTATGCCTCAAAAACTGCGCAAGTTATAGGAGAAATGTACTCTATGATTGGAGTCCAATCCAGCTTTCCAGTATACTGAAAACTGGTGTGTAACACGTTAACCTTGACAATTGTGTCACTATTTCACTATATGCAGTTGCTTTTACAACGTCTTTGGCTTTAAAAGCTTTGAAAAGTGGGAAAACTTAGGAACTTCAGTAAAATTTAGTGTTTTGTTTCATGTTCTCAGCATGGTGTCTGTATGGGTATGTTGATTTATTGCCTGTAAAAACGACTTTTTTCACTTTATAAGACGCACCGATTATAAAATGCACCCCAAATTTGGTGAAGGAAATGGGGAAAAAAATGTTTTAATCCCTTCACCACCCGGGAATTTTTTGTTTTCATTTTTTTTTTTTTTTCCCCTGCTTCCAAGAGCTATAACTTTTTTTTATTTTTCCATCAATATAGACATATGAGGGCTTGTTTTTAGTGTACACTCACCTACTGCGCGGTTCCGGCATTGATGTGACATTTTCTGTCGTGCTAGTCTACAGCCCGTATCCGGTATTGGACAGCCTCTTTTAGGCCCCTTTCACATCAACGTTTTTGTCAAATTGCGGCAAGCCCCATGCATTGTCTATGGGGCTTGCGGCAAGTGCAGTCTTGCCGCGGTTGTGGCCGCGAAAAAAAAAAAACATCAGCTGCTTTTTTTTTTTAGCGGCCGCGGGTATACCGCACTTGGTGCACCAAATGCGGCCGTTAGGCGGCAGATGCGGAAAATGCCGCAATTTAAAAAAAAACGCTAGTGTGAAAGGGGCCTAAGGCTGCTTTCACATCTGGGGTTTTTGAAAACTACAGCAGTTGCGGTCAAAAAACCGCATGTGCCGCATTTACCGCATAATGGCAAGCCCTATGCATTCGCACTTGCGGCAAGCCCTATGCATTGTCTATGGGGCTTGCGGTAAGTGTGCGTCAGGTGCGGCAAGTGCGGTTGCGGCCGCGGAAAAAAAATGCCGCTGACTGCGTTTATTTTTGCAGCCGCAACTACCTAAACCGCACTTGCTGCACAATTACCGCAAGCCCCATAGACAATGCATGGGGCTTGCCGCAAGTGCGGCCATTATGCGGTAAATGCGGCAGATGCGGTTTTTTGACCGCAACTGCTGCATTTTTCAAAAACCCCAGATGTGAAAGCAGCCTTAGGCCCCTTTCACACTAGCGGTAATCGGTGATCGCGGTTGTTGCAGTGAAAAAACCGCAACTGCCGCGATTACCGCATAACGGTTGCACTTGCGGTTCACTTGCGGCAAGCCCCATGCAATGTCTATGGGGCTTGTGCGGTTCGGCACTTGCGGCAGATACGGCCGCGAAAAAAACCACGGCTGACCGCGTTTTTTTCGCAGCCGCATCTGCCGCAATTGCCGAAGCCGCACTTCCCGCACACTTACTGCAAGCCCCTTAGACATTGCATGGGGCTTGCCGCAAGTGCGGCCGTTATGCGGTAACCGCGGCAATTGAAAGGGGCCTTAGATGTATGAAAATGGATGGAAATTGTTGGGTTATGTTACAATATTATTATCCTGCTGTATATTGGGCATCTGGTTAGGAGTTTTGACATTGATTTGTGTAGAATAAATTTTTTTACACTCCTCACATTTGTTATTCACAACAATAAATGGAGGAGGACAGAGGATGTGAGAATACGGCTGTTGTTTCATTGTGGGTGGCTAGTATCTTTAAAGTCTATGGTATCTCTTGAATTTGTTTTTTTCCCCCCCAGATTTATTCGGTGGGTGGTTTTGATGTGTAGTTGTTATTTTGTTTTGATTATTTCTTCCCATCATAGGTCATCAGACCCCACTGTATTTGAAGTGCTTTTAACCATTTCTTACATGATATTATTCTGATCTTTCCCCTTACACTTTCCACTGACATTAGCCCTGTCTCCGAGGAGAGAATAGTTATGTTGCTGTAAGGCGAAGTGGAAAACTAAGAATTCATTTCCCATTTGACAGCCTTCTTCCAACTCATTAAATATTCATGTCTCAGCTGGTGATGTAGAAAGAAGGCAGCGCCAATCCTGCAGAGTCGGCCAGCGGAGCAGAATGAGCGGTTCCAGCCATGAAATACATTTCTCACTTGTTAATGTTTTTTCTCCATCCAGCTGAGTTTTAATACCATGCATTTACAGAACTGAAGGCATCAGTATGGTGTAATGTCCCAATTTCTATTTTCTACACTGTAAGGACCAAAGTGTCTTAACCCTTTTTGTTTACATTTCTCTCAAATTGTTTCATTTAAAAGGAATCTGGGCGCAGTCTTGAAAGCGCAAACTATGTATATGCACCTCTCCAGTCCATTCCTCCATAACTGAGAAATCAGCTTTTCAATTGCTCTGCAAATGAGACTGAAGTCCTATTGTAGATCTGGAGTCGCTGTCACTCCAGCTCTATTTTCTGTCCAGTGCCATCTCCTCCTGATTGGCTACTCCTTTGCCTCAGCATAGAGACTGTTAGTTAAACAGGAAGAGGTGAAGCTGGTGTGACAGAGGTGTTGGAGCTACAATTTATTTGGATATTAATTCAAGCACTGACTTCCCAGTGACAGATGAACAGACTGGCCATGTAAAGGTATTGCTGGACTAGTCTTAAGGTGGGGTCACACGTGGCGATGTCGCCCGCGACATCGCTGAAAAGTGACATAACAGCGATGTCGCGGGCGATATTGCAAGTGCGTCGCGCTGTGTGACAGCGCGACGCAACTGCAAATTATCGCTGGTCGCAGGTTGACAGGTTTATGAACATGTTCATAAACCTGTCAACCTGTGACCAACGATTAGGCTGGATCGCGCCGTCTGACACTGTTGGCGGCGCGATCCAGCCTATATGGCAGCGTTCCTGAGCCATCGGTCGCTGGGCTGAGCCCAGCCCAGCGAGCGATGGCTCCGCCCACATCGCCGCCGCGTTACCGGCAACGTCGTGCCGTGTGACAGCTGACCTGCGATGTCGGAAGCGAGCGGGCACCCGTGCTGGCCAGATCGTGCTGTGTGACAGCACCTTTAGAAAGAGCTACATCCTACTATATAATCGCCTTATCATGTCTCTCTGTCTCTCTGTAAGGCGGCCGTCACACTCATCAATATCGTGAGCGATATTGTTAGCGATCACGTGCACGCGCGATCGCTAACGATATCGTTCACATCGCTGGTGAGCTGTCATACAGGCAGACTCACCAGCGATGTGGACCAGCGAGATGGCTGGTAACTATGGTACACATCGGGTTACTAGGCGCCGCGCGGCGCTTAGTAACCCAACGTTTACCATAGATTCCATCTCCCAGCATAGGCTCTGCCGCTGGGAGATGGATCAACGTGGTGTCACACACCACGATGAAGCAGATTGAACAAGCGATGATCGCTTGATATGAGCTCCGGCTCTCATATCTGCGATGTCACGATCAAGCGATTTTACATTGTAAAATCGCTTGATTGCACGCAGCGATGCACAAACGATATCGCTTAAGCGATCAAAACGCAGATCGCTTAAGCGATATCGTGCATTGAATTGAAGCGTGTGACGGCCGCCTTACAGAAATTCCGCGTCATTGATTGGTCTCCGCTGAGCGCAGCGACCAATCAGCGGCAGATGCAGTCCGGCTGCGACTTGGCGCCAGATTTGAACCACGCACGCCGCCGCTACCGTCAGAAGATCAGTGGCGCTAGCCGCTGATCTCCCGATGGTAGCCGCGGGTCATCTCCTGCCGCACGGAGGTCAGCGGGGACACAGCCGATCATCTCCCAGCTGTTCGCAGCGGAAGTACCTCGACCGGCGCTAGCGATCTCGCTCAGCGTGACACACAGCAGCGACCAGACCCCCACTGTGAGATCGCTAATCCTGTCACGGAGGTCAGTGGTGACGCAGCCGGGGGATGACCAGCTAAAGCCGGTCATCTCCCGTCTGCCCGCAGAGGAAGTACCCCGACCGGCGCTAGTGATCTCGCTCAGCGTGACACGCAGCAGTGACCAAGGCCCCGCTGTGAGATCGCTGATCCTGTCACGGAGGTCAGCGGCGACACAGCGATCTTGCTCAGTGTGACACGCAGCAGCAACCACGTAGTGACGCTCCAGCGTTCCCTACCAGGTCGAATCATTTGTCGGAATCACTGGAGCGTCGCCAAGTGTGACGGTACCTTACTGATTGCTGGTGAGGTGTCACACGTACAGATATATTGAACGAAGCCGTGATGCTGATTGTGGAAAATCATGTATTCATTGCATTATTTTTAAATCTTTATAAATAAACTACATATATATTTTAGAATACCCAATGCGTTAGAATCAGGCCACCATCTCTAGTATATATATAAATAGCTTGGGGTATGAAATCCTGCTGACAGATTTTCTTTTAAAGTGAACCGTGCACCCCCTTTGGCCATTCTAACTCCTGCCTACCACCTTGTACATGATGTATTTGGGGTTCCTGTGACCCCTCTATATGCCTAGTGGTCCCCTGCTTACCTCACAAATGAACTTTTAATATCTCCTGCGCGGTATGTAAATAAGCTGAAAATGGCCCGGGAGGATCTGCTCAATCTGGTCCGCCTCCCCGCTGGTTGAAATGCTGGCCTTGCTCTTGTGAAAAGGCCTCCCCTCCTGTGTATGTCACACTGCTCTCGCGCCTGTGCAGTGGCGTGGGTCTCAGTGCTCAATTCAAGTGCAACTGTGGCAGAAGTCTCGCGAGACTCTGTCACAGATGTGCTTGCATTGAGCATGGAGACTCGCGCCACTGCACAGGCGTGAGAACAGTGTGAGGTACACAGGAGGGGCGGGCATTTCAACCAGCGGGGCGGTGAGGTGCAGATAAAGCACATCCTCCAGGACCATTTTCAGCTCATTTCCAAACCGCGTGGGAGATATCAAAAGTTAATTTGAGGTACGCAGGGGGACCCCAAATACATCATGTATAAAGACCTTATAATAAGCTGGTGGGCAGGGGTTAGAATGGCCAATGGGGGTGACAGGTTCCCTTTAAGGTATAATGATACACAGCGGTTGAAATAAGTATTGAGCACGTTACTAATTTAAGTAAACCTATTTCTAAAGGTGCTATTGACTTGAATTTCTCACCAGATATCGTTAACAAACTATCCAATCCATGCAGGCAAAGAAATCGTACCAAACATGTCCAAAGATTAAAAGGTATATCCGAGACTTTACATACAGTTGTGGCCAAAAGTATTGACACCCCTGCAATTCTGTCAAATAATACTCAGTTTCTTCCTAAAAATGATTGCAGTCACAAATTCTTTGGTATTACTATCTTCACTTAATTTGTCTTAAATGAAAAAATACAAAAGAGAAAGAAGCAAAAGGCAAAGCATTGATCATTTCACACAAAACTCCAAAAATGGGCCAGACAAAGTATTGGCACCCTCAGCCTAATACTTGGTTGCACAACCTTTAGCCAAAATAACTGCGATCAACCGCTTCTGGTAACCATCAATGAGTTTCTTACAATGCTCTGCTGGAATTTTAGACCATTTGGCAAACTGCTCCAGGTCCCTGATATTTGAAGGGTGCCTTCTCCAAAATGCCATTTTTAGATCTCTCCACAGGTGTTCTATGGGATTCAGGTCTGGACTCATTGCTGGCTACCTTAGAAGTCTCCAGTGCTTTCTCTCAAACCATTTTCTAGTGTTTTTTGAAGTGTGTTTTGGGTCATTGTCCTGCTGGAAGACCCACGACCTCTGAGGGAGACCCAGCTTTCTCACGCTGGGCCCTACATTATGCTGCAAAATTTGTTGGTAGTCTTCAGACTTCATAATGCCATGCACACGGTCAAGCAGTCCAGTGCCAGAGGTGGCAAAGCAACCCCAAAACATCAGAGAAACTCTGCCATGTTTGACTGTTGGGACTGTGTTCATTTCTTTGAATTCCTCTTTTTTTCTCCTGTAAACTCTATGTTGATGCCTTTGCCTAAAAAGCTCTACTTTTGCCTCACCTGACCAGAGAACATTCTTCCAAAACGTTTTAGGCTTTCTCATGTAAGTTTGGGCAAACTCCAGTCTGGCTTTTTTATGTCTCGGGGTAAGAAGTAGGGTCTTCCTGGGTATCCTACCATACAGTCCCTTTTCATTCAGACACCGACGGATAGTACGGGTTGACACTGTTGTACCGTTGAACTGCAGGGCAGCTTGAACTTGTTTGGATGTTAGTCGAGGTTCTTCATCCACCATCCGCACAATCTTGCGTTGAAATCTCTCGATAATTTTTCTTTTCCGTCCACATCTAGGGAGGTTAGCCACAGTGCCATGGGCTTTAAACTTCTTGATGACACTGTGCACGGTAGACACAGGAACATTCAGGTCTTTGGAGATGGACTTGTAGCATTGAGATTGCTCATGCTTCCTCACAATTTGGTTTCTCAAGTCCTCAGACAGTTTTTTGGTCTTCTTTCTTTTCTCCATGCTCAATGTGGTACACACAAGAACAAAAGACAGAGGTTGAGTCAACTTTAATCCATGTCAACTGGCTGCAAGTGTGATTTAGTTATTGCCAACACCTGTTAGGTGCCACAGGTAAGTTACAGGTGCTGTTAATTACACAAATTAGAGAAGCATCACATGATTTTTCTAACAGTTTCAATACTTTTATCCACCCCTTTTTTATGTTTGGTGTGGAATTATATCCAATTTGGCTTTAGGACAATTCTTTTTGTGTTTTTCCATTGAAGACAAATTAAATGAAGATTGCAATCACAAATTCTTTGGTATTATTATCATTTTCAGGAAGAAACTGAGTATTATCTGACAGAATTGCAGGGGTGTCAATACTTTTGGCCACAACTGTAAAAAAAACAAAGTGCGTAAGTATTAACAGGCAGGTAGTTGACACTTGCCTGCCTGTTCTGCTCTGTGCCTTTCTTTGCCAACTCAGAGCGGTCACATGTTTGAGATCAATGTTTTGCTGAAATGTCCACTCTCATTTCATCTTTATCATCTTGGTACATGGCAAAAGATTTTTCTTAAGAACGTCTCTGTAAATTTGTGCCTTCATTCTTTTTTCAATTACTTGAAGTTTGCCAGTACAATATACTGAAAAACAAATCCCATACCATGATGTTCCCACCACCAAACTTTACTATTGGTATGGTGTTTTTTGGTGTAACTATTAGGTATCTATCCAAAGAGTTAAATTTTGGTCACATCTGACCAGACTACATTCCCCCAGTATTTCCCAGGCTTGCCTAAATGTTGTTGAGCAAACTTTAAATGCGCTTGAACATGTTTTTTGTTCAGCAATGGAGTCTTGCATGGTGAGTGTGCATACAGGTCATGGAGGGTGAGTGCATTACTTATTGTTTTCTGTGAAACAATTGTACCTGCTGATTCCCAGGTCTTTCTGTAAAGGGGGTGTCACACGCGTCAATATCGCCTGCACGATATCGGCTGCACGTGACGTTGCAGCGATATTGACGCGTGTGACATACTGCATCAACCAGCGATAAATCGCTGGTTGATGATCGCCAGGTTTCAGAACCAGCTCTGAAACCTGGCGATTGTCACCCGGTGGACACGCAGCATCGCTGCGTGTGACACCGGGACTAGCGATATTCCAGCTCCCAGCGCCTGTCACAAGCGCTGGGAGCTGGTATCCAAGGTACACTGCGGGTAACTAGGCAGCGCGCGCTGCCTAGATACTCGACGTGTACCTTAGTTACCAGCCTCCTCCGCTCACCGGGTGAGCGGAGGAGGCTGGTAACTAAGGTACACAGTCGGGTAACTAGGCAGCGCGCGCTGCCTAGATACCCGACTGTGTACCTTAGTTACCAGCCTCCTCCGCTCACCGGGTGAGCGGAGGAGGCTGGTAACTAAGGTACACGTCGGGTATCTAGGCAGCGCGCGCTGCCTAGTTACCCGCAGTGTACCTTGGAGACCAGGCTGCTCCCGCTTCCAGCAGGCTGGCAGCGGGAGCAGGACATCGTGGAAACGATATTTAAATCGTTTCCATGATGTCACTGGTCAATTGATCGCTGGTGAGTCTGTCTGTGTGACAGCTCACCAGCAATCAGCCGTCAATGTCGTCAGCGATCAGATCGCTGACGACATTGACGCGTGTGACACCCCCTTAACTCTTCACAGGTAGTCCTTGACTATTGGACAACTGTACTGATAGTTCTTTTCACTCCTCTGTCTGACATCATGCGGGGAAAACTTGGTTGTAGCTGGTTTATGGTGAAATTATGTTCTTTATCACTTCTGAATTTGGCCACAACAAGTGCTCACTGGAAAGTCCCCGTTATATCGTTCAACCTCATTCTCAACATCGTTCAAAAGTGACGTTTTGAACGATGTTGAAACTACATCGTTAGTGAGTCGTTGCGTGCAAATGAACGATTCAACAACGATAATTAGTCAAGTTGAAGTTGACAGGTTTATGAACATGTTCATAAACCTGTCAACTTTAAAACAACCAACCTGCTGTATCGTTCAGTGTGACAGCGCGCTGAACGATCTCCCAGCGGCACAGCCTTTGCTGAGAGATGGTAACCATGGTACATGTCGGGTTACTAAGTGCTGCGCGGCACTTAGTAACCCGATGTGTACCTTGGATACCAGCGTGCTCGCTGGTCCGGATCGCTGGTGAATCTGCCTGTGTGAGAGCTCACCAGCGATCTGAACGATGTTTATAGCGATCGCGCGTGCATGTGATCGCTAGCAACATCGTTCAGAGAATTGATGTGTGTGACGGTACCTGAACTTTCAGTAGTTTAGAAATTCTGTAACCAATGTCATCGCTATGTTTGTATTTCAACAGTAAGGATGCAAAGGTTTTGAGGCTGCTCCCTGATTTTACCCATCATGAGTTGTTTTTTTGTGTGGCACCTTATTAATGAGATACCTTTTTAAAGACCATCAGTTGATTTTATTTTTCACTAAGTGGCAGGATTGCTTCCTAATTGATGATAGAGTTAGCTGGTGTCATGACTTTCCTTGGCTTTTTGCACATCTTTCTTCTTGTGTTCTCCTTTTTCCCTTTCATTTCTTATTATTACACATCACTAAATTTCTGGACTTCTATGGTTTGATTGTGTGGTTTAGGGTTATTTGCTGAGAACGTCATTGTCAATAGCACCTTTAAAAATGTATTACTTAGAATATTGGTAGTTGTGTTCAATACTTATTTTACTCACTGTATATTTTGAGCATAAAAGCCATTGAGTATATGCATAGAGATGGTTCAGTGGCAGCGCAGTCAGCTGGGAATTACGAGCCTCAGTCACACCTACATGCAGCTGCAGCTCTGCTATGCCAGTTTTACTTCTTTCTTGCCTTGATTTACATGCACAGTCTTCTGGCTGTGGAAAGCCTCAATTTTATGGTTGCTACAGATTTGCTGTTCTTGCAGTTTTTGCAGTGGGCTGCTCCTTTTATAAGCTGCGTCCTTTTCACTTTATATGCTCCAAGTGGGTGAACGGAATCCGGGCGTCTCGCTCCGAGTAGTCGTTAACTTGTGATTACCCAGAAACCCTATCTGCGGTCATAGGTCTGTGTAATGTGGGATTATGTGGTCAGGTAGGTTTGTGGACCTGACGGAGGCACGTGAATGAGAGTTACTGTTAGAAAGAATTCCACTTCTGCACACAAGTGTACAGTATGCAGAACAGATTGATACCTCATTATGTCATTTGTGTCTTTTGTCAGGCTGCTATGGAATCCTAACATTCAGACGCCATCAACATTTCATTTGTTTTAATTGCTTTCATCTTGTGTGGCCTTGGATTGGTTTTATGGCCAGCCTCTTTCCTTGTTCCTACCACCTTGTCCATATCCTGCAGCATTTCACCAAAGCCTGCATCATCCACTTGTGTGGCCAGACCTTTACTAGGCAAGTCCTGAAATCGAGCTTGTGTGCTGCTATGTTTTTTATTATACGTATAAACACACTGGAATGATTTTTAGTCTGCCTTTTTAGAATGGACATAGTCATATTAGTCACCATTAGTAATCATTTGTAGCTTCCTTGTTTGGTGGGATTAACCTCAAGTGTGAACCAGATGTTTATAGACCCTGACTGCAATGCAAAGTCTTCTATTGATAATTTGGGATAACGCATCAATATAAACCTGTTTATCATGTAAATGTCAAAGTGAGACGTTCAGCTCAGCACGGAGAGATGCTCCTGCTTGGGAGGACTCAACATGACCATATATTTTAATGAAGTGGTTGTAATACCACTCTTCACCTGCAGTGGCTGCTGCAGAAAAATTGTGCAGTTTGTCACAGAACCAAACTCAATAAAATATGATCAAAGCGTTGTTCTTCTAATGTAAAAATCAACATTTGTGTGTTCAAACGTCTATTAAAGAGGGTGCTCACTTTTGGGTAATCTTTAGTTCTAATTCTAAGTAAGTGCATATACTCAGGGGTAAAGAATTATTTTTTCAATTGAGTTACCGTATATAAAAAAATTTGCACTGTTTGTCTTTTATGACCTTTGTGTACAACCCATTGGTGACTGGTGAAAGCGTTAAGTAAGGTTGCGTTCACACGCTGTACAATTGCTGCGCTGTTGATCCTCTGTGTACGGATCCGCTATTGCAGTGGAGTGCAGTAAATCACATTGACGTTCGCTGTCCCAGCCAAGTCAATGCATTTCACTATTTTGCATTCAGACACTGCACTTTTTACGGAACCTCTTTTGGACTCAAAAGCGGGTTCGTAAGGCTGGAAACACACTATCCTACTTACATGCGAGTCTCTCGGACGAGACTCGGATCAGTGACCCTGAACGGCCTCCCCTCTCTGGACGGGGAGTGTGGATAGAAGTACAAGCAGCTGACATTCCCGTCCTGACAGGGGAGAGGCCATTCCAGGTGACTGCTCCAAGACTCATCCGACTGCCTCGCGTATCACACAGACAGTGTGATTCCAGCCTAAAAAGAAGTCACATGTCAATTCTTTGGTGTGTTTTTTTCGCTGCGCTTTCACTCCCCTTGCCACACAGTACCTGTGGAGGACCTTTAAGCAGCACAATGTGACCGAGCGACGTCACCCAGTCACATGGCAGGCTGCAGGGTCCTAGAGACCACGCTCGCTGCAGCCTCTGGTGATGAGAGGAGATCACCAGTGGTCACCGAGGGAGCGTAGCTAGGTGAGTCAAGCGCAGGCGAATAACAGAGCTGCATTCACACACAGAACGCTGTGCTTTGTTCGGATCAGTTGTTACACAAAAAACGTATCCTCACAAAATGCAGCAATATGCTGTGTGTGAATGCAGACCAAGAGTATGTTCCCATGATACTGCGACACTGTGTCCTGGACACAGTGTCTCCTCTCCTGTGGGGACGCCAGGGATCTCCGTGGGTGAATGCAGACTCCCATGCCCACGGTCAGCGTTTAGGCACAGCGGCTTTTCCCTGCATTCAGCAGTTGAGATCTGATTCTGCAGGTTTACATTGACATGCTGCGGACAGGCGGCAGCACAGAAAGCCGCCCTGCAGTTCGGTTAACACTGTGGAGGAAAGAAGCACATTGGGCACAGGATTTCAGTAAATCCATCCACTGCGCTGGTACTGTACAATGCAGTGTTTATGGACGCAACGCCAACACACTACATCCATAAAGCTGCAAACACTGAACGTAGCCTAAGTATCATCTGTCATTTTGGTATGATGGTCTTTTCTTAACTCCCCTCAGCTGATGTATGGCCAAAGACCACATCTAAGTTGGATGCACAGGTAAATAAAGAGCCTGGAAAAGCTAAATGGTACAAAATGGTTAATAGGACCCAATCTCAAAAAATAATTTTAGTCCTAAATATATATATTTTCACGTAAAAAAAACCATATTGTCCCCATAGGTGGACAACCCTTTTAAACAGAATTGATCATGTAGAGATAAATGGTAACCACATGCTCACACTGTTCAACGCTCGAGTCGACCAGTTTAAGAATGTCGCCATGAACATAATGGCTACTTGAAGAACGGTAAATATAGCTCTGTAACATAAATGTAACCCGGCCCCCTGTTCTTCACTGGCCTGATGGCAGAGGCTGGGTGGGCTACCCAGAGAGAAACCTCTTGACAGGCACTCCGCTATTAAATCACCACAAAAAGGAAACCTTAGTTTACAAAAAAGTCCCAAGCAGCCAAATATTTGCTTTTAGTGCAATTACTCTTGTTTAAGGAAACTGGCTATATTTAAAGATACTTTGAAAATGTAGATTTTGTGTGACTTATGAGGATCAGATCCTTAAATACACTCCACAGTAGAAACACTGTTGAGGGATACGCACGTCTTTACACTGAAAGGCAGCCATAAGTGGAATCAGAAGGCCCCGGATTAGCGTGGTAAACAAGATCATTTCTGAGATTCTGTGGTATCTCGGCCCATTACAATTGTTATTGTGGGGTGTTTTTTTTTTTAATTTTTTTGCTTTGTTTTTTTAAGGGGATTTCATGTATTTAAACAGAGAATGTATCAACAGAAAATGACATTTTTGACCATTTTATTTGTTTTGATTTCCCATATTGCTATGCAAAAATTTGAATAAAACAAAACCAAACCCCTCTCAGAAGTCTTGCACTTTTAAGTGACCACTTAATCGAATATTAGGGTACTGTCACACTTGGCGATGCACCAACAATCCCAACAGCAATACGACCTGTAGGGATCATCGTTGCGTCGCTGTCGGGATCGCTGGTGAGATGTCAAACAGTCAGATCTCACCAGCGATGCAGCAATGATCCGGAATGATACGGAGGTCGTTGGGGCCCTGTTTCTCAGACCTGCAGTATTGAGGTTGTTGTCCCTGTCAAACATGCCGATGCATGCTGCCCAGCGGGACCCCAACGATCAAAAAATGGTCCAGGCGACTGACACGACCAGCGATCTCACAGCAGGGGCCTGGTCGTGTCAAACACAGTGAGATCGCTGGCGAGGTCGCTGTTACGTCACCAAACTTGTGACTTAGCAGCGATCTCGCTTGGTGTGACGGGGGCTTTTGACTCTCTTCCCATCCTTTGCTGAAGATTTTTCACCACTTATCACAGACAGAGGTGTTTGATGTTCTACTAATCCTATGTACAGTAGATAACACAGGATCCTCTGCAGTTTTCACTCAATGCCTTTGAAATGGTAAAATCATCAACAAATGGCCTCATCCGAATTTGACGCACTTTGTATGTGATCCCTACAGCACTGGTCAATTTCCACTGTGGGATTTTATTGGTGGGAATGAGATTTTTGTAAAATATGGTACTTGTGGTCACTGTTAATTCTGAAAGGCCATATCAGAGCCCCATTCTCAGGAATAGTGGGGGTCCCAATAGTGGGATCTCCACTGATCCACACGTTATCACCTATACTTGGGATACAGGATAACTTTTAATGTTGGGAATAACCTTTTGAAAGGAATCTGTCACCCCCAAACCCATGTTTATGGAAAATATTAATCCATCAACACATTTCCATCTATTGCTGCATTCCAGAGAAATAAGCATTTTAATTCATATGTAAAGTAGGTATTAACTCTCAGCCGAGAGCACTTTTTATTGTTATTCATTATTATAGCGCCATGTATTCCATGGTGCTTTACCTGTGAAAAGGGGCATACATAGACAAGTACAATACTCCTGAACAATACAAGGTACACAGAGGTACAGGAAGAGAGAGGACCCTGCCCATGAGGGCTCACACGCTACAAGGGATGGGTGGGGATACACCATTTTGAGCCTCTGACTGCCGAGGTTGCTTCTGTACCCAGAACCAGCATGTTTAGCTTTATATCTCATTGTCCAATTTCATTGCCTTGTCACAAATAGTGAGCATTCAAACTAAAAGGTTTTGTTCTGTGTAGGCAGAGACTCGCTAATGGGGTTGTCCTCTACTTAAACAGATCCTTCTCATTCCCCATGTTCACGCCGATAAGAATAAAAAAAGCCTATACTCACGTTTGCTGCTGACGTGGTTCTAGCGATGTAGGAAGTTCTATTCCTGGGGCTCACGTGACATTGTTTTGACATGTGAGCTCCACGACCAATCAGCACCGGCTTCCCTTTCCTCGCCTTTAGACACCGGAGTATGCAACATGAGAGCAGCTTGCCATAATGCTCATTTCTTTTTGAGTATCCCTGTGTCTGAAGGCGAGGAAAAGGAAGCTGGCATTGATTGGTCGTGGAGCTCACGTCAAAACAATGTCACGTGAACCCTGGGATAGAGGTACGCCGGAAGCAGAGGTATAAGCTTTTTTTTATTATTATGGGGATGAACATGGGCAATGAGAAGGAGTAGTCCAAGTAGAGGACAACAACTTTTAAGCACTCTGTCCTGCCCAGAACACTTTGTGGCTTTATATGTATTTTAATTAAAACACTGATTTCTCTGTAATACAGCAACAGATAGAAGATATAAAGGTCTCAATGGATTTACATTTAAAAGACTTGAATGCCTATTCATATGCAGTTTGGACGGAGGGGTTGATCTTACTGACAGTCACAGATGGGACACTGGTGAAAAAGAAAAAGTAGGTGGAAAGCCATGGTACACGAGCATGTTGTTCTAGATGTTCTGGCCCATCAGTCATATTAAACTGTACTTTCTTTCATATTTACAGTTATGAGTATATAAATTAGATACTGTGTAGGACGTGATGCAGAGGGAAAGTCCATGTGTGTAATTCTATACAGTGCACGATGGTTTTTCCTATAAGTTTCCGAACTGTCCTGTTACTGATGGCTGAGGCTGATGTGCCTATAGGTTTACAGGAACATGCAGATTTCCCCTTTGGGTTTGCATTATTTTTGTATGTCTAGGTAGATGCTGACTAACATCTATGGAGGTGTGAAAGGTAGAAGGTACTGATTTTAGTCGTCTCTAGCAGTCGTCTGACGTGGTTTCTGTTGCTGTAGTTTATGCATTTGTCTACCACGTTCTTGTGATTTAAAGGGTTCATCCCCCTTCGGCTCTGATACATTGGCAGCATTTCTGCTATAAAATACGCAATTTGCTCCAGCTTACACTTTAAGACATGCTGTGAATTTCACACTTACAAAGCAGGTTCATTTTTATTTAGCAAATTATTGGGAGTGCTCTGTCCTTACAGATCATGAGCACATTCACTTAAATTCTATCATTGTTTGCACACAAAGGAATACTTGAGTAAATCCATAGGTCATCCCTACCAGCGAGTGTTCTTGTTCAAAACTTGGTTGTTGGAAGTTGTGCATTTTTTTTGTAGTTCAGGTGTTAAAGGGTTAATCTCTGGTCTAGCAATTGAATGAGATACTGATAGGATAATACACCCATACCTATCTAGGTCGCAACACTGATATAGCTCTGCACCTTACACAATCCTTTCCTGCACTGCGGTGGTCTGGAAACTACAGTTTGGCCTGTGTTCTCGGGAAGCCTTGAGCCCTGGAACCTAGACATGGACATGCTGCTAAATCTTTCTGTGGCCCCTTTTATTCTCAGGATTGGTGATGGTAGATCTTGAAGGGGTAGTACAGTCTAAATTTTCAAGTTTGCAGTCAGTCTATGTAGACTGCAGATGTGTGAATCCTCTAATCAGTAACACTGTGCAGTGTGGGAATTCACCAGTTTCAGGGGCCACGAGTATGTGATATACATCATCCCGGCCAGACCCCCCGACAAGATGGGTGTGGCCTCGCTCAATATACTTGCATTGAGGAAAGACGCACCCATCTAGTCAGATTCTGGCCGGGGTGATGCATATCACATACTTGTGGCCATGTGACCGCCATTCCGGTCTCTAAAACGGACGAATCCTTATGACGTACAGTGCGGGCGATGTGAGGATTCGCAGGTCTGCAGTCTACAAAGTGACTGAAAACTTGTGGATTTAGTCCAGACAACCCCTTTTAATAAGGTAGGTATTGGATTCCTTAATAATTCCTGTCCCCTGATGCAGTTTTTTTTTAAAAAACAAAGCCTTACTCACCATCCCTAGGTCCAGAGCAGAATATCCATCGCTGCTCCTGGTGCTTCTCATTGTATGCAGCGCTGATGTCGCGGCGGCTGTCCTGCAATCAGTAACTCACCTCTGCCCAAGTTGGCAGCACAAATCGTTCAGAGCCATTTATCTCAATGATTGGCCGTCACTCTGACAACATGACATCAACGCTGCAGGTAATGGACACTAAGTGCAGCAGCGATAGGTAACCTCTGGGCTCGGGGAGGAGGAATAAAGATTTTTTTTTTTTTAACAACTTCAGCGGAAAGCCCCTTTTAATGTCTCTTCAATTATTTTGAATGTAACTTGATGCTATTGTTGATTTTGTTCTGCTGGTTTAAATTGATCCTGGGAACTGGACGTTTCCAAGAAACAATTGTAAATGTAATATGCTGGATACACCTGCCCCAATGCCAAGAACAGGGTTAATCAAATAAACCTTTCTTTGTGTCCAGAGAATTTGAACCTGCCCACTTATTTTTAGTTTGATCTTCAGCTCCGGCAACTGGTATTAGCCGAACGGCTGCAAAATGTAGGAAATTCTGTGTGCAATCAAAGTCTATTTCTGTCATAATTGCCAGGTGCTGGTTGTCCAGCTTCTTATGACTTTGGAAAGCCATATAGTTCAAGAGAATGAGACTACATGACCATTAAAGATGACATCCCAGCCCCCCAAGTACAGTGGGAATTTGGAGCCGCACTTTGAGACTTTCCAAGGCATGAACTGCACTGACGTTCTATAATGCAAAATGTGCATCACCTGCTTATGGTAAACACCTCGAAATGGATTCTCCCATTGCTCTGTGCAATTAAACTAACCTGTCTACACTAGATTGCCTGGAAATGAAATCCTGTTTCTTTTAACATATTGTGATTCACCCAGGGGGTCTATGGGAACTCTGTACCCGAGCGTGGAGTTGGGGGGGATGTCACTGGTGGCCTGCACGGACCCGTAGCCATGGTAGTGAATTGTAAATAAAATAAAAAGGGGATAAAAAGAAGAAATGTCTCGTGACGCCACCTGCAGTTCTGGTGATGCTCACCAGCGCCGCTGTCGGACCGCCGGGGATGGTGGTAATGCAGCTAGATGGTTCAACTCCCTGCAGGCGGAGCGGGATCCCTGGGGCAGTGTAGCTGCTGTGCTGGTTGTGGTAGCAGCTCTGTGGGTTATCTTTCTGGAGTAAGACACTGGAGGCTTATGGACTCTGTACGGGCGTTTACTTGTAAAAGTGCACAGATCAGGTTCACAGTTACACAGTTCTTTAGTGGGTAGCTGGCCGGGTAGTCACTGAGGAGAATAACGTCTCTTTGAGGCTCCCAGAGAGTATATTCTGCTTTCTTTCACTGTCCTGTTTTTTTTACTTCCTGTGCCTCCTTACTTCCTTGCGCTGCCCTGCACACCCCACTTGTTACCAGGCCCGTCGGGTGCTATGAGGTACCCTTCTCTTCTAAGGGGCTCAACCCAGTCTTGTGATCCTGGTGGGGCTGCACGTACTGATGGGGGAGACGGGGCTATTAGATGGTCCCACGACCTACCGGTGTTGATGGCTCAGGGATCAACTCCTGCACCGCGACTCGGAGCCGTTTCTCCATTGTGGGCCAGGATTCCCCGGACTGTAGCAGGTCTGGCACTGGGTCTCCTCCTTCTGTCTGGGTCGCCGCTCCTTTTGGGCACCCTCCCTGGGGGGTCTCTGTAGGACTTGTTCCTCAGAGTAGACTACTCCAACCATTCATGACCTAACTCACTCTCCGTCTCTCTAACTAACTCCCTGTGTGGTTCCCGCTCCTTCTACCCTAACACTCCTCCCACCGGAACCTATTACCCTGGTAACGGGTTGCTAATTGGTCCCCTATGCTAGGTGTAGGGATGCTGGGATAAGAGCCTCAGGTTGACGTTACACTCCCCAATGACAGGAATACCGCACAGTCAGTTATGGGTGCAGTACCTGTACTGTGGCGCACTGACCAGTGGAGTGCCACAATTGCCCTGGGATTAAATAAGTAGCCAGCAGATGAGTCAATGAATGCACCTGGCCATACGCACATCTTGTATGAGTTCTGTGCTGGGATGTGCCTGACCATATTCTCTTCTACCTGGTGTTGACAAATTGAAGTACTGATACAATGTGAAAGGGTTAAGCCTGTGGTCGAACTCTTCATCTGGAGACAGGAGGTTGAGCATACTGCATGGCTCCATGTTATTTTCTGCTGACCTTTCCCAGATTCTTCCTTGTTATGGACTGCTGCCAGACAACCATATGATTATCAGAATTCTATCTATTGCTACGACAAGGTTTGGCAATTGTTCATCTGAACACAACAAAAACATGAACCAGTGCAGACTGTAAATGAATCAATACGGCGTAGTCTCAATATGGCTGCCGAATTCAAGTGGGTAAATAAATAGTTGTGAATTGAAATGAAATCTGTCATGGTGCACTAGCAAAATCTGTCGCTGTTGCAGAGTGGGGTGGAAAGCCCTCATGTGCCACTTTATCTCCAGCACACATTCTCGTTGGCAGGGCATGTGTCAGATCCTCCAGATGATGCAGACCAGTGCACATTGATCTTGGCACAGGGCACAAGCTTGTTGGCCAAAGCAGGTTGTCAGGGATTTTGCTAACAAATCAATTAGCAAGTAGTAAATGGCTCTGACTGCAACAAACAGTCACTGTCTACCACTGACAAGAAGCTGCTGTGTATGAAGAGGTTGGAGGCCAGGAGCTAGGGAACCTTATGTTGGTAACATGAGACGTGCCATTGATCCTTTAGGTTCCTCACGGCCTTTTACTATATAAACAGCTGTTGTATCAAGCCCAGTTATTCAAGGGGTTAAGACCTAGTGATTTTCACATTGGCATTATAAAGCACATTATCACTCATTCACTGTTAATCTTTTAACAGCCTTCACCCTTGAAGAGGATCCCTTGACTGTTGACATGTGGTTAAAGCACATTTTATAGACCACAAATAGGCTTAGGGGCAGTATGGTCTCATAAATGTTAGAGTGTACATCTTAATGTAGGTTAGGACTGTGCATGGGACTCTTGTAAGCCACTATCCCTGTCGTCATATGCCCATATCTTCTAATGGTATAGAAATGGTAGCAAGGTAAATGCTTACCGTAGGTTGGCTAGTATACACCTTGCTGTCTCCATAGCATAGAGTTAGACCTGGAAACCTTGACCCATGCCTTTTTTGATAATGTATGTTACAATGACAAATTGCAAAGAATGTGCATATACAGTATCGTAAAATGCTAGTGGGTTGACAAATGGCTTGATCTCGCTAAAGGTACCGTTACACGCTTCAATGTTGAAACAATATCACTAACGATATCGTGGGCGCTCGGTCATTAGGACATCGTTTTGACATCGTTGGTGAGATGTCACACATGTAGATATCGTGAACGATGCACCAACGATGTAGCGAGCAGCTATCATTCACACAACCCAGCGAACGATACTTGTTCACTGTTGTGAATAGGTGAAGTCAGTAATGACATCGTTATCGCGGTGTCACACAACGTGCAGCAGGTTGGCTGATCATAGATCGTTTGATTTGAGAACATGTTCTCAAATCTGCAATCATCGATCCAACAATTTATCAGTCGTACCTTGGTGTTACACGAAACGACGTCCTAACGATGCCGCTTGAACGACTCCAAACCTGTGATGTTTAAGCGATATTGTTAACGATCTCGTACCACTTAACGGTACCTTTATTTAGAATGAAGTTAAAATGCAGTTTTTCTCTCCCTTATAAGAGGACTTGTCAGCTCCTTTAAAATTTCAGTTTTCGTGAATACATATGTTACCCATGAAAAAAATTACTCGTAGATTCCCTTTAAGAAAAAATGAATATCAGTAAAGGTACCGTTACACGGTACAAGATCGTCAACAATATCGCTCAAACATCACGGGTTTGGAGTAATTGAAACGACATCGTTAGGACGTTGTTGCGTGTACCACCGCGATACAACTACGATAAATTGTTGGATCGTTGACTGCAGATTTGAGAGCATGTTCTCAAATCAAACAATCCACGATCAGCCAACCTAAAGCTTCGTGCTGTGTGACACCGCGATAACTATGTCGTTCACGACTGCACCCATTCACATCAATGAACAAGTATCGTTTGCTGGGTTGTGCGAACGATAGCTGCTCGCTGGATCGTTGGTGCGTCATCCACGATATTTATGTGTGACATCTCACCAACGATGTCAAAACTATATCCTAACGACCGCGCCCCCGAGATCGTTAGTGAGATCGTTTCAACATTGAAGCATGTAACGGTACCTTAAGATCAACCTTCCAATCCTAAGACCTCATATATTGGAATGCAGGTCTACACCTTTAGAGCTTCTCTCTGTTGCTGCATTACTGAGTAATGTCTCATTTACATATGAATGAAAACTTTCTGGATATGGCAGAGCACTTCCCAACCCTTTTATGGATGCATCAACCTCTCCTGTTCTGTATAACTACTCCAGCCTCTTCTGTGCTTTATAGCTACTTCAACCTCTCCTGTGCTGTATTGCTACCCCTGCATCTCCAACGATGCATAGATGCCTCAGCCTCTCCTGTAATGTATAGATGCCTCAGCCTCTCCTGTGCTTTATAGTTACCCCACCTTCTCCTGTGAATCATAGATGCCTTAGCCTCTCCTGTGCTGTATAGCTACCCGAGCCTCTCTTGTGATGTATAGATGCATCATCCTTCTTGTGATGTATAGATGCATCATCCTCTCTTGTGATGTATAGATGCATCATCCTCTCTTGTGATGTATAGATGCATCATCCTCTCTTGTGATGTATAGATGCATCATCCTCTCTTGTGATGTATAGATGCATCATCCTCTCCTGTGATGTATGGCTGCCCCAGCCTCTCCTGTGATGTATGGCTGCCCCAGCCTCTCCTGTGATGTATGGCTGCCCCAGCCTCTCCTGTGATGTATGGCTGCCCCAGCCTCTCCGGTGATGTATGGCTGCCCCAGCCTCTCCGGTGATGTATGGCTGCCCCAGCCTCTCTGGTGATGTATGGCTGCCCCAGCCTCTCTGGTGATGTATGGCTGCCCCAGCCTGTCCGGTGATGTATGGCTGCCCCAGCCTCTCTGGTGATGTATGGCTGCCCCAGCCTGTCCGGTGATGTATGGCTGCCCCAGCCTCTCCGGTGATGTATGGCTTAGGGTCGCCATCGGCACCCAGCATGCCTTAGAAAGTGTCGGGGGCCCTGGACAGCTGAGGGGACTCACTCGCCATCAGTGTCAGGCAGCCCTGACAGCAAGGGGCCCATCAGGGACACTTGAGGCAGCAGCTGAATGCGCACTGCAGCACTACCTGGCCACATGGCTATAATATGCATTGCATGCAAATTAGCCATGTGCTAGCTCCCAGTGGAGCTTCATCCTTGGCTAACTGCAGCATAGTGATGTGGTCATCATGCTGTGGCCTCATCACACTGGTGCAGCCACACAGGCAGTGAGGAGGATGTGCAGATGGGATCCTATGGCAAGGATGCGGTGGAGACAGCGTCTGAGGAGGATCGGGCCCAGGGACCGGGGTGCATCACGTGGGTTGTCGGCTTACTGTCCGGTACACAGTATGTTAATACCTGAAGGAATCATGAAACCAATGAGCGGCTGAGAGATCAATGTGTACTGATTGCATAGCAGCTCAGGTAGGTGTGTCAGTGTAGGTGTGGCAGCTACGATAAGAGCTAGCCAGGTGTCGGTGTGAGTGAGACTAGAGATGCATGAGAATGAGAACAGTCCTGAGCTCTGCGATGTGAGGTTGTGAAGGGAGCCTGCCAGCTCCATACCAGTGGCCGGGAACGGGGCGTTATGGCTCCTAGCGTGGGGAAGCCAAGCCTGAACCAGGTGGATGCTGGTCTGGACGTGTGGCGAGACGCATCCAGGAAGGAGCCCTTGGGGATGCATGGTGTACCCGTGACTCCGGTTGCTAGACCCGGATCCGTGCCCGGTAAGACAGCAGTTCTCATTTGCTAAAGTGAACTGTGTACCATGTGTGAATCATGCCAGTTGGGCATAGCCACCGTTGGGTCCGACTAGACAGTCAATGAAGGATCCGTGGAATATGAGAGATGATGGCTTATGTAATAGGGCCATGTATGATGTCTGTGAAAGAGACCCAGCCAGTATGGATGTTATATTGGAGGCGATTCATCCTGTAGGGACAAGAGGGAGGCTTGGCCTGCTGCATGCGGGAGGCACCCGTCCTTCAATGGTGTGTATGAACCTGTGGCCAGACGCAGGGGTTAGGAGGGCTCCTAGAGTGGGGGACTGTGGCTGATCCAGGGGGATGCTGGTTCGGACGTGTGGTGAGACACGTCCGGAGGGAGCCCTTAGGGGATGCATGGTTTACCCCGAATACTAAGGTTGGCCAATCCCTTTTATAGTTCCAGAGTAACCGCAGTCTATGGATGTAGTATGATGGGCTGTGAGCGTGTGTAAGGATGTATGTGATCCATGGATGTGTTATGATGGATCACATGTGGTGTGTAAAGCCCCTGCCAGGCTGGTCCGGACGTGTGGCGAGACACGGCCGGAGGGAGCCTGTGCTAGGGTTAGTATTAAAGTGTTGTGCTGGGTAAATAAAGCCAGGCGGCTAGTACCGCCATTGGGACCCACAGGGCCCGTTGATAAGTGTGGATAACTATTTATTATGTAAATGTTGTGTGTTGTGTATCATCAGGGCGTATGTAAAATTGCTTGGTGATGGATCAACAGGGCTTATATAAAATTACCCTGGGTGATCAAAGGAAAGGATGTGTATCGTGGGTGACTCATGATGGCTGATGATGAAAGGGCCATGCTTGAGGTATCCATGAGGTAATAGGCGGTTGCATCCGCTATTGGGGCTGATGGTTAGGTCAATAAGGTCCCGGTGATAGATAGTTATGGTAAATGTAGGTGTTCCATGTTATATGTAATGTAATGTATTATGTTGTGATGTGCTGTTCTAGTGTAATGTATGTATTATCTGATGTGCTTATGTTTAATGTGCTAGTCGGGTTATGATATGTATGTGAGACATAAACGGGTAGCCATTTGAAAAATTATAAGCACGTGTTGGTGTCATTATGCAGCAAGCGAGTTCCCCGGGTGTATGATGGCGGCTGTGCTGTTTATATAATGTGAAGGCTGTTCTGTGTATATTATTTGGTGGCTCTGCTGGGCTATATATATTATATAGAGACTGCTGCTGTGCTGTATATATTATTTGGAGGCTGCTGCTGGGCTGGCACAGCCTCCAAGTAATATATACAGCCCAGCAGCAGCCTTCAAATAATATACACGGCCCAGAGGCTGTTATTATGTACATACAGCCCAGCACCGCCTCTGTATTATATATGCAGCCCAGCAGCAGTCTCTATATTATATATGCAGCCCAGCAGAAGCCTCTATATTATACATACAGCCCAGAAACCTCTCCTATATCTACAGCCCAGCAGCAACCTCCATATTATAAATACAGCCTAGCAGTCTCCATATTATATGTACTGTCCAGCAGTCTCCATATTATTTATATACTGCCCAACAGTCTCCATAATATATATACACACATACACATACACTGCCAGTAGCCTGTACATTACATATACGGCCCTGCACAGCTTCAATATTATATGTACGGCCCACCCAGGAGCCTCTATATTATATGTACACAACCCGCAGCTTCTATGTTATATTCATGAATCATGGTATGTTTTAAAAGGGCCCACTCAGACTGTTTCGTCCCGGACCCACAAAAATCTGGACCCAGTCCTTCCTCAGCCTCTCCTATATGATGTACTGAGGCAAAGCTGGAAAAGCAGTTGTGAGTACTATCATAAATACAATCACATCAAACAGAAGCAGCTCCAGCCATCACATTAAGGGCAGTTAATTATTTGACTTAAAGGGAACCTGTCACCTGATTTTAAGTCCCTACACTATCTCTAGCTGTCCCTACACCTTCCTAGCAGCTCCCTATCTATCCCTTTCTTATCTAAAGTGTCCCTATTAAACATGTGTAAATGAAGTATAAACTTACTGCAGTCCCCGTGGTTGGGGGACTGGGTAGGTGTGCCCACGCTGCCTTCATCACTCCTCCATGTTGTAATGCATGCCCCGCTGGGCGGCATTATTCTGGGTCCTCTCTGCCCCCATTCTTTGGAATCTCCGCCCTCTGTGTAGTTCTATGCGCCGGCCGGACGTCACATCCGGTGCGGTGCATTATGGGGCTGGTCACGTGATCGGCCCCAGTGCATTATGGGCTTGATCACGTGATCGGCCCGGCTTCAATAAGCGCAATGCGCATGCGCGGAGCCGGGCCGATCACGTGATCAAGTCCATAATGCATTGGGGACGATCACGTGACCGGGCCCCATAATGCACCGCGCCGGATGTGACGTCCGGCCGGTGCATAGAACTACACAGAGGGCGGGAGATTCCAAAGAATGGGTGCAGAGAGGACCCACAATAATGCCGCCCAGCGGGGCGTGCATTACAACATGGAGGAGTGATGAAGGCATCGTGTCCACGCCTACCCAGTCCCCCAAGCACGGGGGACTGCAGTAAGTTTATACTTCATTTGCACATGTTTAATAGGGACACTTTAGATAAGAAAGGGATAGATAGGGAGCTGCTAGGAAGGTGTAGGGACAGCTAGACATAGTGTAGGGGCTTAGAATTAGGTGACAGGTCCCTTTAATATAAAAGGCTAAATTTATGAAGTTGCAGATTTTCTGTGGCCCCTGAGTAATGGTATAAATATCCAAATGGCCCTTGGCAGAAAAGATTCCCCATCCATCCCTGCCTGACATGAATCACTGTTCGTCTTTTTAGATACATCTCTATTTCATTTGTGCTGGTTACTTTTGTATATTTTTCAATCATTTTATAGGTCTTCTTTTAATACCTTAATGATTTGTACCTTGATGATATGTAGAGGTACAAGGGTCGTGTTTTACGCCAGGACGTGTCCTATTTCCAGCAGCTGACTGTCTTGTCTGCCATTGCTGCAGTTTCCTCCACAATCGCCTCATTTTGTAATGATGCTGCCATGTCTCTCTGCAGAGAGCAGCACACACCGCACGTACACTCCAGCAGATCATGCAGCTTTTCTGTATGGGTGGAGAGGCATTGCGCCTCTTCATTTCGTCACTTGCTCTGTGTAGCCTCTCAATGTCGGCCTTTGCTTCTAGGATGGCACAGATAGGTAATGTGTGCTTGTATTGTGCCCCCTTTCTTGTGATTAGGCAGATTAGTTTTGCTCCAGTCATGTTTCTAGACATGCTGTCTCCAGAGCTCCACGTTTCTGCTGCAGCGATCACATGTCCCTGGGCTTTCAGCTTTCATTGTCTTCATGAAGCAAAAAAAAAAGAGGAAGTGCTCCTCTACCAGCAGATCTGCGACAATGTGAAGTGCGACTAATGGCACTGGAAAGATCTGCAGAAATCGCCCAGTGAGCGCCATGCTCCGGTGCCCTACATACACGAATTAATGGACCGGTACCGGGAAAGGGACAAATCAGATATTTTATTAGAAAAGTTACGCTGGACGTTAAAGGGTGATGCTTCGGCAAAACTAATAAGTGTGATATTAATAATTTTTTTGTCAAGGTTAACCCATGAGCTTCCACAGAGATGCCATATATGATGATGTACCACTTATTGATTGGCATCTTTTAGGTGAAGGAGACTCTCTTATTCCTTTGGCTAATTGTTTGTTCCTTTGGCTCTTATTGTTTTGGCTAATCACCTATCAACTGTCATATTCTTTTTTTACTGATGAGATCTGCCCATTGTCATATCAATTTTCCCTCATCATCGCTATACTCGACCATCGAAGCCACAGCGTGGTGGATATGGGATAATTTACTACGGTAATAGTTTGACTTTCTTATGTTGGCATATTTACAATAATTGATTGATACCAGCTGTATCTCACATATTTACATTTTTGAGGTTCTACTAATGGCTCAGAACCAGGGGTGTAACTACAACAGGTGCAGGGGTTGTAATCGCACATGGGCCCTGGGGCTTAGGGGGCCCGAAAATCCTTTTGGCCTATAGAAAAAGACTATTGCCATTAAAGATTTGCAATAATTGAGTCCTGTTGGAGCTTTTGCTTCAGGGCTCATGAGCTTCCAATTACACCACTGGCTTAGAGGAAACTCAATGCCAGCGGTGCTTTGCTCTTCTTTTACTATACAGTATATCTGCTTATTAGGCTACTTTCACATTTGCGTTTGGGTACGCAGCGTATGATTCACATGCCAAAACGCAGACATAATTCTGTGAATGCAGCATTAATTATCTGCATGCGTTCACAGAATTTTGCCCATAGGAATACTTTGCCGCCTATTGAAACCTAGAGAAAGAGAGAACTTTGCATTGTCCAGAACGGGAAATGGCCTGGAAGGAGCTGGATTTCGTCATAAGTGAAAAAAAACAAAAAAACAAAACACGCTGCGTTTGCCTGCAGATGGCAGCGTGTCTCTACTCACTGCCATACATTGTTTTTGTGCTTCAGGATGCTTGCGTACAAAGCAAGCCTCCTGAGACACAGAAGGAATGCAACATGTTGCGTTCGGAGGGCGCCGATAATATTTGCATCCAAACGCAACGCATGCGAACACAGCCAAACAGGTACTATGCGTTCCCATGTTAAACATAAGGACGTGGTACGCATGTGTTTGGCTGCGTTAGCATACGCTGTATCCCGAACACAAGTGTGAAACCAGCCTTACTGAAAGGGTCAGATTACTACTTGAAAAGTAAAGATCCTTGATGCTTAAGAGGATTCCAGTCTTTGGACGTTCACATGGGAATGATACACAGCAGATTTTCTACTTTAGATTTTCAGAGATCTGCTGTTATTCGCCATATCACCGGTCTGCTACTTCTGCAAGCAGTGTAGACAATCTGCCGAGGAAATTGCCCTGTGCTGCTGATTGAGAACGTCGGTTTGTTTTGGATTTTCGTAGTCACTGAAGAGGTGACATGTTCAGCTAAATTGAACTTTTCTGAATTTACCTTGTATTGATGCACCCATGGCTCATTGCCTATGTAATATAAAGTGTATGAGCCCAGCTAAACCATTTTCACTTGATCAGATTATTGCAGATGCATGGTAAAATTACATTTTGAACAGTTTGACTGTCACAGATTAGGAATTTTTTCTTATCTCATTTTTGCTTTTCTCCAACATACAAAAATACCAAAACTGATCCCATAATTTCCTACGTGAACTATTGTCTAGTTGGAGCACTTTAGTTATTGGATGTTTCTGTCCGCTGAAAAAAAAATAAATAAATGCTAGGCACACAAAAAATGTCATTAATTTATCAGTCTATCAAAAAAAACTGTCCAGGCACAATATGTATATGTCAACTGGACCTATTGAATCCCATATGACCCTGTATTAGATAGGATACCTGCTGAACTGGAAGCATTTTATATCATCAGGTACATTTGATAGCTGCACCCACTTTATAACTTATTTTCCTCCATTATAAATTGTGCCTTGCTGCTGTTTCTTTTTATTAGGGTGTATCGGCAGTACTTCAGCCCTTGGCCTATAGAGCGGACTCCATATTGTTCCCGCTGATTAGCTGTTATTTAATGTGACCATGTGCTCATACAGTCAGGGTCATTAAATCATGAGTCCCCTGTTTTGTTGTTCGCGCTTGTGTCCCCTCTTATTCTTTTGGTGTAGCAAGATGCCTGCTCTAATTAGGGCAGCGATTAAGTTCATGGCTTGTTGAGCAGATTAACGTGCTTTCAAAGTTTTCCTTTATTTTCTCGTCTTTTTCCTCCTCCTCTGCATTGATGGTGTGTCTGCACCTGTATACACGGCGGTGTGAAAAGCCTCCCTTCCCACTGCGAAGCCTGCGCTGGACTTGTGGATTATACAAAGACTGTTCCCTCAGTAGAATCCAGTTTCCCCTTCAATCCCGCGACTCATAATTGCCATAGATTCTTCAGCCCCTCCCTGACCACGCTCACTTTTGTTTCTTTTGGTGCCTTCTCGAACTGCTCCACATGTTGGTTACGTGACTAAAATTTCATTTCTGCCATTTCGCTGTAATTGGAGCTGGCTCATTTCTTGCGGGTTTGCCGATACTATATATTTCATTACTAATCGTGCCATGGTGCAGCACTAAGTTCTGGTAAATGTTGATATAGGAAGATCTGTATAAATCTTTCTCAATTTTACTTGCTCATCTTGAGGGGCATTTATAACAAGATTCTATAAAAAATGGCGTATACTTGTGCTTGTTTCAATTTGAAGTTTGGGGCAGAATTGTGCTATTCTGTGAAATTGTCTAACCAAAAGCAGCCTCTGAAATGTACAACTCTGTGGAGCTGTTATGGCCACTTTACATACACCAACTTATCTGTCCAACTTCTGACCAACTTGCTGGTTGCAGTGAAATCATGGACACATTGTTCCATTGTACACAGTCACAAAATGGAGCAATGTGTCCATGATTTCACTGCAACCAGCAAGTTGGTTAGAAGTTGGACAGATAAGTTGGTGTGTGTAAAGTGGCCCTTAGAAGTGATGTTGGCCAATGTATTCCTTGTGTGTTTTTTACTTAGTTAACATCACCATCCATCTTCTATATTTGCACTCATCGACATAGTTGATCATACTCATTATACAGCCATGTACAGTACTGTATATCTGGGTCACGAGTCTTTTCTACTTTTTTTTTTTTTTTTTTTTTTTTTTTTTGGAACGTGGGGTCAATGATGAATGTGACACATGGATACATGAAATGCAATGATGCACCCACAATCTGCAGTATAATATGCGTATGTTTTTCTTTACAGATTGTGATGGCACTATCATTTACGGTACTCTAGTACATGCAAAAGTTGACTTTCCTATTTGCTTCTCATTCTATGTTTCATACTTATCTGGAGTTATTTTCTTCATGTCCAATACATCACGCCAACATCACGGCGGTCTTGATGAGAAGAAGTGCGCACGACTCTTCATGAAACAGGATGCGTGTTGTACAGCTGTGTGTGCACTGCTGGAGCAAACTTTGTGGCATCGCAAATGTTGCCAGTCGTCGTGAATTTGCTGTAATCTCCATGAACCTACTCTGTTGCAAGTATGCAAAAATGAGAACCCCAAATATCACATAAATATAGCACAGCTGCTATTTGTGCCAAAATTAAGGGGATTTACATAGCTTTTTACAACAGAAGATTGGTGTAAAAGCTTAGAATAATCGGGTCCTATGTGGTTTTGTTTTTGGTGATATTTGGCTAATTGCTGTGGACATTATGGCATTGATTCCTTATAAGACCCTCTGTATCTTTTGATAACCTTATTGACACACCATGGTATGATTATTAGGATTTAGTAGAGTCCACCACCCGGCAACCACTACTTTTTTCATGGGAAACTCTTTTTATGCTCCATTCGGGGTTAGTACTTACCTTTTGAATTGCTATTAAAACTATTTTACCGTCTCTTACTGTACTGTGATTTCATGAGAGCAAATAAGAGATTACACCCTACAAACTATTAATCAGCCTTTAAAATGGAAAAGCAAGATTAGCCTTCGCCTCTTAGGGTATGTTCACACATTGCTTTTTTTTACTGATTTTTTATTTTTTTTCCCACAGCAAAACATGGTCTCCTGGCAGCAAAAGAAGCTGCTTACAAAAAGTAGGATTTGCAGCTTTTTTTGCAGATTTTTTTTTAGCTGCATTTTTGGTGTCATTTGTCAATACATGCTTACATATTTCGTTCCATTCACCACAAAAGCAGCAAAAACGCAATGACGTTTTTGCTGCATTTTCTTATTGCTTTCAATGGTGAAAAAATGCTGAAAAAACACACAGAATTGGCGTACTGTAAAGAGCAGCCTTTTAGTTTACATAAAAAGCTGCAAAAACGCAACATGTGAACATGGCCTAAAGAAGTCACCCCTGTTCTGGGAAATCATTATTTAGACAGATGAAACTAAGGCTGCGTTCACACACAGCGTATTGGTGAGGATGCGCTTTTGGTGTAAAACTGCACCAAGAGCACATCCTCACAGAACGCTGTGATCTGTGTATAAACGGCCCTGCGCTTTATAGTTACCTCGCCGAGCTTCCTCGGTGACTGCCGGTGTTTTCTGAGCCCACTCCGGCCCGCAGTGAGCGGCGGGCTTTAGGACCCGGAAGCACCATGTGACCGGTGACGTCCCCCGGTCACATGATGGTGTTTAAGGTCCTGCTCCAGGTCCTGCGGTGGCGGGAAGAGTACCGATCACCAGGGGAGCATGGCCATGGAAGTGAAAAGCGCGCTGAAATAGTGCAAAGAATTCACATGTTCATTCTTTTTACGCAAAAAGACAGAACATGTGAACAGAGCTGCATTCACGGCATTTACACAGCGCTAAAAAGCGCTGTGTAAATGCGAAAAATAGACTGTGTGTGAACGCAGCCTTAGATCAACCTGTACCAGAATAATGGGAAGAAGAAAGTATAGAGAAGACTTGGAATCCCAACAACACTAGCATCTCCTCCTAACCCAATGGGGCCAAAAGGATGTTTGTTTTTTTTTGTCTCCGCTGAATGAATAGAGCCATATGAATATCTTAGGTATTTACAAAGGGAACCATCCTGGCATACAAGGCAAAAAAGGGCTGGAAGAGGAAGGTAACCAACCCTACAATCATCAATTTGGTATTATTTAAAACATCACTGTAGTGTTTTTTATTTATTTATTTATTTCACTACTGGAGTGGTGCTTTAAATGTAAGTCCCCTGCCCCCATTATTATACTCACATGCCCGGCGTTTTTATCTGTTTCCTGTATCACTCCAGTTGGCCTCCAGCATTTTGTGACCTGCCAGTAGCTCTAGTATTTCATGAGGGTCACAACTGAACTACATGTCTATGGGAGCCTCGTTCTGGCCTAGTTCCAGCTCTGATAGACTAGTATTGAGACCTTGTGATGTAACTTGTGACTTCCAATCAATCACAGTTTATGGGCACAAGATGGCGTCGGTGAACCAGAGCGGTCCTGAAAAGGGTGAAAATGCCTGCAGTGTAAGTATAAGACAGGGACAGGGGACTTAGATTTAAAGCGCCATTCCATCGCTGAAAAAAAAACTAGGCTGAGCGCTCTGGAGTGGTGCTTTAACAGCCTGGATGGGTTGTCTGTACATTGAACAGTTTATCCCATGTTACAGTAGCTAGAAAAAGGGGTAGAATATGACGAGCAGTGTGTGATACATGTAGCCAATCTGATGATGCATTAGTAACGGGGGTGTATTGTGGATCGAAGCAGCATGGAGTCGGTCAGATTCCTGCACTCCAAGTGTCAGCCTGGAAACATTTTCCTCTTGTAGAGTTATTATTGCAGCTTCTGACCTTGTAAATTGAAGCCTCTCAGTCAATGGCCCTCTGGATATTTCTGGAGAGCAATGAAAGCATTCATGGGATCTTTTAAGTAGAAACATGTGTTTTTCCGCCTTTTTCCTTTTGTTTGGGAAGTTTAAATGCTGTGCTGACATTTTAAAAAGGGGACGCAAGTGTCGCATACGTGAGCATTGCCGAAAGCCGTGCCGGTATTAGGTGAGGAAGGGGCACGGTAATACACCAAGCATAAAGCTTTTATGATCCAGTGTAATCTTCTTTACGGCATGTGACAGCTTTCATTGCTGTTCCAGATACATTTTGCGGATGCGTGCAGTTAGTGGCCAAGCAGTCAGCAGCCTTTACTGTGGCTCCATTGGTCTATATAGCCAGCATCCCCTTATTGCTTCCATCAGCAGCCTGGGATCTTATTCTGCAGCAGGGGAGGGTGCTGCTGACTGTTTACAAAGGAGATGCTGACTTGTAAATTCAGCTGCTCGCACATGTTATCCTGTGACTCACTCGAAAAAGAATCCACCATGTCAGATGTGAATCACAGCTATTGTAACGCACCAGCCCTTTATTGTGCTGAGCAATAGAAATTCCTCATCTCTCTTACATCATATTAGCATGGCCACATTTGTTCCTCATGTTTAATACATGGGAGGTGATCATTTTGCCACAATACAAATCAATCCCAAATCCAAAAGCCCTTGGAGGTTTTCACACTCGCGTCCTGAAGATATGTTGTTTCTTTCAACAACACAGATGAAAAGTGCCAATACAAGTCTATGGATCCATGAAAAACATGGACAGCACAGAGATGGTATTCATGTGCAGTCCATGATTAACATTGCAAAGGATAAGAGAAGCTTTATAAGGCCATGTTCACATGTTCAGTATTTTTCATCAGTATTTAATTGTAAGACAAAACTAAGTGGAACAATCGGAGGAAAAGTGTAAGGCCGTGTTCAAAGTAACATTCAGTATTTGGTGAGTTTTTCACCTCAGGATTGGTACCCAAAACCAAGGAGTGAGACAATCCAAGGAAAATTATAAGAAACACGTCACCACTTCGGCATATTTTGCCCACTTTTGATTTTCGCTTCCATGTACTGAGGTAAAATTCTCTCGTTTCAACGCGGCCTTATACTTTTTGTTTATTTGGTCAGTATTTTACCTCAGTATTTGGAAGCCAAAATCAACACTGGGCAAAAAATGCTGAAGTGGTGACGTGTTTCTTATAATTTTCCTTGTATTGTCCCACTCTTGGTTTTGGGTACAAATCCTGAGGTAAAAATCTCACCAAATACTGAACGTTACTTTGAATGCGACCTTATACTTATCCTCCGATTGTTCCACCCCTGATTTTGGCTTACAAATACTGAGGTAAAATACTGCCCAAATACTAAACATATGAATATAAACTAATTTATTTATCCATATATGCATGTAAAACACTTAATGTCACACGGATCAAACAAACATGCATGAAAAACACTAGTGTCTAAGTGAGGCCTGAGAAATAAATATTCTTACCAACTCCTAAATAATGCCAATGCCCAGTAGCTTGCCTGCTCTAAATTAAACCTTGCTTCTATTACACCTGTGTGCAATGTGACAGGCATGAGAACAAGAACAGAGTGCGGTGGGCGAGCGCATACACCGCGCGTCCCTATGTTTCACATGGGGACGCACAGTGTATGCGCTCGGGTGTGCCTGGCCGTGCGCACTCATTGTCTGCCATGTGTGATTTGTACGCATGCGGATGCTTGCGTACAAATCATACATTCTCGTTGCAGTTGCGTTCATGGTGCGGACGAGAATGTGTGATTTCTACGCAAGCATCCGCATGCGTACAAATCACACATGGCGGGCAATGGGTGCGTATGGCTATGCGCACCCGAGCGTATACACCGTGCGTCCCCATGTGAAACATAGGGACGCGCGGTGTATGCGCTCGCCCACCGCACTCTGTTCTTGTTCTCATGCCTGTCACATTGCACACAGGTGTAATAGAAGCAAGGTTTAATTTAGAGCAGGCAAGCTACTGGGCATTGGCATTATTTAGGAGTTGGTAAGAATATTTATTTCTCAGGCCTCACTTAGACACTAGTGTTTTTCATGCATGTTTGTTTGATCCGTGTGACATTAAGTGTTTTACATGCATATATGGATAAAAAAATTTGTTTATATTCATATGTTTAGTATTTGGGCAGTATTTTACCTCCGTATTTGAAAGCCAAAATCAGGGGTGGAACAATCGGAGGATAAGTATAAGGTTGCATTCAAAGTAACGTTCAGTATTTGGTGAGATTTTTACCTCAGGATTTGTACCCAAAACCAGGAGTGGGACAATACAAGGAAAATTATAAGAAACATGTCACCACTTCAGCATTTTTTGCCCAGTGTTGATTTTGGCTTCCAAATACTGAGGTAAAATACTGACCAAATAAACAAAAAGTATAAGGCCGCGTTGAAACGAGAGAATTTTACCTCAGTACATGGAAGCGAAAATCAAAAGTGGGCAAAATATGCCGAAGTGGTGACGTGTTTCTTATAATTTTCCTTGGATTGTTGCAGTTGCGTTCATGGTGCGGACGAGAATGTGTGATTTCTACGCAAGCATCCGCATGCGTACAAATCACACATGGCGGGCAATGGGTGCGTATGGCCATGCGCACCCGAGCGTATACATCGTGCGTCCCCATGGTAAACATAGGGACGCGGGGTGTATGCGCTTGCCTGCCGCAATATGCAGCGGCGGGGAATGCAAGTGTGAAGCCACCCAAAGACCTTTCCTCATGGACCCAAGTCCATGTCTGCCAATTGGTCCTGGTCCTGTTGTTCGGACCACCATTGGTCCGCACATTAACCCTGTGGATAGGTGATACCTTGTTTTCACAGAGCAACCCATTTTATAACAAAAGTAGACTGTGCACACCTAGTAATATTTTTGCACCAAATCTGCATCCCCTGGCAGGAAAAATGCTGCGTTTTTAGCATTTTTGGTGTGTTTTTTTTTTTGCCCATTTGTTTCTATTGTATAGTCTGTGAGGAATCCTCAGGGAAAAATGCAGAAATAATAAATATGTTTCTTTGTTTTTTGCAACAAAATTTGCAAGAAAAAACCTAAAGGTGTGCACAGCACTTCAGCATCCTCATTGACTTTGCTGGCATGTGTTTTTTTTTCCCCCTCAGATTTGAGAAAATCTGCAAGGAAAAACGCATGAAAAATTAAAACGCTAGGTGGGCACATAGCTTTAGATAGAAAGTAAACATTTAGTGGTCAACACCTTGCAGTTATTTTTGGGCGGTAAGTCAGCATCGTTTTTACATAAATTGATTTATAGTTTGTATATTTAGCGCATTATCCATCAAATGAGATCAAGTTGTCAGAAGGTTAGTGACCATTAATATCTGATTATTGTAAATATTGCTAGAAACCCATACAGTCAGTATTTTACTTCAAGTACAAGACTGAGGTTTATTGTGGAAAGAAGGTGTGATAGGGCCAAGAAACATAAGGCTTGCAGCTTTGTGAAACCACTCTTCCTGCTGCGGTTGGCATGGAATGAAATCCTAAAAGCTTGCTTACACCTATTTAAAACCCGGCACAAACAGCAGTGGGGTGTGTGATGGATTTTAATAATAAAGTAGTGAACGTATTCCATAAGCATAGACTCATACCGCAACTCCCTTACAGCCATGCGTTTCTGTGTGATGGGTGCAGTGAGGGGATCTGGTGTACCACCTTCGAGGGCCTGCCTGGGGTAACGGCATCAAAACGGCAAAAACCCCACCGAGCACTTAACCTAATTCAGCAGTTGTTTCCATAATCTCATTTTGGAGCTGCTCAAGAAGTGAGATCTGTCAGTTATTACAGCCGACAGGAATTCCAGCACAGCAGGTAATGACTGTACATTGTGCCTGTAATAAATAATGGATCAGTGGAGATTCATTAACAAAAGAGAAATAATCAACAGAACGGCAGGTTAATTTTGCCAGCATTCTGTTTAAAAGCAAAAGGCACATTGAATATTTAAGATTGTAATGGGCTGCGAATAGACGACCTAAGGAAAATGTCTGCAGCGTTGGAGGTTCCATTGCAATCGTTAATAGTCCATAGTCTAGGCTGGTTTCACACTAGTGTATTTTGGAATTCCCCCGCAATCATGAAACTGAATGTACCTATACCCCATGCGCGAGCATACGGTTGCATATTTGATAGGGATCCTATGGGTGGTTCTATGCATGTGCAGTTCATAGAACATGGACCGGAAATCTGGATCCACTGGGATCTGGAGTCCAGATGAATCCGTGTCTCAAAGACCCCCATTCAGATTTCACCCATGGTGCCAGGATTTTACATTTTGTTTTTCATGGAGACCAAATCGCAACAATATACATATTTTGTCCCTGAGAAAAATCTGTGAACACCTGCATCCACCCGGATCCAGGGTGAGCTGGATGCACTCATAAGTGTCTCTGGCCCCATTGAAAGTCAATGGGGGCAGAAAACCTATGCAGGTGCATCCAGTTTAGGCCTGATTCACATAGATGTCGAATAATGGAAGTGTGAAACCAGCCTAACCTGTGTTTCGTCAAAACCCCCTCAAGAGGCATACACTGAAAGATAATAGTGAAGGAGTGATGTTAAAAACTCGTTTCACACTGATCTTGCCATGAAACTAGGCTGCCGATCACCCAAAGAATGAGACAAACTCTCCTGTTCATCGGGTGATATGATCTTTTGTGCAGCACAAAGTATCCATCATTCTTGGTGGTGCATCGTAATGTGTAAATGTTACACGCACTGCTGAGAACAGTGTAGCCAGCCTAGTGTAGTTCGCTTAGGCTGGGTTCACATTGCGGCGGCGTCCGGTCCGGGGCTGTCAGGGGTGACAGCCCGGGACCGGAGGTTTGCTCCATAGGATACTATCGGGCTGCACGGAGCTTGATGGCAATTATCTGCCATCCGGCTGCTATCTCGCCGGATGTATCCTGGAGAAGTGGGGATTTGTCTGCCGACTCCAAAAACGGAAAGCACCCCAAACTACATTGTACAATCAAAAAACTGTTTAAAAAAAAAAAAATAATAATAATAATGCGTCAAAAATTAATTCTTAAACACACAAAAATGCTTCCGGAAACAAAACATTCCTCCAAAAGAACGTTTGTTGAAGCAGTTTCCAGTGGGAAAAAATCAGCATGATCGTGCCCTTAAAGGCGTTTTCCCACAAACAAAGGTCATTTGAAAGTTGATTTTAATGACTAGCACTTAGAAATCATTATTATGGTATTCTACAATTGCATGTATTTTAGAAAATGTTTCTGCGCTGAGATAATCTTATAAATATGTCCCTGCTTTTTACTGTGTAATGGATGTGTCTGACCATGCATGGACCACGGTTTTTTCATGGGCATGGGAAGATGCAAAAAAAGTATACAGACAATACAGCACGGGATCACAGCTGAATCTTATTTTTTACCTAAAAAAAAAAAAAAAATAAATAAAAAATTCCTTCCTGTTTTAAAAAAATGTATTATCTCAAAGATAGAATTCTTTGATCCTGTGCTGTAATGTCGATACATTCTATTTCATCCTCCCCTGCCCATGAGATATGTGGTATGATCAGACCATGTCCCTGTATGGTCAGACACATCCATTACACAGTACATAGCAGGGATACATATATAAGATTATCTCCGCACAGGAGATGTGGTATGATCAGACCATGTTCCTCTACGGTCAGACACGGCCATTACACAGTACATAGCAGGGACACGTATATAAGATTGTCTCAGCATGGGAACATTTTTTAAACACATCCAATTGTATAAATTATAATTATTACAAAATCTTTTGATTAAAATGAACTTTAAAACCCCTTGAATAATAATAATATTTATTCATTAACATATCGCTTAATTCCATAGCACTTTACATACATTTGCAACGCTGTCCCTTTTGGGGCTCACAATCTGAACATCCTATCGCTATGTCTTTGAAATGTGGGAGGAAACTCACGCAAACACAGGGAGAACATACAAACTCCTTGCAGATGTTGTCCTTGGTGGGAATTGAAGCTTACCACTGAGCCACCGTGCTGCACTCTGAAGGGATTTAGTGATAATTGAAAGGGGTAACATATATGACCATAAACTGCCTTTCTAATTTGCAACATTCATCACCCACAGGTAAAAATCTAAATCCTCTTCAATTAGTCAGCTTGTTGTGTTCTCTCTTTCCTTTTTATAGGGTAAGATAAAAGCCGTCCTGGCTCCTAATGTCACTGTGCATGTGGCTGCCCTGACTACTCCCTAAGATGTCTGACAAGCTTAGACTCCATGAAGACGACTTGGCAGCCTACCAACATCTTTTTAAGAAGGCTCAGCTGGTGGTCTGAGCGCTCTAGACTTGCCACACTTGTGCTGTGCCAAATTTGTTCTCCTGCAGCCAGTCTAAATCCAATTTTAGATGCAGAGTGAGACTATTCTCACCTCTAGTAAAAAGTAAAAGAAATGGGATAGGTGGCTCTGTTGTCTGTACTTTCAGCATCTTATAGTCATGTTAAACCATTTTAGATGAAAATACATATTATTCTTTATTTCTTGATCTTCAATATGTGAATGAATGTTAGGGCCCTTTCACATCAGCGTTATTTTCAAATCGCGGCAGATGCGGTGAAAACAACGCATCTGCCGCGATTACCGCATAACCGCGACACTTGCGGCACACTTGCGGCAAGCCCCATGCAATGTCTATGGGGCTTGCGGTAAGGGTGCGGCATGTGCGGCAAGTGCGGTTTTGGCAGGTGCGGCCGCGAAAAAAAGCGCTGCTTGCAGCGTTTTTTTTTCGCGGCTGCACCTGCCGCAAGTGCCGAAACCGCACTTACCGCACCTGCCGCACCCTTACCGCAAGCCCCATAGACATTGCATGGGGCTTGCCGCAACTGTGCCGCAAGTGTCGCGGTTATGCGGTAATCGCGGCAGATGCGGTTTTTTCACCGCATCTGCCGCGATTTGAAAATACCGCTGATGTGAAAGGGCCCTTAGTAAAATTTTGTTTGGAAAGTTTGTTTTGTTATTTTGGTGTATGATATTACAGTCTTGTTCTTAGCATGAAAGCTTTCATGTTTTGGGACAATGTATGTTACGGGCTAATGTCTTGGCTCTGTGTAAAAAGGAAGGGTATAGGTTAACTAGTTCTGTTGAGCAGCTTAATAAAAATTATCTTCGTCAATAGAACAAAGTCTTGCTGTAGACTACTGTTTCCCAAACTCCAGTCCTCGTCTGTCAATATGTGCAATGCTGAATAACTCCTGAAAACATGATCTGTTGTGGGGCCGTGAGGACTGGAGTTTGTCAATATAGACAAGAGGTCCTCCCCTTTTCTAACATTTTAGAGCCACATTCTGCTCTAAAAGAGGGCCTGATCCACATCCATCTCTCGGGAAGGACCGTGATCCACATCTAGCTCTTGAGTAGGGCAGTGAGCCTAATCCAGCTCTCAGGGAGGGCTTGATCCACATCCAGCTCTCAGGCGGTGGTGGGGGCGTGAGCCACATTCAGTTCTCAGGTAGGGCCATGAGCCATATCCAGCTCTTGGGGAGGGCTGAGAGCCACACCCAGCTCCCACCTCCTCACAGTATGGACAACCAGAGTCCCTGTTACTGGTATAATGATAGCCAAAGCTAATTTTGGATATCATTTTTCTGTTCTATGTTATAATCCATCAAACTATGCTATCCCATACAGAGACATTGTCTTAACAACATACCACAAATTTTTCTGTATGCTGCAGGCAAATTGTACATAAACTGCATTACTCTATCCTTCCTAAAAAGAAATGTTTAGCTCAAGTGATGAAAAAAACTTTGAACTCTCAAGATGTGCAAGGACACAGTCCCAGCTGGATGGACATTAGGACGTTTGAAAAATCAGTAGTCTTGTCCAGCACTCAGTCTTCAAATATCCAAGTAAAAAAAGAGCATATTGGCTGATTAAATTAGCCGTCATGTGCTGGGAAAGATGCTGGCTTTTCTTGCAAGCTCGCATCAAAGGCAGAGATACAACCTTTGATGTACCATTGCGTCAAAAGTCGTGAAGTGGTTAAAAAAATACTGTTTTTTTTTTTACCCTCTTCAATATCACAATTATTAACGAAAGAAAAGAAAAGAAAAATGAGTTATCTTGCAATTTTCACACTTACAACTGGGGTTTTTTTTTTTTTTAAACTCGCACTTCCTGTCCGTTCAAGGAAGGGTTATAGCAAAGGTTCATGTTATCAGAGTCTGGATCACAATGACAGCTAACACCTCTATAAACAGTTGATAACACAAAATCCACCAATCCTAATAGGTGATGTTAGAATTCATCTAGTTCCCTTCCTTCGTAAAGACCTTTGCATAGGCTTATTCAAAGCGTTTAAACAAAAGGGTTGATGTCTTATCACTGTTGCCATGTACAGGTGTTGTTTCCTTAAACAGTCTAATAAAACCCCAGTGGCCAGTGTGAATAATACAAATGTTATTAATGTGTTGGGGATGAAAAATCAGGCAGATTACCCTAGAACAATTGGGTGTTTTTTTTTTTCGGGAATGTCTTTTGCCCTCCAAGTGCCCCCAAACCACCTTAATGTATTCTAGTAGCACTAGGACTTGTACTCTTCTGCCACTAGTCTTAACAGTAATATCATTCTGATGAGTTCCTTTTAAGATGAAACTACGGTAATAAGCTTACATAACCGTTAAAAACATGGCATTCATCCTGAAATAAGAAAGTTGTATAAGAGTTTAATATTGACTTTAAAATGTAAGCGACCGTGACGAGGCATGGTTTAGTATTACATGTTTCCTAAATATATTTAGAAAATGACTGAGGACAAATGTTCCAATTGAACTGTCTGCAATATAGTTGTGATGAACCTGCAACATTGCATTGCCACATAGAAAGCCTTTGACTTGGCACCTTTATACCTTACATTGGGGAGGGTTGATTTTACATAATAAATCCATACAAAAGTTGCACCTCTTTTTAACCACGTGTACGATTATTCCAAATGTCTCTGGAGGGTAGTCGGCGCATTGCTAAAAGCATACATACCTTCAGAATCATTTCCAGCTGGTCATCTGTGTGCTGACTATGCAATTATTTGTGCAATTTTCCTCTGCTGATTGAGAGGGCTCTAATGTCAGAGGCCTCTCCAGGAGTGCAGACGTAACGCAGAGCTTGGATTCCAGCCAGAATCCGGAGTCGGGGTTAGATCCCAAGGTTAAGTGATAACAATGAGTATGTTGTTATATAATGTGATCACTGTGCCTCTCCCAGTAGCTGTTTAGGTGACTATACAAAGGTTAATTGGGTATAAAAATAAATGCAAAGACATTCCCCACAGCGTGTAAGCAGAGTTTTGTATTTCTTTGCTTGTAGTAGGTCAGTATTGATCATCTCTCGCACAGACATCAAGTAACAAAAATTCAGGGATGGGTCTATAATAATGAGAAAAAAATCTATAGAAAGTTGTCCAGAAATGTAGTATTCCTCTAAAATGCTTTTGCTACTAATTGACTAATCCATGTATTTTGCCTGTATATAAAAGAGGTATTTTTTGTGCTTTTTTTAGGATGACAGTGATGGTATCCCGTGGTCAGAAGAAAGGGTGGTGCGTAAGGTGCTATATCTGTCTCTCAAAGAGTTCAAGACTGCACAGAAAAGGCAAAGTGATGACTGTATCAATGGGAGCTTCAAAACTCCAAAAGGTGAGACCGAAATGATACCCCCACATATTGCTTATGCCCCAGTTGATCCTTGAAAAATCCCATGTTGTCAAACCGCATCCAAGCTATTTCAAAGCTCATACATGCTGCTTGATCCACGGGCAGCATGTATAAGACACTGGCTATAGAATTTCACCCATATGTTTGACAGTAAAATGCTGTGGAGAAAAACATACTTGAACCCCTTAACGACCTATGACGGACATGTGTGTCATAGGCTGCCTCCCACCGTTGGATGCGAGCTTACGTTGTGAGCCTGCATCCTCCCCTTCACATCTCAGCTGATCTCATCAGCTGAGATTGTATCTAACAGCGCCGGTCAGATCTGCAATCTGATTAGCACTGTTAACTCTTTGGATTGCGCTGTTATTCATTGACAGCGCAATCAAAAGCACTCGACAGGGATCGCGTTGATCCACGCCAGGATTACAGGTCCCGTAAAGCGATCACAGGACCTGCATCCTGTCACCTGGATGCTCCAGGGTCTTGTGATGACCCCGGAAGATATCTGCAGTTCCTTCCTGCTGGTGATGACCCAGTGACATTACTAGCAGGGAGTAATCACTTCCCTTGTCTTTAGATGAGCAGCAGCCCATCTAAACACAGGACAAGTGATCGGTGTGTGCAGCACTGAGGCCCTCTAGAGGTCAGAGGGTTTTTTTTTTTCTCTCCCATCCGTTTAGCCCCGCCCCTCCGGGCGCGTGGCTAAACGGACTTTCTGGAAGAGAAAAAAAAAACTGTTTAAATGCTGCAGACAGAGAGAGAATGATTGGCAGCGGTGGGCAGATTAAACATGCAGGGGGTGCGAATCTGCCCTTGGCTGCAGCCCCTAGCCACCTCCTTAGTGGCTGGAGCATGTAAGTTTTCTAAGTGTATTATCTCGGGGTACAGGGCTGCTCAAGTGCTGGGGGACCCCTTCCCTGGATGCTGCAGACATGCTGCATCCAGTGCTGTAATTAGATCACCATGCCTGGTTTGGTGACAGCTCCTCTGTAAATGGGTACTATGACTTTTTTTTTGAGTAGCTGTGCACAGAAGATCAAGTCTGGATCCTCATATACTGGGGGAATATAGTAAGATGAAGATAAAGTGATCATCCCAGTTAGAGGGGTGCTTAAAGCTGGATGAAATTATGTGGTACGATTGGGGTGAAGTGGAAGCCCCTGGATGTAAGTTTACTGTCTATATGACATTTTGTGTGCTTTCCATGGAGAAGCTTTGTCAATTATTATACTGTAATAATGGGGGCTCTGGGTGTGTCACTACTGTGGGGCATAGGGAGCTAAATTTGGCACTTGGAAATCTGCACTGAATGTGGCTTTCTAGGTAATAATTTGTGGACCACTGGTATATACGGTCAATTAATATAAAGGTTTTATCCAGCAGAAACAAATGATTTGCAACACCCCTTCAGGATGAAATCAGGCAAATGTGGGGCGCATGTCACTCCTCCAAGGGCACATACATGTAGAAAAGAATCAAGAGACTGCCCAAATGTAGTGCTTGATAAAGACCCATTTAGGGTGGAAACATTGCTGTATATGGCATAACAAAGGAAGGCTTAAGTGATCTTTTTTTCACTACATGTGGGTGCTTCTTTTATTCTTTTCTATATCTATAAAAGTTTTAATCGCCCCCTTTTCTCTTTTAAATAATAAAAAAAAGTATATTTGGTATCGCTGTAGTCGTCAAAGCCATCAAAATATAAGATTACTCAGATTGGTAAAGTTCATGATGACAAAAAAGTCAAAACTCAAAACATCATATCGTCTGCAAAATGGTATCAATAAAAACATGAGGTTTTGGCACAAAAACCAAATACTCCATCAATGGAAGATATTTACCATTACACTTAGATTCATTTGTGACAATAATATCCTGTAGCTCTGCAGCTCTCTATTCTGGATTATCTAATATTTCATAATGGTATTATCTCTGTAGAATCAAGATTCCAGGCCATGTTTACAACATAATGAATGTTGTTAAATGAAGAGCACAAATCTTTTATGGAATTTGTTTTTAGTGTAATTTAATCTTTTTTTTTTACTGGTTTTCAGTACATTGGGAAAAATGAATGGTGCTATTCAAAATTCCACATGCAAAAACCCAAGCCCTCATATAGATCTAGAAAAAGAAAAGCATTATGGCTCTAAGAAGAAGGTAACAAAAAGACCCCTAAAACACCAAAACGAGACTTGACATATTGTGAAGGCGTTAATATGTATGCAACCTGTCACTCCATTAATGACTGCCCCAACTACTGGCAGCTTTAATCTGAGCATGGTCAAATGATTGCAGTCAGGGCTGTTTTTCTGTTTCAGAGAAAGCCTAATTTTCAGATCAGACTAGGAGCCATAGGAGTAGATATGACTTATCTATCGCTGCCCCAGTCATCTTCTCCTGCGCTGCTCTAGTTGATTGACATGGCTTGCCCATGTGTGTACATTGGACAAGTCTCATCTATGGCTATGGTTCCTGGCCTGCACTTCAGAGTAAAGATGATTTGGGTGCAGTGGTGCAGACAGGCTCCGATTCATGTTGCTTGCAGTTTAGGCAGCGTGAATCATGAGACAGAATCCCTTATAATATGTAATGAGAAGACATATTATCACATATTGTTAACGGAGGTTACCTGGGAGATTATATTTTTTTCTTAAGAACGAACAGGCTGATCCTTGCGAACTCTCTGCCTGCTGGGCCTGGTGCCAATCTCTGCTAGCTCAGAGCAGTCAAGGCCTGCGGCTTCTGGTGAATACTGTGTGAAGTCAACAGGGCAATATCTTCTCTGCTGCTCTGCTCTGTTGATGTGGTTTGACTGCCGAAGACATGCTGATTGACAGCTGGCTTCTTGTTGCAGAACTTCAAGGAGCCGGTTGTCAATTTGCAATTAGCAATCACACCCCAAAAAACAAAGCAGCCCAGAAGTGGCAGAGCGGCTCTGTTGGCATGAAGCCGCAGAATCCCCAGCAGTAGTCGTCTGTGATTGTTGTAAGCTAGCACCTGGTAGAAACAGTTATGTCAGTGGTGTACTACCAAATGCAACAGTGCATTGCCATTATAGGGCCCATGATCCGGGAGACCAACGCCGCCCTTCCCTGCCTAACATCACACTTTTGATTGCATCATCAACACGTATGCTGATATATTAAAAAAAAAAAAATGATGGAAGAGGGAGCAGTCTACTCCCTCAATCATTTTGCCTCTGAGCCTGAGCTCTAGCAGTTTACTGTAGGGGGCCCGATAATGTCACTATATCACGCCCACTGTGCCAAGATGTGCAGCCCTGCCGACTACTCTCTGCAGAGACCAGAGGAGCAGCAATGGAACGAGGAGAGGTTTTTTTTTTTTTTCTTTCTAACAATGATTACTTTTTTTGGGGCATTATATTATTTGTAGGGCTATGAGGGTGGGGGTCCATTATGCTATATGGAACACAATGTGTAGCCATATTATACTATATGGTGAGGCACATTATACTATTTGAAGGGCTCTGTGGGGACCATTATGCAGTTTTGAGGGCTTTGTGGGGGCCATTGTAATATTTTGAGGACTATGTGGGGGCCATCATGCTAAATGGAGGGCTATATGGCGCCATTAAACAGTTTACAAGGCTATTGTTCTTTTTGGGGGCTAGAGGGGGCATTATACTATTTGAAAGGCTATGTTTGAGGACATCACATGATGGAGCCATTACCCTGCAAGTTAGCAATTATTCAGTGTGAAAGCTTGTGTGGGTCCATTATACTGTTGGAGGAGGGTTAGTGGGCGACCATCATACAGTGTTGGAGGGTAGTGTTGGGGCCATCATACTGTGCGGCTGGAGGGGTCTATGGAGTAATTCCCTGTAGTGGTATCATATTGTTTGGGGGCACTTATTTTGGGATCATATTGATCAGATTTTAGAGGGCAAATGAAAGGGAAATCTATAGACTTCAATAATCGAAAAATAACTTTGAAAGGGCTCCAAATTCGTTGACATTTGCCCTTCTGTGACCTGATGTATATTATTATTATTATTATTATTTTTATTATTATTATTTTCTTTTTAAGGAGGGGAGCTTCTGCTATTGGACCCCAGAAAAGGATATTTGGCACTACCTACCTATCTGTTCTTAGCCCCATGACAAAATAGTCCTGGACAGTCTCTTTAATAATGAAGTTTAGTTTCCTGATCCACTACAATTGACCAAACATGTTGCAATATTAATGTATAGCTCTAATTACTTAGTAGTTGGTTTAAGGTATCCGTACACTTCTCCTAATGGCATATGCTGGTTCTGGGAGTGACTGGACTAGCAATTGCTTATTCTTCTCTCCCAATGAAAATACATGCTGTGAATTTGCAGTTTGTAATGCTGCAGGTCGATTAGCTCCATTTAAAGGGGACCTGACTGTTCTGTCTATTTAGGCTCAGTAAGAGAAATTAATTCTAGTTTTGACACTTTTGACATTTAATATGTTGAGCACAATCTTGCAGTGACCTGCATATCTAGGTGTCTTCTCCTTTAAGAACACAGTGTGTTGTGGGACAGCCCTCTGCATCTCTGGAGATGAAGCAGCCATCTTATAGCAGTACCAGACAGGGTCCCAGGCAGGACACTTGTTTCTTGCATCCTTCCCTCTTGTGAACTCCCATCATCCTCGTCAAGTTAATCCGGTGAGAGTTATACTTCTGTCTGTATGTTTAGTACCTTACAGCAGGGGTCTCAAACACACGCCCCGCGGGCTGCGTGTGGCCCCTGGGTCTTCACTTTGCGGCCCACAGCACTGTGGACAACTTGATGCCACTGTGGTCCAGTGGAGGGAGATGCCGCGGTTTGCTTTTTATGTCTTCCAGGCACTGCTCAGACAAGCTGTCTGGCTCATCTACATCAATAGCAGCCGCCAGCCAATCAGAGGACAGCAGCTGACTTTGGTGTATGACATCACCTGCTGGCCTCTGATTAGCTGGTGACTGCTATTGATCTAGATGAGCCAGAGAGCTTGTCTGTACTCAACGCCCAGAAGATATAATAATGTGCGGCCCGCGGCAGAAATAGGAGGCCGAGAGAGCGCAGGACAGGTGGAAAGTATAGGTGTGTGTGTGTCTCAACTAAGGGAATCCACACCATCGAATTTATAATCAAAGTTTTGCACATTTGACACATTACTGCAAAAAAGAAGAGACCAGGATTGGGACATTACCACAACATGGGGGGACATCCCCGAAATATGGGGACCAGGATGGAGACATTTCTACAGTATGGAGACCTATATGGAGGACATTACCACAATATGAGAACCAGTATGGAGGACATTACCACAATATGTGGACCAGGATGGGGGACATTACTACAATAAAGAGACCAGGATGGGGAACATTATTACAAGAGGGGGACAAAGATGGGGACATTACTACAAGAGACAATAGTACAAGAAAGCTATGAAATGTAACTAAAAATTCAAAAGAAGGCATGACTTTTTTTACCACTAAAAATGCTGCTTTATATATAAACTAAAATAACAAAAAAATGCATGTTTATCACCACATCCATAACAACCTCATGGCTGTTTTTTTTTACGTGTACTCAGTGCTCATTTCATCTCTGTATTGTATTAACACTGCAGCTGATTTCTATTATTTGTATTCTTCTAGTTTTACCACACGCTTGATTGATGAACCGCACACATTATCATACCCTTATTGTTCAACAGTGAGTGAATGTGCCCACAGGACGTTTTTGCTGCGTTTTTCCTGCGGTTTCTGCATGCAGAAAACCATTGGTTTTATGGTAATGTATGCTAATTTGTTCCTGCAGTTTTGATTCCCAGCAAAACCAATGTGTTTTATAGAAACACTGTGCCCAAACATTGGTTTTGCAAGTGTCAAGAACTGTCAAATACCTGTGTTTTTGGTGCGGATGGGAAAGAATTGACTTGTTAATTCCTGCGTTTTTGCTAAAGTCAATGAAAAAAACGCAGGTATCAAAAACGCAGTAAAAACGCACAAAAAAGGTCATCCTGTCAAGGACTCTAGGATTCTCAGGTTTTGCTGTGTTTAGGACTGCTTAAAAAAAAACGTCCTGTGGGCACATACCCTAAACAATACACTACAGAACCAACATTCTGTTTACTTGAGATATAGAGAAGGTTAAGCTGTATGCTGACATTCCCACAGTATACAACATGAAAGAAGGCAGAACACTGAACACGGACCACACAATTTTTTACATGTGAAAATAGTGCTCACTGTGCAGATGCTTGTCCCCAAACAAAAAGGATACTTTTGAGTAGAGCTCTGATTTTCTTCTCATGAAAAACCTAGAATGGAAGCCAAATTCAGATCAGTGCATTGGGGGGTGGGGGTGAAGGGGGTGTTAAAGGGAACCAACCACCTCAGATGACGACTATAAGCAGTTAATACATGTCCCTGCACCCTACCTAGACCGTTCCACCTATATTTTTGTTAAGAATATTGATAATTGTAAACCGAAATATACACTTTGTAAAAATACTGGCCTGGCGACATTTGGGCGTCTCCCTCGGGCTGAGCTACTAGTGGGATGTGTCTTCGATAGCATTACTGGCTTTTCTACCCCTCCCTCTTACTTTGCAGGACGTCACTGAAGGGCGTGATGTTATCTTTCAGTGGGCGGGCACGCAAGGCTGCTCCCGTCCCCGAACGTCATCGGAGGCAGAGCTGCAGTAGCTCAGCTTAATGAAAGATACCACACCTGCTCGCCGCAATACGTGAGGCTCATATGGTATCCCCCAGTTGCACGTCACTGAACGGAGCCGACAGGAAGTGACGATGCGAGTGCACGTGACTCTGTCTGCCTCCGATGACATGCGGGGACGGGAGCAGCCTTGCGTGCCCGCCCACTGAAAGATAACATCACGCCCTTCAGTGACGTCCTGCAAAGTAAGAGGGAGGGGTAGAAAAGCCAGTAATGCTATCGAAGACACATCCCACTAGTAGCTCAGCCCGAGGGAGACGCCCAGATGTCGCCAGGCCAGTATTTTTACAAAGTGTATATTTCTGTTTACAATTATCAATATTCTTAACAAAAATATAGGTGGAACGGTCTAGGTAGGGTGCAGGGACATGTATTAACTGCTTATAGTCCTCATCTTAGGTGGTTGGTTCCCTTTAAGGGGGTGTTTGTGCACTGGGGATATATCTGCAAATAAATGCCGTCTTCTAAGTACACTGACACACCCCTAATGCACTTCTAGCCCAATCTGCATGTGACTTGCATATTAGATTTGCATGACTGGAGCATAAAATCTCTTTACAAAGGGGACTAGAACCTATACAACTATAACACTGCTTCCATATATAAAAACATTCAGAGGTTACATTTAATGTTTACATTATTCCAAAAAATGTCTTAATCAAATAAGTGACTGTCAGTGACTGATTTGGAACATTTTGTAGATATTATACACTTTGATTTTGGGAGTCTGAAAATCTCTGTGTTGTGAGTATACAGTAAGGATACTTACAGTATTACCATCTTTTTCTGTATAGAAGATCCAAGTAGTATGTAGAAAAGCAACCTGCTCTTCAAGGTTTCATGTTGCTTCTCCTTTCTTAGAAAGGTCTGTCCCAGGTTTTCTGCTGAACTGACACACCTGTGTGAAAAGCTTATGACTGGTTCTCTTACACATGTAGAACAACAAAGGACGTACATTTTTACACAGTGATCTATATCAATAGGGTGTCATGCTTCATATAATGAGATATATGGCAGGTCCTCGCATACACAAATGTCAACCTTGTGTCATTGCATAACCTTGAAATGACCTTACTAGGGAAAGAGATATTTGGAGGTTATGGCACAAGTACATGCAAGTGCTTGTGGTTGACTTGATTGTGTGAAAGATGTCTTATGTGCAAAAGTCTGCATTCTCCTCTGGTATTTGCTATCTCGATTTGGCCTTTGTGACTAAGGTTAGCTTCACACCACGGTTTTCAGCTGTCAGGTTGTGTCTGGTGTTTTGCAGGATACACCGGACACAACCTGACAGCCCCGGACAAGCAGATCCTGCTTTTTGCCAGCTTCAGTCCTGCCGCTGTCCAGTGCTGCAATTTCAGCACAGCGGCTTGCAGGGGATCTGGCTGCGGTGTTGAAATTTCAGCCGTGGAGCTCTCCAGGTGCTGAAATTCAGCGGTGGCTGCTTTTAACAGCCGCCGCAATTTCAGCACCTGGTGTCCAGGAATCGGTCCGATTTTATGTCGAATCCGGCAGCCATAGACTCCCATGTATGGGCGCCAGATCTGGGAGGATCCGGTTTTGTTAGATTTTAGCATCGGACACGAAAAATTATGCAGACTCCGGTTTTGTGTGCGATGCAAAAATCAGACAAAACCGGATCCTCCCGGAAAACCAGCAAACCGGACGCCAAATAGGCACAATCCGGCGCCATAGGGATACATGAGGGGCAAAATCAGATCCAAAAAACCGTGGTGTGAAGCCGTCCTTAAAGGGAATTTGTCACCAGATTTTTGCTACTGCATCCGAGAGCAGCACATTGTAAGAATCGAGGTCTCTTTTCATACACTATATCACTTAGGCCTCCTTCACATCACGTTTTTTTGGCTGTTTGTGTGGATCCTGTTTTTTGCAGGACCACACGGACAGGCCACGTCCGGATGTGTGTAAATGGATGGCAGTTATGCCTCTGGATTCAGTTTTACCCATAGAAAAGTTGCAGTAAGGTGTGCAGCCATAGGAAATAATGGTAATGTCAGTCCTGAGAGAGAGAACTCTGAACAGAAAATGGGCTGGAAGGAGCAGTGCAATTGTGCTGAGTATGCGCAGTATGAAAAACTGGATCCAGGAAACGATCCTGTTTTTCCCTGGATCCGGTACCATAGACCCTTATGTTATGAGCTCCGGACTGCTCCGGATTCATTTCTGTCCGGTGCGCCCCACAAAACAGTGCAGTCTCTGATTCTCGGTCCCGGAAAAAGCAGGACAAAAAGGAATCCCAGACTGAATTAACACAAACGGGTGGCCATATATGACCAATCCAGCACCATAGGGATACATGGGAGGCAAAAACGGATCCCTGCCTATCCCTTTTAAAATGGATAGACTCGGATCCCAAAAAACCTAGTGCGAAGCCTCCTTAGGTTTCTGAGCTACATACTACATCTTAAAAACTTTGTGTCACAACTGCTGCCCCCAGTAATCTAACATTGCCCACACCACACTTTTTAGTGTACATCGTCTATTGACAGTGAGCTGCTAATCAGAGGAGGGGGCATAGTAGGTACAAGACTCATGAACCCTTTTGTCCATGTAATTATAATCACCTGGTGATAAAATCTTCTAAGTAAACAGCAGACAGTGTGATAAAGGGGTTGTAACCACTACAGCAAGCTTGCTGTCCTCAAATAACATGGCATAAACCTGCTGACAGATTAATTTAAAGACGACCTTTCGCCAAATTTTTCATATTCAAGTGGACACAGAAAGTAATAAGGTCTGCAGCGCTAAATAAAACTTTTTCTTTGAATTAAATGTTGCCTTTTCAGTGTGGAGATATTGGCAATCTGTTTGGCCTCTAATGATTTACTTTTAGTTAAGCCCATGTGGGTATTCTCATATAGTCTCCACTGGAGGCATGTGCTTCTTACTCCTACTCTAGGAAAGATCATATTTTTGTGTCGAGCTGATTACTCAGAGCATGAGGTGCAATGATACAGCTCTCATCTCCTGGTTTGAAGCGACTGTCAGCACAGAATGACTGTTCAAACCAAGCACAGACACTTGGCGCATCATAGCGGCGTTAATCATTTAAATACACCTTCTCATCTGCTTGTTTTCCCTCAGGCTCCATCTTCCCTCTTTGACAGCTCTGGTTTCATAGAGCCTGTGGGAAGGCGTATTTAAATGATTGGCCCAGCCATGATTTACCGAGGATCTGTATGTTGTTTGACATGTCATTCTGTGTAGACAGTCTCTTTAATCTCCTACAGTAGTCTAGGAGGGGAGGGAGGAGTGTCAGTACAGCCAAGTCACATTACAAATCCCTTTTATTTGCTGTCCTCCTCATCATGGTCACCTCTGCTGTACTGTCTTTCCCTTCACTACTTGTCTGGAGATGACGGTAGATGTTTTTTGTAATGAGGCACTGCTAAGCTGTGCTGCACTGCATCCCTTTCCCCCTACATTCAAGAGGTTAGACCAGAAGATCAGGGCTGTCTGACAGTATACATCTCATACTGAGAGAACTGCCCTAAGCTATGGTGGGGCATGCTCTAATCTTTCTCTTGAGTAGTGCTTCCTGCTTATGATTGGGCAATGTCATACAGGGGAAAGGCTACTCAATGCAAGTGAAAACTGTGATGGCACCCACTTGAACTTAATGACAATTGACTCATTAGGGACCAAATACTTTGCCCATATCTCCACAACAGAGGTTCAAAATTAGAAAAACAAAAAAAAGTTTCTCTGCTCTCCGGCCACTGTTACACTGAGCGAGTGTCTAGTTCAACATACATAATTGGTCATAAGTGTTTGGCTCTAATTTGTACAATTTTGACCAAAGTAATCTACCTCACAGTGGGTACTGTTGGTGTGCAACCCATCTGTTCTAATGAAAACCAATCTGCTCTTTCAGCAATGTGATCTCTAGGTACAAAATATTCTATTTCAAGAGCTAAAAGCAGTGAAGTTAAAACCTCGTTAAGTAAAGTTTGGGATCCCAAGGCCCTTAGTCCTGTCTCTAGCTGATGACCTGAATTACCCTTGGAGGCAGCCAGCAGGGAGAAGAGTGGGAGGGGGGGGCGGCAGTTATTTGTTCGTGCTCCTTCGCCTCAATATAAATACCCGAGCCACCAAGTCATAAATCAATGCAGTGCTTCTGCCAACACCTATTACCATTTAAGCACACTGGAATGTATGCATTATTTCAGGGGCTCTGCGAGTATTTACATACAAAGATTTATGGCACTCTTGTCAGCAAATAGCATTACAAAAGTGGAGCCACAAAGCATCCCCTTGGTTACTATAACAAGTGCGAACGCACTTGTCAAGACCCTAAGTGTGCATCAGCGAAACATGATAAAAAGAGCGGTGTCTGGTATAAAGCAGCAGAACCAGAAGATGTGGACGATCATTGGATTTCTACATAGCTCTTGTCCCATGTGCAATCTCCCTATATTAACGCCGGCTTTTTCACTTCACACGATCAGTAGTGTTTGTCTGCAAATCAATCGCTACTAAATCCAAGAGGAAACAGGTTAAGTATTATTTATTTTGCGCTTCATAAGACTCACCTGATTATAAGACGTACCCAGGTTTTAGAGGAGGTAAACAAGAAAAAATATTTTGGCCAAATAACATGCTAAAACATTTAATAAAATAAAAAATTATTTTAATGGGGGGGGAGGGGGAATCTGTGGATGAGACACTGTTATGGAGGACCTGTGTTATTGCAGATCACATATTGGATACCTGCTTCCTCCCTCCCCCTTGTATTTGCAGACCTCAAATCTGAGGGCTGCAATAAAAGGAAGGCAGGTATCTGATCTGAGGTCTGTACTTACAAGGGAGCAGGGTACCCCACCTCCCTCCCGTCTTTTTAATAGCAGACCTTAGTTCCCACCCACAATCACCCTCTCCCCCTTGCAGACTTCAGACCACATACCTTCTTCCACCCCTCCCCCTTGTAGTAGTATGCATCAGCGTTGTGCTGTACTGTTAAGTGATGTCGCTCATTGTCAGGTAACAGTGCTTGCCTACGTACACTGTGCCCTGCTTCTGGGTGCAGGCAGGATACATACAATGAAGCGCCCAGGATGAACACAGGGGGAGGGCAAAAGTTATCATACCTGTCCCCACAGCTATGGTGGCTTCCTTCACCTCTGCTCCCCCAGGTGAGGTGATGGTGCAGGGAGATGTGAGCGCTGTCCTGGTCAGCAGCCTGTATCCTTGATCCCACATCTTCCCCCACTGCCCAGAACCTCTGCTTTTTAAGATGCACTATACCCCCCCCCCCACTCCACCCACACTCTTCCCCCCCCCATACACACACACACACACACACTTTGTGTGTGTGTGTGGGGGGAAACAGCATGTCTTGCAAAGCGCTACATACGATGACTTTGTTGGGGCCAGGAAACTTTTTACTATGCAGCAATTAGAATAAAGAGTCTTAATGAAATAAAAACATGAAGAAAACAAAAGTGGGCACTACTGGAAAATGTTTTTATTTTCTTTTTCTTAATATGAAAATAAAAATAAAAAAAAAATTAATTATCTATAAATATATAAACTACCTGCTCATCCCTGGGAGATACAGTTAGGGCCATAAATATTTGGACAGTGACACAATTTTGGCGAGTTGGGCTCTGCATGCCACCACATTGGATTTGAAATGAAACCTCTACAACAGAATTCAAGTGCAGATTGTAACGTTTAATTTGAAGGGTTGAACAAAAATATCTGATAGAAAATGTAGGAATTGTACACATTTCTTTACAAACACTCCACATTTTAGGAGGTCAAAAGTAATTGGACAAATAAACATAACCCAAACAAAATATTTTTATTTTCAATATTTTGTTGCGAATCCTTTGGAGGCAATCACTGCCTTAAGTCTGGAACCCATGGACATCACCAAACGCTGGGTTTCCTCCTTCTTAATGCTTTGCCAGGCCTTTACAGCCGCAGCCTTCAGGTCTTGCTTGTTTGTGGGTCTTTCCGTCTTAAGTCTGGATTTCAGCAAGTGAAATGCATGCTCAATTGGGTTAAGATCTGGTGATTGACTTGGCCATTGCAGAATGTTCCACTTTTTTGCACTCATGAACTCCTGGGTAGCTTTGGCTGTATGCTTGGGGTTATTGTCCATCTGTACTATGAAGCGCCGTCCAATCAACTTTGCAGCATTTGGCTGAATCTGGGCTGAAAATATATCCCGGTACACTTCAGAATTCATCTGGCTACTCTTGTCTGCTGTTATGTCATCAATAAACACAAGTGACCCAGTGCCATTGAAAGCCATGCATGCCCATGCCATCACGTTGCCTCCACCATGTTTTACAGAGGATGTGGTGTGCCTTGGATCATGTGCCGTTCCCTTTCTTCTCCAAACTTTTTTCTTCCCATCATTCTGGTACAGGTTGATCTTTGTCTCATCTGTCCATAGAATACTTTTCCAGAACTGAGCTGGCTTCTTGAGGTGTTTTTCAGCAAATTTAACTCTGGCCTGTCAATTTTTGGAATTGATGAATGGTTTGCATCTAGATGTGAACCCTTTGTATTTACTGTCATGGAGTCTTCTCTTTACTGTTGACTTAGAGACAGATACACCTACTTCACTGAGAGTGTTCTGGACTTCAGTTGATGTTGTGAACGGGTTCTTCTTCACCAAATAAAGTATGCGGTGATCATCCACCACTGTTGTCATCCGTGGACGCCCAGGCCTTTTAGAGTTCCCAAGCTCACCAGTCAATTCCTTTTTTCTCAGAATGTACCCAACTGTTGATTTTGCTACTCCAAGCATGTCTGCTATCTCTCTGATGGATTTTTTCTTTTTTTTCAGCCTCAGGATGTTCTGCTTCACCTCAATTGAGAGTTCCTTTGACCGCATGTTGTCTGGTCACAGCAACAGCTTCCAAATGCAAAACCACACACCTGGAATCCACCCCTGACCTTTTAACTACTTCATTGAATACAGGTTAACGAGGGAGACGCCTTCAGAGTTAATTGCAGCCCTTAGAGTCCATTGTCCAATTACTTTTGGTCCCTTGAAAAAGAGGAGGCTATGCATTACAGAGCTATGATTCCTAAACCCTTTCTCCGATTTGAATGTGGAAACTCTCATATTGCAGCTGGGAGTGTGCACTTTCAGCCCATATTATATATATATATAATTGTATTTCTGAACATGTTTTTGTAAACAGCTAAAATTACAAAACTTGTGTCACTGTCCAAATATTTCTGGCCCTAACTGTATATATATACCATATATATTTCTTGATTTATTTTTTATAAATATATTTATTGCATACACATTACAAGTAAGGAATTCTCAGTGAAAAGGGTGGCTTGACACTTCCTTTTATAAATATCTTCACATCCTCAGCACTTTTGTCACTTGTTTTATTATAAAATATCCTATACAGCCAATACCTAAGTGTGTTTTCTTCACTTGTGATGTTTCATTTGAGAGGCTTCTGACATGGGATGTCACAGGAGGCTGTCTCCATCTTGGCACAGGACATCATTTAGTTGTGGCAATGCAGTCACTTACTATCTTTTTTTTAATCGCTGCTCTTTGAAGATGTCCTGAATCAATGTCCTGGGTGGAAGCTGTTGAAGTGTCTGAGGCAGCAGCAATCTGCTTCTATCCATCGGTCACAGCTTTTTACTGTGTAAGAAGATGTCATCAGGGGACAGTGATAGAAGTAGTGTGAGTGACAGCAGTCACTCCCTGATGATGATTTGTCTGATGGCAGTGAAAGAAGCTGTGGGGCAGCATCTGACAACCTATGTACTCTTTCCTTTTTTTGTGCATCTGAATGGATTTATGTGATAATGTTCATGGTCCAGAGATTGCACTAATCTGACACACATGGGTAAGAATGTTTTCCGTGTTCATGTGCCTGAGAGTCCTACACCTGGAGCAGAGTGCTGGAATGTGGCCCTAGGTCAAGATCGTTCATGCTAATGGGTTAGAGTCCTCCTCTTGAGCCCACATTAGACATGTAAACATTACACTATGACTCTGGACCAGAATCCACAATGACATGTGTATGTATTTAATGCAGATTTAGTTGAAGGAATCGGTGGAGAATGTAGTAGTGGACTGCTTTTTTACCATAGATGGAGCGTGCTGTGGATTTGAAAACCAGCAGTGGGGTTTATTAATATTGTACTGTATTTTGAGTCTCCGTTAAGGTGTGAATCCACCTTTTAAAGGAGTTGTCGCATAATATAATTGTAATTTTTCTTTTTTTAAGCCATGGATTGATTAATTACCGTATATACTCGTGTATAAGCCGACCCGTGTATAAGCCGACCCCCCTACTTTTGCCCCCAAAATCTGGGAAAACCTATTGACTCGTGTATAAGCCGAGGGTGGACCCCAGCACAGGTATACAGCCCCCAGCAGTGTGGTATACAGGCCCCCGCAGTGGTGTACAGGCCCCCCAGTGGTAGTATACAGCCCCCAGAAGTGTGGTATAAAGCAGCCTCCCCAGTGGTACATACAGGCCCCAGCAGTGTTACAGCAGCCTCCCCAGTGGTATATACAGCAGCAGCCCCAGAGATATATACAGCAGCCCCAGTGGTAGTATACAGCAGCCCCAGAGATATATACAGCAGCCCCAGTGGTAGTATACAGCAGCCCCAGAGGTATATACAGCAGCCCCAGTGGTAGTATACAGAAGCCCCAGAGGTAGTATACAGCAGCCCCAATAGTAGTATACAGCAGCCTCAGTGGTATATACAGCAGCAGCCCCAGTAGTAGTATACAGAAGCCCCAGTGGTAGTATACAGCAGCCCCAGTAGTAGTATACAGCAGCCCCAGTAGTAGTATACAGCAGCCCCAGTAGTAGTATACAGCAGCCCCAGTAGTAGTATACAGCAGCCCCAGTAGTAGTATACAGCAGCCCCAGTAGTAGTATACAGCAGCCCCAGTAGTAGTATACAGAAGCCCCAGTGGTAGTATACAGCAGCCCCAGTAGTAGTATACAGAAGCCCCAGTGGTAGTATACAGCAGCCCCAGGGGGTATATACACAGCAGCCCCAGTAGTAGTATACAGAAGCCCCAGTGGTAGTATACGGCAGCCCCAGTAGTAGTATACAGAAGCCCCAGTAGTAGTATACAGCAGCCCCAGGGGGTATATACAGCAGCAGCCCCAGGGGGTATATACAGCAGCAGCCCTAGGGGGTATATACAGCAGCAGCTCCAGAGGTATACAGACCCCCCCCATAGGTAGTATACAGGGGCCCCAGCTGTATACAGCAGCCCCAGCTGTATACAGCCCCCCCGTGGTATCCAGGGCCCCAGCTGTATACAGCCCCCCCGTGGTAACCAGGGCCCCCCTTGCTGCACCTGTAAAGGAAGAAGTCAGTATACTTATCGCTGCTGCCGCCGCCGCCGCTCCGCTTCTCGGTCACCGCGCTGCTCCGGGTCTTCACGCTTCCTGTTCCTTCTCCGGCGCTCGAACAATGACGTCATTTCCTGAGCGCCGGAGAAGGAACAGGAAGCGTGAAGACCCGGAGCAGCGCGGTGACCGAGAAGCGGAGCGGCGACGGCGGCGGCGGCAGCAGCAGCGATAAGTATACTGACTTCTTCCTTTACAGGTGCAGCAAGGGGGGCCCTGGTTACCACGGGGGGGCTGTATATACGGGGGGCCCTGGTTACCACGGGGGGGCTGTATATACGGGGGGCCCTGGATACCACGGGGGGGGCTGTATGGAAAGGGGGCGCCATACTGTGAGGGATGGGGGGGCTGTATACCCCGTGCTGGGGGGCTGTAAGGCGATATGCACTGCTCCCCCCGCGGATGGGCGGGGGATGCAGTGCATATCATGAATAAGTTATGAGCGGCTCCACGTCACGAGCCGCTCATATTGCAGCCTTCCCCCCACCTCCTCCTGCCTCCTCCTGCTCCCGGACAGAGCCCCCCACGTATATGACTCGTGTATAAGCCGAGCGGGGGACTTTTCAGCCCAATTTTTGGGCTGAAAAAGTCGGCTTATACACGAGTATATACGGTAAAAATAATCAGTTTCATAATGGCCTTTAATGGTACATTGGTCCTGCGCAGGCCACTCGGCAGATACTGATTCTATAGCCTGCAGAATCCCGCCGTGTTCTGAAGTCTCCGTCCCGCTGCAGAGGTCAGCTGACTAGATGAGCCCATCATTGGATAGTTCTTCTAGTCACCTGACCACTACAACCAATTAGTCCGGATCTGTGATGAGTCTCCGAATGTGGCAGACCCCGCACCTGAAGTGACCTGCGCCAGATCCGTCTAGGTGCTGAAAGGAGGATTATCCAACTTTTATTCTTAAGCTATAATGTTTTATTTCCTTTCCATTGGACAACCCCTTTAATATAACGATTGGTTTTGGTGCTATCATTGTGAGTACACGCTGTGTTACGAGCAGTTTTCTGTGCACACAATATGTAGATCCTTTTCCTGTAGGTTCTTATTATTTCCTTTGTGTAAATTTAGTATTTTAATAAGTGATGTTGAGTGTGGCGCTCTGGAATGACTAACCTTTGGTTAATGCTGTGATGTACCGTCGTATAATAAAATACCGCAGGTAATAAAGGACCTAACTACTCTTCTGTGAATACTAAATTCATTATTTTGTAGACCCAATGACAGCAGTTACAATTAGAAGCTCTGCCAAATGGCCCTTTCAATAATGTTCGTGTTGCGTTCACGGAGCTCTAATATTTGTGTTACATAAATATCATTAGAAGATTTTCTAAAGAGAAGCAGCCATGACTAGAGCAATTATTAGCTCTGTTTCATGGGGCTATCTGATTACAGTGGCTATGGCGACCACTCGTAATGGGTTTTATATAGAGGGACAAGCTTCTCCCTGTCTATAAAGCGTGTTGTGTTTATTGGCACCAATTATATTGAATAATCTAAATTAGGGTTGGCTGATACGTGATAAGGACGTGAAGCTAAATATTGGTGAGTTCAGCCCAGGGTTATGTATACATAATAAAGTATATACCGTAGTATATGGATATAATCAGGCCCCCTCACTTATGGCCCATTTAGAGCAGCTAATAGTTAAAATTCTCACCCATCTGAACAAGTGGGCAAAGTGTTTGTTCATCGGGTGTGATGATTTCTAAACTGGCTCAAAATCATTATCGGCATCACGTTGCCCCATGTAGATGGTAGAACATGCTACTAAGATATTGTTTGGGCACAGAGTGGTCATATTTAATGATTGTTCCGCATTCTGAATGGTGAAGCGCTGCAGAATATGTTGGCGCTACATAAATAAAGATTATTATTATTTCTGCGCACATGATTATTTGTCGGCCTGTGGAAATGAGCCAGTAAATGACCGATCGTTCTGCAAATAGTAAATCTGCAGTCGTTCAGTAGCCTTGAACGTGCCGTGTAAACCCGACATCAGCACTGAAGAGGTTGAGCGACAAAAAAACAATTGAAGACATTCATATTATTGAGAATAGCATTTTTTCAGTTTTTCTTCATACGCATAGTTTTCTTTATAGGCTCCTTCAGCTGCATTTACCTGGGACGATTTTTTATTCATAGCATTTGTCAAGTGGATTGGCAATTTACACAGGCTGATACAATTTGTTAGGCTGGGGTCACACCACCGTATGGCATCTGATGCAAGATCAGATCATCAGATGTGATATGCTAATGACTCTCCGCTCCGGATTCTGCTGAGAGCTGAGTGTAGTGTACTGGGATCCTATACTGTGATCAGATCACAGGTGGGGAGAACATGAAGAGACTAATCTCCCCATTACTAGATTTCCAGTCTCTGTATATATCTCTCTGTATTCGGGGGACATCCAAGTGCAGTGCAATATTTCACATGTACCCGTAGTGTATGGCGAGTGCGCCGAGACTCACTAATAAAGGCAGCATGCCGTGATTTTTTTTTTTTACTTAGTCCGATTAGAGCTGAGGAAAATTATAGTTGTGATCTGCCTCAGTTATCTTGCATAGCACTTGTGCGAGCAAGGGCATAACTATTGTGGTTGGAGGCGTACAGGTGCCTGCTGACTCCAGAGCTTTCTTCAGCTGGATGTGTGTCTGTGGAAATGCACATCAAGCTGATGACGTCATGCAGCTGCTGTGTCGGTCACTGTGCACAGGCTACAGAGGACACTGGGAGACATAGGAGTGGAGGAAAGGTGAGTAGAATGTTTTTAGCTTTTTTAAAATTCTACTTAAGAGATGGAAGGGGCATGTATAACAGTATGCGTTGAGGACTATATATACCAGGATGGGGACCATATATACCATATATATACGAGGATGGAGCCCATGATAAGGACATACATACTAGGATGGGGGACCTATATACCAGAATGAGGACACACAAACCAGGATGGGGATTATATATAACAGGATGGGGGATGTATACATCAGTATGGGGGACACACATACTAGGATGGGGACCATGTATACCAGGTTGTGCCCAGGATTAGTGTTAAGCCCACTGGGACGGGGTACTCGGTACCGGACCGGGTCTGCTGCTAGGGGATGTCACGGGGGTCCTGGTCCGGACCGTGTCCCGGGCCCTGGCAATAATAAGGGGAATATTTACAGGGGATTGAGTTTGTCGTGACGCCACCCACAGCTTGTGATCAATAGTGGGACCACCGCTGCTGCAGAACCCCGGGGGATGATGTTATAGCAGCTAAGGATGGAATAGTTCTCCACGGGTAGAACTGGGTTCCCCGGGGCAGTGATGATAAAGTCTATGGTGTATGTGTAGGCTTGTGAGGAGTGCAGTTCACTTACTGTCCTGATGCTGCAGAATTCTTCCTTCAGGGCTCAGAGCTGACAGGCTGTGGCTCTCCAGGTTGTAATCCTCTGCGGTCCTGTTGGAGGGAATCATGCACAGGCAATACTGTTCTGTCTGAATCAGGCAAGGGAGTCAGAAGCAGGGTTCACCGTGTTTACTTCTCAGTTTTCTCAGCATAACAGCTCAGTTACAGTTACAAGTCTTTACATGGGCACAACTCTTCCCCTCCGGGTTCCTTTACTCCCTGCAGCCAGGTTGTTTCTCTCTGTCACCCCTCACTCCTTCTCTGTCCTTTCCAGGCTTTTACTCTCTCTCTCTCTCTCACTTTGTGTGTGTCTCCAGACAGTATGGCGGTGGCTCGGACCCCTGTGGGCCCTCCTGGTTGCCACTGAGCTGCCTGTCCTTTGGGGTAGGAACACTAACTTGAAGCTGGAGTTCCCCGTCGGTTAATCTGGGGAAACCGGGTGCATCATCAGTCCCCTTCAGAGCCGACACTCTGCTGCTAGCCTAGCCTCCAATAGTCCTGCTGGGTGAGGCTCTATCAGGCTCCCTTCTACCGTGTACTTTGGGTTCAATAGGAGGGCTACTCCGCCTGCAGTTGGTCGTCTGAGCCGTGTTTCTAGGACCCAGTATCGTTGGTCCTCTCTTCCCTCACACTCCTGGGGTGCTGGCTTCGGATGGGCTATCTCTCTGTGGCTCGCACTGGCTCTCCAGATTCTGCGCTCCTTCCATCCCACTCTTCCAGGACGTGTGCTTCTTGCCTTTGCATCTCGGCCTACACCGGCCTACTGACTCCTTCCTCCTCCCATTCTCTATATCTACCCTCTGTCACCCGACCTGCCTGCTGGCCCACCCACTGTCTTTAAACCCACCACCCCTTGCCCGCCTAGAGTTCCCGGGCTCTGGGTGGGGTGCAGCCCTCTAGTGGTTGTGTGGGCTGTCTGTGAGGGTGTTGTGGTGCATCTGTCTTTCCTCCTACCTGGCTGCAGTTCCCTTTGTGGCCTTCTGATCGCAAGGGCGCCACATTAGGACATACACTAGGATGGGAGACCTATTTTCCAGGATGGAGGACATATATACCAGGATGGAGACCATATATACAATGTATACCAGGATGAAAAGCATATATACCAGGATGGGTGACATTACTACATAATGAAGGGGGAGGGAAGGCAATTTATGTGTCTGTATAGGATTTAGAAAGCTACAAGACCCTATGCATCAAACCAATGTGAGCGGGAGGGGGTATGACCCAAATTTTGCACGGGACCCATTGATCTCTAGTTATGCCACCGCACGTGAATCATACATCAGTGTAACAGAATAATCTCTGCCCTCATACAGTGCACATGTCATCTGCAGCACATTCCCTGTTTATACGTGGAGAAGTCCTGCATACATATTCCATTCTGAGCACAAAAGAACATTTTTCCTATTTGTTGGCTGATGGTAGCAAGTCAGGATCAAGCAATCTTTTGAGCGCTGGTTCGTTGCTTATCAGCACATGTAAAAAGGTAGGTTCACAAGGTGGTTTGGAAGACTACACCTATTTCATACACTGACCTTCAGATGTTTGAGTGTTCGCTGTGGATGTGTTCCTAGTTGTTCAGCAGATCAGGACAAGGATTAGTTTATTTGTCCTTTAATGAGGCTGATCCTTCACTTTTCATACAAGACGAGTAGAATGCTGCTTATTTTCATGGAGGATTTTTTTCCATGCCGGAAATCCAGCAGAAATTTCTAGTCGCATGCGAGCAAGGTTGTGGAAACCATACTCGCATGAAGAGGATGCGAATCGTCAACATATCGTCAATATATAGGAGTTCCAGGCAAATCGGCACCAAAATCAGTGAGCATTGCAAAGTCATTCTGTATATATCCTTGTATTAGAGGGCAATAGAGTTCTTCTATATTGACACCAATTACACTCACACAATCTTCTATTAATAATGATACAAATTCCTCCATGAAATCCACAGAAAATGCTCTAGTAATCTGCATCACATGTATTCATACCCTACCTGGATTATTGGCCATGTTACAGAAAAATAAATGGGAAAATAGATTGAATGTACAAAAAAGTCAGCAGATTATGCCTCTTGTGCAGGAGATCAAACTGCATATGTGAGGCAAAAATCTTATGGCGGGTTTACACGTTGCGATATCGTAGTCCAATTTCAATGAAAAGTCACGTGGTTCAATCGTTGGACCTGAGATCGTTCCTGCGTTGTATGGTGTGAACGTCCAATACGATGCAGGAACGATGTCAATGCGATATCGGGGATTGAATGAGCGTGCTATTCAATGCCCCGATATTGAAGGGAGATTGGAGTCGGATCGTGCTATATAAACGCACAACTACGATGCGATTTGAAACGTCACCCATTCACTCCCATGTTAAAGGATCGTTCCTGGGTTGGGGGCGTAGACATCGCACGGACGTTGTATTCCGATATCGCAGCGTGTAAACATCCAATGCGATGCGGGAGAAATGTGCACTAATTGCGCGCTCCCGCGCCATTGAGTTGCAATATCGCAACGATATTGAAGCGTGTAAACCCACCATTAAGGCCCTGTCACACATAATGAGATCGCTAACGAGATCGTTGTAACGTCACAGATTTTGTGACGCAACAACGATCACGCTAACGATGTCGTTATGGGTGTGACGATCTGGCCCTGCTGTGAGATCGTTGATCATTACACACTGCTCTGGGTCATTTCTATGTCGTTGGGCTCCCGCTGGGAGCGCTACATCGTTGTGTTTGACAGGGACAATGACCAATGATCTGAATGCTACGCTATGGAGTGACAATTCCCAACGACCTCTGTATAATTCTGGATCGCTGGTGCGTCGTTTTTCACATCGCTGGTGAGATGCCTGTTTGACATCTTACCCACGATGTGTAAAACGACACACCAGCGATCTCTGCACATCGTTATCGGGATCGCTGATGCGTCGTTATGTGTCACTGGGCCTTAAGTGTTGTACCTCTCCTATAAATACATGTCAAATGTTCGAGGCTCTGCAGGAGGAATTTAGTTTGCTTGCTACACAAAGGTATCAATACTTAAAGGTAAAACATGCGTTCACATAACATAAAATAGGTGGATTGCGCATTCACAAGGATATTGTCCTTGATTATATATGTATGGCAGGAATAGTGAGAGGGGTGATATCTACTGTGTATAAAGACCTTTTTTCATTAATTCCTGTTGAGACATCCGATTTATAGCGAGGAGTTAGTGGGAGGAAGAATTGGGTAGTACAAAAGAATGGAAAATGGGCTCTATTTTGTAGTGCGTCCCTAAACTATCGTTGAGCAAACCGGGAAGCTTGTTTCAATTGTTCACTATTCATAGAGCTTATAGGTCTCCAGAATTCCTCTGTAGAGTGGGAGTGCGCTCTACTTCGGAGTGTCCGAGGTGTATGTCTGAGGGGGTGGATATTCTACACATGTTGTGGGAGTGCCTGAGATTACTGGCCTTTTGGATTGTGGTCCTTAACCTAATAGAAGGGAAATATAAACTTTGTATCCCTAGAGACCCTATGGTGCGTGTGTTTGAATATGTGGAGGAAGTTAAAGTGGATAAGGCTGCTTTCACATAGGCGTTTTTAAAAAACAGCAGCAGATTTACCACATCTGCCGCCTAACTTGCGGCGGGCCCCATGCATTGTCTATAGGGTTTGCGGCAAGTGCGGTTGCGGCCGCGAAACACTCCTGAACGTGTTGTTTTTTTTTCGCAACCGCAAGTGCTGCATCTGCCACAACCAGCAAAACCCCACTTGCTGCACCTGACCGCAAGCCCCATAGACCATGCATGGGGCTTGCCGCAAGTGCGGCCGTTAGGTGGCAGATGCTGTAAATCTGACGCCTTTTTTTTTCTTTCAAAAAACGCCTATGTGAAAGGGGCCTAACACGAGTAAGATTGCAATTGCGAGGCTCCTATATGCGGCCAGGAAATTTATAGCCAAATATTGGAATGGGACCGAGCTTTCCTCCAGACAAGAGTTTATCCAGCGAGTGGATTATATTATATGGCTGGAGAAAAGTATTTATTGCAGGAGGAAAAATACTAACATGCTTGATAAGCTTTGGACGTCGTGGAGGGGTATGACTTGATGGTGAAATCGTGGGTAATGCGGAAGGGGGAAGAAGACCTGGAGGACTCCAGGTGGAGGGGTGGACTCTATACATAATAGCTAATAGTGATGACATATTTCTATATGATGCAAAGGAATGAGGGGGGATTGCTGTCAAGGAAGGGGGGGGTTAGGGGAGGGTTTGTTGCTGTATACGGAATGTAATCTATTATATTGGTTGTAATTTGTACATGAACAAACTGTGAATGAATACAAACTTATCTGATTTAAAAAAAAAAAAAAAAAAAAAAGATTGATTTGCTTTTGGCATACATATCCTATGCAGTGCGTCCTACTCTATTTCACGTCCCCGCTTACACTGCTGGTGTTTTATTTATTATTATTTTTTTTTTTTTAAATGTTAGATTTGAGGACAATCTCAATTTCAGTGATACGTGTAGTAAGGGAGTACAACTAGAGCACCAACTACTGCCACATTTGCCTGATTTCATCCTTTATATATCCCAACTAAATATTTCACTCGTAAGATGTATCTCTACAGTTCCTGCAGATTTATACAAGTCGCAGTCTTGTGTGCACTTCTTAATCTTTTTATTTATTTTTTGTCCCTTTTGCAGATCTTCTTCTTCATGGACAGTCTAAAGGGCAGTCCTCAGAAAATGAGAAGGATGACACATCTCAAGGTTCTTCACTCGCTAATAGTGTGACATCTTCAGATTCTGAAGATGGGCCTGTCAGGAAAAGGTGAGTCACATGTTTAGATAAAAATGGTAAAAATGACTGTCAGGCTGCATTCAAACACAGCGTTTTTGTTGCATTTTTTGAGGATCCGTATTTTTGCAGGGATTTGCAAGTCCCAGAGCATCCCAGAAAAGCATTGGGTTTCCAGATTTGTCATTCAGAAAGTTTTGTTGCTCAAAAACAGATCCTCACAAAGAATGAGCATGTCAATTTGTTGGGCTTTTTTCTGATCCACTTTTCCCATTTGTAAATGGAGATAAAAAGTCAGTAAAAACGGATCACTAACGCACAGTGTCAATGGGTCATCTGTTTTTTGGAAAAGATGATCTGTTTTTGAAGCAGAAAAGCTGATTAAAAAAAAAAAACGCAGCAAAAACATGTGTATATGTAGTCTTATCTTGGAGTAAAACATATTAAAGAAACATGTACTATATAATCGTCTAATTCTGTTTGTTTGTAACGGAAATCTCGTGTCGCTGATTGGTCGCGCCCGGCCGCAACTAATCAGCGACCGGCGCAGTCCGGCCGCAAATTGGCGCTGGATTTGAACTTCGCACACCACCACTACTGTCGGGAGATCAGCGGCGGTAGCCACGGGTCATCTGCCTCACGGAGGTCAGCGGTGACGCAGGCGGGAGATGACCGGTGGCAGCTAGTCATCTCCCGGCTGCTCGCAGTGGAAGTACCCTGACTGGTGCTAGCGATCTCGCTCACTGTGACACACAGCAGCGACCAGGCCCCTGCTGTGAGATCACTGATCGTGTCAGAATGGGGGTACCGTCACACTTGCCGATGCTCCAGCGATCACTACAACAATACAACCTGGCAGGGACTCCCGACAGTAGCCACGGGTCATCTCCTGTCGCACGGAGGTCAGCGGCAACGCAGCAGGGAGATGATCGGCTGCTCGCAGCGGAAGTGCCCCGACCGCCATATTGGAACACCCAAGTTATGGGTATTTCGATTAGGAAGGCCGGAATTCAAATCCCTCACCGAGCCACGCGGGACAACAACCAACGACCTCAGTACTACACCCTAGAGTGACAGGATCCCAACAACCGCCATATCGTTGCTGCATCGCTGGTGAGATCTGACTGTTTGACATCTAACCAGCGACCACTAAGTGACGCTCCAGCAATCCCTACCAGGTCGTATTGTTGTCAGTATCACTGGTGCGTCGCCAAGTGTGACGGTACCTTACTGATCGCTCATTGAATTATTCTTAAATCTTCATAAATAAACTACATATATATTCTAGAATACGCAATGTGTTAGAATCGGGCCACCATCTAGTTATAAATAAATTCCTAGATGATCTTTAAGTAGCATCCTATTTGTTTTCTCTAGGGAGGGCATCTCTAAACAGCAGAAAATTGCTTGAAACTGCAGTCTTTTACAGGTCGCTTCTGTTTGACCATGGGGGCGTGTTTTTGTTCTCCTGAGTGTTGTAACCTACTTATGATTGGTCCGCATCATACAGGAAGAAGTACATAGCTCCTCCCACTTTAGCTCCTTCTTCCTCCCATTATCATAAAATCTCATCAGTAACAACTGCTATCACCTATCTCAGTAATGGGAAAGTCTTCACTGTATACAGATTTGACTTCAGAATTGAGAATTTTGATAATGACTGATCAATTGATCAGTTCTGGCAGAGGTAAAAGCAAATTTGCTTGATTAGATATATTACAAAGTTGCTTATTTTCATGTGTACTATCAATTTATCAAATTAAAATGACGGTTACGCTTTAACAAAAATTAACTTATTCAGTGCCAAATGCTTTGCTAACATTTCTGCAATGGAGAGGCGAAATTTAAAATAAACAAAAACCTTGTTATTCTGCTCTGCAGTCACTATTACATAGTGTGTCCAGTTAAACATGAAAAATGTGATGAAACGTCCTCTAAAATGGGAATGCATCAACTGAAAATAACCTTTCTCTTATTCTCCTATTATGACTTTTAATTAAAAACAACATTTTCACCCTGGCCACTGGGCCTTTTTTAAACTTATACTTTCCTATTACTTCAAGAACTGTTTTCAGTAGGTGCCTTCTCACCAGAGGCATGTTTACGTTACCAACAGCACCTTTCTGCACAACCGATAACACAGAATCCACCAATGAATATAGGCAATATGGATAGGTGTTATTTGTCGTCGTAATCCTGCATCTGACAATACTGAGCCTGCTGAAAATCCTTAGGCTAGGTTCACATTGCATGTATGCTGTGTGTTACAGCGGATCCGTTCTAAGGCTGCCTTCACATTTGCGTTTGGAGCGCAGCGCACCAAACGTAGCCAAACTCTTGCGCACATGCGTTCCTATGTTTAACATGGGAACGCATGTGCCTGCGTATGGCTGCGTTTGGCCGCATTTGTGTTCGGATGCGCATAATTTATGCGCCCTCCGACCGCACTCCAAACGCAGCATGCAGCATTTTTTTGTGTGTTCGCGGCGCTTGTTCTATCCGCAAGTGCACAAAAATCCATGGATCTCAATGGATCCGCAGTGTCCTCTGCATGACACCGCAGGAGAACGCTGCAGATCTCATTGAGATCTCTCCCGGTGGCCGCCAGTGATCACCGGCGGTCACCGGGAGATCATGCAGAGCCACCGCTGATCTCCCGCCGGTGTCAGCAGGGAGAAACAGCTGATCTGACAGCTGTTTAAATAACCCACGCTGACACCGAATAGGTTATGTCGGCGCGGGAGATTTGAAGCAGCGATCAGCTGATTCATATCTCCCGCGCTGATATCACCCTATTCGGTGTCAGCGCGGGAGATTTAAACAGCTGTCAGACCAGCTGTTTCTCCCTGCTGACACCGGCGGGAGATCAGCTGTGCCGGGAGGAGGAGATCTCTGTCGCTCATCTCCTCCTACCGGCCGCCCCCAGAGACAGCTGAGTACTATGGTGCCCTGGCAGCCAATGTGAACGCATGCAGGGATTCTCCGCTGCGTTCACATAATTATGGGCTGCGTTTGTGTCTGCATGCCCTCTGCATGCAGACACAAACGCAAATGTGAAGGCAGCCTTAATCAGCACAAACACAATATAAGGGCTATCTTAATGGATCTATAGACTTGCAATGAACAAATTCATACTAACGCATGCCAAAAAAAGCATGCATTTGAGAGTATGCATTTTTTCAACGCACATGAAAACGCGGTCTACCGCGTATGCGTTTGTTCACTGCAAGTCTATGGATGCATTAACATATCTGTTATATTGCGTTTGTGCTGATTTAGAATGAATCCGTTGTAAAGCACAGCATAAATGAAATGTGAACCTAGCCTTACTGAAAGGACAGGATATAAGTCTAATGGCCGCTGTGACAATTGGATGACAGATCTTGAAAGGAGGATGGGATATATTGAGGATGGCATGGTGACAGTCCTAGGAGCAGTGAAAGTGACAGCAGAGCAAAATCTGCAGAAATTAAACTGCATAGTAAATTTTTACGTTACATTCACAAACGTTCTGCAATAGAACTGCAGTTTGCCCACAACAAAAATTGATGCTACATCCACATGGAAACTAGCCACAATGTTGGAATGAAAATGTTCTATTCTCATTCACTGTTCTGCTATTTGTAAAATGTTGAGTATTGTAATTAGCAGGTAACTTGCAGGAATTGTGCGATGTGTAGACAAGCCTTTAGGCCTTCTCAAATTCCGCTTTCTCTGAATTTCCAGCACGTCATAATTTCTACAGTCGTTCTACTGCTAACGGGCACAAAGGTTGAATGTTTTCTGCACGTTTTGTACACATACACATGCTGCAGTGATCTAAAAACAAAAGGATATCATTTAATTTTTACATATGAAAATTAGTCACTTGTGTAGTTCACTTTGGTGCAGTGGAATCTGTGAAAAGCATTGTCGACTGACTTCTCATCGCGGTCTCCATCTAAATGGTGTAATTGATGCCATGGTGGAAATCTACGTGCAGACGCTGGCACAGAAATTGCTTTTTCAGTTGGATCAAACCTAAATGGCTAGTGAAAAGCTAATATTCATTCTTTGCCTGAAGTCTGTCTGGGGACCCCTGACGGCTCGGGAAATGTGCCATGCTTGCTCCTACATAGCCTCTGCCAAAGCTAATAGGGGTTAAGGTTTGTAGAAAAAAATGCACGTCTCCACTCCACAAGGAGAAGGTGGAACATGCGGAAGATTCCTTCTGGAAATAAAATAACTTTGATTCGTTGCAATATTAAGTATCAGCTGACTGTCTAAATGATGTAGCAGCTACGTCTGACGGAAAAAAATCCTTATTACCCACCGCTAATGTACTTTACGGCATGAAGTGGCCAACAGATGGATGCCAAAATAGTTTGCCTGACTGTACTTTTTGGCTGATGCGGGTAAAGAGATTTTGCAGGTATTAGAAAAAGAAGCAAGCAAAACCAAAGTCAAAACCCTGTTACAATCAAGTCAGCCAATCGAGCATCATTAAAAGTACATAAAATTAAACATACAAGGTTAAAACTTTAAGGAAGAAGGCTGAGCGCCAGAAAGGAGGAAATATATTCCTCTTGGCACTTTTGAGGCTCTGTTCACATCTACTGTCTTGTTTTAGTGTATCATGAAGACAACAGGAGCAGGCATTGATAGGTACAGACATAGGCTCAGACACACACAAATGGGACGTCTTTCTCTTGGTTTTAGTTGTGCAGTCGTAAAAAGGCATGGCCTGTGATTGAAGGGGTGGGTGTCATTCACTGCTATAGCTAATCATCTGAGGGGGTGCAGTCTTGCCATCCCGGTTTCGGACAGAAAGATGTGTTCAGAATTAAAGATATAATGCTGAATGCGTCCTTCTGTCCGAAGCCAGGATCGAACCGTTTGATTGGCCAAAGGACCTATTGTTTTTTTTTGTTTGTTTTTTTTTTTTATAAAGTTAACCACTTCAGAAGTGAGTGGTGCTTCTTTTCTGAAAATTTCCTCACAGTACGATCATTCTGGTTGAATATAGCAACCAGAGTACAGCTTTCAGCATTGAAGACTGCTGAGGTAAAGTGAAAGCTGGGTTCTGATTGGACAACTAGACCCATATCAAGTGTAACGCTGGAGCTATTTTCTTGAAGACACTGTCTCTGTGCATATCACTAGTCACCAGTTTGTGTCAGAGGATATTCGCACAGACATTGTGTTCAATAAAATGGTGCTGGAGATTGCGGCGGCCACGGCGCAAAACTTAAAACAGGAGGAAAGCAGCAAGGAGAGGAATAAAGAATACCTGGCCCACTAAGTCCAACACCAGCAAGGCAGCTTAGAGAGACTAGAGTTTACAACAAAAATCTAGTTTACAGAGACTTTTTTTCCACTGTAAATACATTTTGTTTTCAGGTTATTCTTCAATAAAATTAAAATGTAGCAATAAAAATGCCACCACCCGGCTGTAGAACAGGTTCAATAGCTAGTCTATAATATAATGCCAAAAGCATCATTCTGTCCGAAACCAGGAGGGAAAGAGGACACGCGCCTAGGTACTGATTGGCTTCAGCAGTGCATGAGACCCGCCCCCCTTTACCCTTTAGTCACAGGCCACGCCTCTTTACTGCAGTATTAAAACCGAGAGAAAGAAGGTCCTGTGTGTGTGTATCTATAATATAATGCTGAATGCGTCCTTCTGTCTGAAGGTGAGGTCAAACAGTTTAATTTAAAAAAAAAGCTTAGCCACTTCACTACAAGTACATATAGTCAAGGCCAAAAGCGTTGGTACCCTTGAAATTCTTGGAAGGAATTCTTTCTCCCAGAGCATTATGCCAATTACATGTGTTGTCATATATGTTTATATCTTATGTGTGTATTGGAACTACACACAAACAGAAAAAAGAAAAGAGATGCAGGCAAATTTGACATTTCACGCAACATCCCCAAAATAGGCCGGACAAAACTGCTGACACCTTTCCAAAATTGTGGGTAAACAACTTTTTCAAGGATGTGATACCCATTCAGACCCACTTGTGGTAAGTACCTGGTGTGGGCAATATGAAAATCACACCTGAAACCACAAAAAAAAAAAACTGAGAAAATTACTCCATTTTTGCATGGTCTGTCTTTGTGTGCCCCCCTAAGCATAGAGAACAGGAAGAGAAGACAACTGCATGAGGACTGGAGAACCACTATTGTTGAAAAACATCAGGGATCTCAAACTCCTGGTCTTGAGGGTAACAAACAGTGCAGCTTTTCAGGATTTCCTTAGTATTGCAGAGGTTACAATTGAATCACCTGCAAAGGTGGTGATTCCAAGACCTGTGCAATACCAAGGAAATTCTGAAAACATGCACTGGCCTGGAGTTGGAGGTATCTGATCTAAATGTTACAAACCCATCTCCAGACATCTTGATGCTTCTTTGATCATGACGCGCAACATAATCAAGAAGTTTACAACCGATGGCACTGTAGCTAATCTCCCTGGAAGGGGATGATAGGGAATAATTTGTGAGACGTTGCAACACAGGATTGTCAAGATAGTGGATAAGCAGCCACAATCAAGTTCCAAAGAAATTAAAGCTGTCCTGCAGGCTCAGGCTTCATCAGTGTCAGTGTGAACTATCCGTCAACATTTGAATGGAATGAAACACTATGGCAGAAGACACAGGAGGATCCCACCCTTGGCACAGAGACATATAAAGCGACACTGCAGATAGCTAAAATGTATGCTAGTAAGCCAAAATCCTTCTGGGAAAGCATCTTGTGGACAGATGACACCAAGATAGAACTTTTTGTTAAAGCACATAATTCTGTTTAATGAGAATGGAGTGAGGCCTACAAATGAAAGAACACAGTACCTATAGTCAAATATGGTGAAGGCTCAAAGATGTTTCAGAGCTGTTTACCTGCTTCTGGCAATGGGTGACTTGACCGTATGCAAGGCATTATAAAATCTGAAGATTACTAAAGGCTTTTGAGTCACAGTGTAGCCCAGTGTCAGAAAGATGAGCTTGTGTCGTAGGTCATGGGTCTTCTAGCAGGACGACCCCAACCATACTTCAAGAAGTCCCCAGAAATGAATGAAAACAAAACTCTGGAGATTTCTGAAATTGACAGCAATTAGTCCAGATCTAAATCCCATTGAACACCTGTGAAGAGATCTTAAAATTTCCGTTGGGAGAATGCAGCCTTCAAATATAACAGACCTGGAGCAGTTTGAAAAAGAAAGTGCTCCAAAATTCCCATTGAAAGGTTTAAGTCCTCTCTAAGGACTTAAATAAAAAATGGTGATACTTATTATGCATATAGAGTATAATTCCGCAGCGCTTTACAGAGATTGTCAACACTGTCTCCACTGGGGCTCACAATATGCATTTCTTACCAGTATGTCTTTGGAGTGTGGGAGAAACTCCACGCAAACACTGAGAGAACATACAAACTCCTTACAGATATTCTCCTTTATCAGGTTTGAAACCAAGACACCAACGCTGCAAAGTGACAGTACTAACCACTTAGCCACCTTGCTGCTGTTTGCTTCTTTTCTTTTACTTTGGTGTTATACAGGCCTATTATGTCAGGAGGAGATCACACAGTCTGTTTTGTCCCTGTGCAGTCTTTCAGATACCCATCCCCCACCTCACCCTACCACTCTTTGGTCACACTGGTTGAAGCGGTGGCACCTGAACAAGCTGATTCTCAGCCTAAATTATAAAAACACACAATCCATTGTTGATTTTGAAGTTGAGATTTTCAGCTTCATGATGAGGCCAAAATCAAATCAGTAGTTGTGACCCAGGTCAAATTATTGTGGGTTAAATGGAGTCAGGAGTGACTGCTGCACAAACCTGCAGTCCATACTTTTACCCCCAACTTTGATGTTTGGCCAAATCGATTCTGCATCAAGGTGGTCAGGATTGTAACAATTGTGATTGTGTTTTTTTTTGTTTGTTTGCTTTTATGATAGAAGATACCTACATTCCCTGACAGAAGTTATGTCGCTTATCCATGTTATATAAATAAAAGCTTATAACCTGATATTAAATTCATCCAATGGTTTTATAAATTACTCTTTTGAAAGCTGAAACCCTCCCAAATGTGGATCAGGTAAAGAAAATAAATTGGCATTAATTCTGAAATATTGATCATTTAAAGTGATCCTAACCCCACAAACTGACCCCCCCCCCCTCGCATCTTTAGACCTGTCCCTGCACCCCCTCTTATCATTTCTAGCCATCCCTTTTGCAGAAAAAAATCGATTTTGTAAAGTAGAGAAAAAGTTATATATACTTTGTCCTGTGTAAGTTCTCTCTTTCTGAGGAAGCCACAAATAGAAGTGCCTGTCTGCTGCTGCCTTGTAATTATGCACGCCCCTCTCAGGTTGCTGCCTTGGTAAGAGCCTGGCTGCGTCATGAAAGGGGGTGGGGCTCTGGTATGCCGCGATTGAGCCCCGCCTCTTTCATGACGCGGCCAGGCTCTTAGAAGCAGAGAGGGGCGTGCATAATTACAAGGCAGCAGCAGACAGGTCCCGCCTATTTGCGGCTTCCTCAGAAAGAGAGAACTCACACAGGACAAAGTAAATATAACTTTTTCTCTACTTTACAAAAGTGATTTTTTTCTGCAAAAGGGATGGCTAGAAATGATAAGAGGGGGTGCAGGGACAGGTCTAAAGATGTGGGGGGTCAGTTTGTGGGTTTAGGATCACTTTAATGAACACAGAATGGTCAAATTTTGGCAAGACAAAAGGTTTGTCGCCCACAGAAAGTAATGTGATATTCAAACAAAAGATTAACTTAAAATACAAATATATGTTGCATAACATTGGTGAATGAAGTTGTTGTGCTTATTAGAGTAATATTTAATATTTTGTGTGACTTCATGAGCTTGAAGGACTGCATCCATGTGGTTCAACAATGATTCATACAATTTATTAATGAAGTCATCAGGAATAGCAAAGAATGCAGTCTTACATGCCTCCCAGAGTTCATCTAGATTCTTTGGTTTTGTCCTCCAAGCTTTCTCTTTCATCCTACCCCAAACATGCTCAATGATGTTCATATCTGGTGACTGGGCTGGCCAGTCCTTGAGCACCTTGATCTTTTTTGCCTGGAGGAACTTTGTTGTAGAGATGGATGTATGAGATGGAGCACCATCCTGCTGTAGAATTTGACCCCTTTTATGATTTGGAATATAAGAGGTAGTTAATAATTCTTGATATTTTAGGCTATTGATATTGCCTTCCACCTTGCCTTACAAATTTTTTGCACACCCCCATACTGAATGTAACCCCAGACCATGATCTTTCCGCCACCAATGTAACTGTTTTCTGGGTGTATTTTGGATCCATACAGGCTCCAGTAGGTCTCCTGCAATATTTGCGGCGGCTGTGGTGTAATTCCACTGACGATTCATCACAGAAATCCACCATCTGCCACTTTTCCAGCGTCCATCTGTTTAGCAGGCTGTGGGACTTTGCAATTGCCACACGTTTTTTTATTTGCCTTTTGTTTAGTGCTGGCTTCTGGGCACTGCTTCGATCATGGAGGCCATTTCGAGACAGATTCCTACACACTGTTCTAGTTGACACAGGGACTTGAAGTGACCAGGCCTGTTGGAGCCCTGCTGCAGTGGAAGAGGGGCTTGCTTTGCATTTTATAACCAACAAACATTCCTCCTGAGCAGTTGTCGTGCATGGTCTGCCGGACCTAGGCTTGTCAAATACATCTCCAGTCTATTCAAATCTTTTTTTTAATTCTTTGTACTTGATGCTGAGACACATTAAAGGTGCCAGACACCTCTGCAGTGAATCTGGTCTTCAGCCTCTTGATAATCAAGGCTTTTGGTCATAGGGTGGATTTTCAGCGTGTTGTCAGAGCTCAAGTTGCAGTTCAATTGAAGGTCTGCGGTGCTGAGTTTCTTTTTATACACACCCACTAATTAACCGATCATTTACTGAGCACAGGTGAGGATGTAAGCTAGGATTGGGTGCATTATATGACCAGGCAACAAAACTTTTGTCTTGCCAAAATCTGACCATTTTTGTGTTCATTAAATGATCAATATTTCAGCATTGATGCCAATTTATTTTCTTAACCTAAACCAAATTTTGGAGGGTTTCAGCTTTCAAAAGAGTCATTTATACAACCAATGGATGAATTTAACATCAGATTATAAGCTTTTATTTACATAACATGGATAAGCGACATAACTTCTGTCAGGGAGTGTATTATAGAATATTGATGCTATAGCGTTAAGTGTTGTGCGTGCATAAATCCAGTAAAACAAACTATTGGTGATCATATGTCTCATGGCTGCCATCATTCACGAGCTACTGCTTTTCCAACAAAATCCTTAGGCTGCAGTAGGTTTATGTTGGTAAGGCAATTCCCAGTAGAGTTTACTGTATATAACACAAAGTCTTTCACTTGTATTTATTTTTGTCATGTGACCTCATAGGCGTCTCTCACTTCTTTTCCTGATGGCTCTATGTTCTCCAGGTACCTAGAAAAACGAGGTCTGTTTCTTGTAAATGTCAAGCAGCGTGAGCACTTTGTCATCAGGACGGCCTTCAGGGCCTGTTCAGTGTTAGGTCACAACCGATGAAGTCAAAGGAGGTTGCTGGTGATCTGTCAGTTACTAAAAATTCATGAAAGTCTCCAGACTTCAACAAATAGCACTTTAAATATTATTTTAAAGTGACAGACGAGCCTTCAAATAGATCTATAGTCTAAGAATATCGTTCCATTGTCTCCAGAGGTGGTGATTGATTCAGACTCAACTTTGATAAACCGGTTTATTAATGTATTTGATAAATTGTGTGAACTCTCCCCATTCTTTATATTTGTCAATCTATAGTACATTCATCAGATGTGTAACCGTATGGTCACTAGGTTCAGATCTTCATCTGAAGTAGACTGTCAGAGTGGGAATTGCCTTATGTCAAGAATGACTTATTTGCTTTTTGAAGAATTGTGAGTTTGTAATTTGTTTAGTGTAATGTAATGAGTTTGTTACATGTAAGCAGTCTTCAGATAATGTAGTAATATTTATTCATTTATATAGCACTATTCCATAGCACTTTACATACTGTCAAATATTAACTACATCTCTTGATGGGTATAGTTTTCAAAATGTGGTCACATCTGTGATGTTTCCTCTGTACTGACACCTCATGGGCTCAGCAAATGTATTTTGTAACCAGCATAAAATATTGTGGGCATATTTTCTTATTTATTTTTCTTGCTTATATAGCGTTATTAATTTTCACAGTGCTTTACAAACATCATCATCACAGTCCCCATTACGGCTCACAATCTACATTCCCTATCAGTATGACTTGGAGTATGGGAGGAAACTGGAGAACACAGAGGAAACCCACACAAACACGGGAAAAACATACAAACGCCTTCTAGTTTGAACCCAGCGCTGTAAAGCAATAATGCTAACCACTGGGCCATTGTGCTGCCCTAAAAACTAACCAGTATTTTGCTGATAGATTTAAGGAGTTATCCGGCCCTGCTGCCCAAACCTGAACTCGTTCTGTGACTGCAAATTTGCGAATCCTCACAACACGCAACTGCATGCTTGGTCATGGTTCTCTGTTTCCAGCTCTAGGAACTGGCAAGCGTGTGTCCTTGCTCAATGCAAGTGTTTCAATCAAGGTTAGATATGCCAAGATGGTATGTCGCCAGAAGGATGCAAATTTCATACCTCTGGTCATATAACGACCTGTTCCCATCGTCAGCAGCAGTAAATCCCGACAGCGCACTGTGGGGATTCACAAGTTTGCAGTCACAAACTTATAGTTATAGGCTGGGAAACACTTTTAAAGGGGTACTCTGGGGAGATAAAAAAATTTTTGTAGTGTCCCTGCACTTATACACAGTGAAGTAGAGCTGCCTCATACACTTTTAGTTTCATAATTTTTAAGATTGATGGTAGACTTAGTGCATTGGGTTTAACCCATAGCCTAACATGTTGATGCAGAGGATGGCTAAAAAAAAACCCATGTGACAAACACTAAGCTCCACATTGGGGAAAAAAATTCCTTCCCGACTTCACAAGTGGTAATCGGCCTAGTTCCCTGGATCAACGCCCTATCAGAATCTAGTTCACTTAACTTGTAATATATTTTTCAAATAAGGCATCTTGTCCCTTCTTAAATGTTAGTAGTGAGTCACTCTTTACAACATCATGTGGCAGAGAGTTCCATAGTCTCACTGCTCTTACAGTAAAGAATCCACACCTGTGATTGATTAAACCTTCTTTCCTCTAGAGCAGTGTTTCTCAACTCCAGTCCTCAGGACACACCAACCGTGCATATTTCCAGGATTTTCTTAGTATTGCATAGGTTTAATCGCCTGCTCAGGGGATAATTCCAGTCCCTGTGCAATACTAAGGAAATCTTGAAAACATGCACTGTTGGTGGCTCCTGAGGACTTGACTTGAGCAACTCTGCTCTACACGTAGAGGATGCCTCCTTGTCCCAGTCTCAGGCCTAGGTGTAAAGAGATCATTAGAAGGGTCTCTGTACTGTCCCCTCATAAATGTTTGTACACTTTAATCAGAGCACCCCTAAGCTTTCGTTTTTCCAAAATAAATAACCCCTGCATGAGCAGGTGACGTGAGTGACGTAACGTCCCATACAGAAGGTGTGGAGGGGAGGAGCAGCTCCTTTTAAAGTCAATTACAAGAGTTCTAAAGATCATACAAGTGTATGAGACATGTCAGCTTCGCACAAGTGTACACGGAGGGCTGTCAATCAGTGGTGTGGGCAGGGTTAAACAGGTCCACATTCAGAGAACTGGTAGATCTGCAGCAGAAGAAAACCTTGGTTTTGTCAAAACTGCAGCAAGCTGCTCAGTAAGTGATACATTGCTGTAATTGGGGTCTCTGCCCTTACATCATACCGCTTTCAAATGGAGCATCAAAAACCTGGTGAAAGGTTTAAATTCTTATCTTGCCTTCTGCAGCATCAGATGAAATTTGAGGTCGTAAATTGTAAGTTTACTCTTGTGTTCTCTTGTTTAGCGTGAAAGTGCAGATCTCCTGGAATCATGGCATGAAAATGTTGACGTAGTGTCTGGCCTATCTCCCAGGAATCCTCGTTGGCCATTATTCACATTTGGTTTAGGGCGTTTGCCTGATGTACAAGTTTATCTTTAAAAACATATGGTTATTGTAGTTAAAACCATAGCCTGTCGAGCACAAAGTGTATATTTATATATATAACCAATTTGCTATGAGATAAGGCCCAGTTACACACATTGTTCGCAGATCTTTGGTTGCAGTGTAATCATGGACACATTGTTCCATTTTGTGGCTGCGTACAAATGTAGCAATGTGTCCATGATTTCACTGCAACCAGAGATCTGCAAACAATGTCTGCACAATTATCTGTGTGTGAGACTGGGCCTATAGACCTAGCAATAGGTGAAAATGACAGCAAATGTACAAAAAAAACCCTCTAATGCTGCCCAATAAGGGTAGCAATCCTTAAAGTCCTAATCGACTCTTTAACAAGCCTTGTAATATGACTTAGGATTTGTGCCAGATCAGAACCCCAAACTGCAGATGCTACGTTTCGGGGTGACTGCCCCTTGTCAGTGCAGTGTGTGGGCAAATATACAAAAATATTAGAATCTGAGAGTCCTCAGTGGTTGATACCTTTTAATGGCTAACTGAAAAGACAGTAAACATAGCAAGCTTTCAGGACACTATAGCCCCTTCATCAGGCTGATAATGACGCAAATTCTGAAGACACATACATATATGCATAAGTAGGGTGAGATGATGCAGTGAATACGATAGGTGACTTAAAGCAGAATCAGGCTAGGGAAGGGGAGAGGAGCTGGGAAAGTAAAGTCAACATTGTAAGATAAGATATCACAGATTCCAACAGACTCAAGTTAAAGGACAATGAACTTTTGACACGTCTTATGTGAACTGTCTCACTTCGATTTATGGCTTTCTACAACTCACTGAGGAATCTTCAGGTCTCCACAGGCCACTCATCATAGAACAATAATACAATTGGTTCCTCTTATCTTAGAATTTTGACTTTACTTTCCCAGCTCCTCTCCCCCTCCCTAGCCTGACTCTGCTTTACGTTACCTGTTGTATTTACTACAGCATCTAACCCTGCTTAATATGTGTGTGTCTTCAGAATTTGTGTCATTATCAGTCTGACGAAGGGGCCACAGTGTCCTGAAACTTGCTATGTTTATCATCTTTTCAGTTAGCCATTAAAAGGTATCAACCACTGGGGACTCTGATTCCAATATTTTTCTATCTACTGGCTAACACGGTACAAACATTTTTGACCTTAGCAAATATAGAAAAAATTCAGCGAAAGAGAGTGCACCCTGTGAGTTTGATATTAATTCAGTGTTTGTATGTTGAGGATTGGGGTTGTGTACATATCTTTGCTGGTATTATAAACATTTGCATGACCTGCTTTTGTGAATCTATCTTTAAACTGAGCACAAGAGGTTAATAATGAACATTTCCATTTGTAGGATCTGCTGATTTGCCAAGTGATGTGCTTCAGGCAGTATGAAAGAAGCACCATTTTCTGTTCAGGCATATCTAATGTGTCACTAAAGGGTATAGCTTACAGATAAAGTTCTATATTGTAAGTTATTCACATCATTGTGTAACTAATCCAGTGCCCCCAACTCCATGCATTTCAGTTTTCAGTGATGAAAAGTTGTGTTGGATGAGTGATTTTATGTTTAGTTCTCAAATCCACGTGGTAAATGTTCTGAATACTCATCTGATGTCTTTTGTTCTTTAGGCCAAGGCTGCAAGCACAAAGAAAATTTGCCCAATCCCAGCCAAACAGTCCGAGCACAACCCCCATCAAAATTGTGGAGCCATTGCTTCCCCCCCCAGTTACTCAAATATCTGACCTCTCTAAACGCAAGCCTAAGACTGAGGATTTTCTTACATTTTTGTGTCTTCGAGGTAAGATTTTTTTCATAATTACTGATGTAAATGAATACATTGGTTAGGGCTACACAGCGACATTTTGATTGAGACATTGCATTTTATGACTTCTTATAGTGTTGCATTGCAACCAACTGCAAATGCAAAACATACCATAGTTGCAAATGTTTTCCAAATTGGTCTAATTTTTCGGTCGTATTCCTTATGTTAAAGTTGCATGCAACTGTGACTCACATGCAGCTTGTCTGTAATTTCGCCAGGTGTATACTCACATACCTATACATATATATATATTATATTGTGTATGTGTATATATGTATGTGTGTATGTATATGACACAACCACCAGGGCCGTGGGGTACTCGGAACAAGGCCGGGTCTGTCCTTTTCTGGGGAAGTCAAGGGGCTGTGACCCATTCCGTGACCCTGGCAGAGTTGTTAAATGGGAGAAATAGCTTATATGAGATTATGTGATGCCACCTGTGGTATTCGGCTATATAGGACCACCGCTGCAGTTCAGGACCGCTGGGGCAGTTGATGATGCAGCAAAGATGACACAGCTCCCCACAGGTGGAGCAGGGCCCCAGAGCATATGATACAGTCAAACAGGGTTGCAGTGATCGTTGGGGTTTTAGGTGACAGATTCAGGGAAAGAATCGGAGGACACAGGGTTGTAGTTTCCATTATCTTTACTTGGTGGTTGCAGATGCAGTCTGGGGCTCTTATTACAGATGGTAATGGAGGTTTGGGTGGCCTGGAAGCAATTGGGGTGATCCACCACACCAGGGGAATTCGGAGGCCTCCCTTTTGGTCCTTGCTGTCTAAAGCAACGCCGTGACCCTCTTCCTTCATGTTTAGTTGTTCCTACCTGTATGGCAGGTAGATTGGGCCTTTTTTAGGTGCCGCTCCTCTCCTGGCGGCTCCAGCCTCTAAAGCCCGCGTCACACCTGGCGACAGGGCTGGGATGTCGGCGGCAACTGGCGGGTGCGCGCACGTTTTTGGCGCCCCGCCAGCTTCGCCGTCCCCCATTTGCACGGGGCGACACATCCAGCACTGCGCCGGTGAGCTGTCAGGCGGCATAGCCGCCTGGGTGTCTGGAAAACCCCAGCAGCGATGCAGGACTATGGGAGCCGTAGGCTCCCATCGCCTGACAGGTCGTCAGCGCCCGATTACATGGGGCGATGTGCACACATCACCCCATGATGGTCGCCTGGTTTCAGTGCACTGCTCTGAAACCAGGTGACTGCCCGACACCGCCAACATCGCCCCTTTACATGAGGCGACGTAGGGGCGATGTCACCGCCGATAGGCCACGCCCCCACGTCGCCTATGTAATCTGCGGCGATGTGGCCCCGTGTGACGGGGGCTTAATCTGCTGCTGTGCCACCAGGTATTTGGTGTGGCCAGAAGACTTGCAGTCTTCTGCCCTTCCAGACTCAGCTGCTGGGTCTTGAGTACCCCACAACTCAGGACTCCGGTGTCCTTTTTTCTGGCACTCAGCTCCGGGGTGAGCTCTGTCGCAGTATTTTACCTCCGAGCTCTCCTTGATGTCTCTGCTGTCTTCCCCCTCAGACCGTCTCCAACGGTTACCTCACACTGACTGAACTCCCACTTCCTGTTTGCCTCCTTTTTTATAACTGCTCCAACTGTCTTTCTACTGCGCACTTCCTGCTGCTCTCCTGAAAGAACTCCCCCTTCAGGCTTGGAGCAGGAAAAAGTGTTGGATCCTGAGTATTACCTGGCGTGGGGACCCCTTCTTGCTTCCAGGCTTGACCTCACCCCCTGGGAGGGAGGTAATGCCACTGTGGCAACCAGACCCTGGGGTGCCACATGTTTATATGCACACACACTCACTTCTCAAAAAAGTAAAGTGAACACTAAAATACCAATGTTCAGTATAAATCTAAATTAATATCTCATGGAGGTCTGGATTTGAAATGATCCTAAAAATCAAAGTGGATAATCAAATTACAGGCTGATCGACTTCAGTGGAAATGCGTTAAGAAAAGGAAATGAGGCTCAGTAGTGTGTGTGGCCTCCATGTGCCTGTATGACCTCGCTGCAATGCCTGGGCATGCTTCTAAGGCAACAGATATTCCTCCTGAGTGATCTCGTCCCAGATTAAAGCAACGGTCAATTCCTGGATAGTCTGTGGTGCAACATGGTGTTGGTGGATGGAATGAGCCATGATGTCCCAGATGTGATAGATTGGATTCAGGTCTGGGGAATGGGCAGGCCAGTCCATAGCATCAATATATCCATCATGCAGGAACTGCTGACACACTACAGACAGATGATGAGGACTACCATTGTCATGCATCAGAAGGAATCCAGGGACCACTGCAACAGCATATGGTCTCACAATGGGTTTGAGGAACTCATCCCGGTATCTAATGGCAGTCAGGGTAACTCTGGCTAGCTTATGGAGGACTCTGCGGCCCTCCAAAGAAATGCCTGCCCGCATCATTACTGACCAGCTGCCAAACCGGTCATGCTGGAGGATGTTGCAGGCAGCACAACGTTCTCCATGGTGTCTCCAGACTCTGTCACATGTGTTCAGTGGTGAACCTGCTCTCATCCGTGAAGAGCACTGGGCACCCAAGTCGAATCTGCCAAACTATATGTTCTCTGGTAAATGCTAATCGCCCTGCACTGTGTTGTGCTGTAAGCACAACACCCACTAGTGGATGTCTGAGCCTCATACCATCTTCATGGAGTCAGTTTCTGACAGTTTGAGTAGACACATGGCCTGCTGGAGTTCATTTTGCAGGTCTCTGGCACTGCTCCTTCTGTTTCTCCTTGCACAAAGGAGGAGAAAGCAGTCCTACTGCTGGGTTGTTGCCATTTTACGGTCCTATCCACATCTCATGGTGTACTGGGCTGTTTCCTGGTATTTGCTCTGTGCTCTGGACAGTGTGCTGACAGACACAGCTAACCTTCTTGCCACAGCTTGCATTGATACGCCATCCTGGATAAGCGGCACTACATGAATAAGTTCTGTAGGGTGTAGACATGACCTCATGCTACCTCTAGGGGCGAGAGCAATGACAAAATGCAAAAGTGATTAAAATAGCCAAAAATGTAGAAGAAATAAGTGGCGATCTTTTAGGAGCGCTGGGGCACTTGGGCAAATATAATACACTCAGAGTGCTTAATTTACATACCTTTATTGCCCTTTACTTCCCACTACACGTTTCGACAGGGTGCCTGTCTTCCACCTGAGGAAGACAGGCACCCTGTCGAAACGCGTAGTGGGAAGTAAAGGACAATAAAGTTTTGTAAATCAAGCACTCTGAGTGTGTTATATTTGCCCAAGTGCCCCAGTGCTCCTAAAAGATCGCCACTTGTTCCTTCCACATTGCTATGTTTCCTCTGTGAGAGATTGGCGACAGGAGCAGCTTCGGGAGATACAAAACACACTGCAGGACCTGGCGCTGTCTGAGTAACACTTAGAAGCCCTCAAGGACTTGCCGTGATGTCATCAGCTTCCAGATCATGTGACCAATACAGGAAGTGATACAGGGAGAACTCTGAACCAGCCCTGGGACCCTCCGAGGCGATCCCAGCCCTGCACGGATCCTCTAACCCGGTGCCTCTTACTCCGGTTGCAGAGGTGCACAACCAGGATAAGTGAGTGGCCCTTGGCCCCCTCTCACAAAAGCCCATATACCATTACGTGCTTTTCACATTGCGCTTCTTTCTGTGTTTATTATATAAGACAGCCAAAAAGGATGAGAACAGAAAACTGCTTTCTGCAGAACCACTCCTTTATAGGGGTGTCTTGCTAATTGCCAATCATTTCTACCTGTTGTCTGTTCCGTTTGCACAACAACAAGAGAAATTGATTCACAATCAGTGTTGCTTCATAACTGGACAGGTTGATTTCACAGACATGTGATTGTCTTTAAGTTACATTGTGGTGTTTAAGTGTTCCCCTTATTTTTTTGAGCAGTGTATATATTGTAGTATGAAAACTTGTCTGCCCCTTCCTGATTTCTTATTCTTATTTCTGATTCCTATTATTTGCATGTTTGTCACACTTATTTTTCAGATCATCAAATTAATTTAGATATTGGACAAAGATAAAAACATGTAGCACAAAATGCAGTTTATAAATGAAGGTCTTTATTATTAAGGGAAAAAGAAATTCGAACCTATAGGGCCCTGTGTGAAAAACAGCTTTCCCCACCTCCTTAAAAAATATATTAAATGTGGTTTATCACATCGTTGGGATGCTGAGTTCAATTTCCATAGCCACACCCCAGGCTCATTTACAGATATGTAGGCCTGCTCAAATTTGGCTGTAGGTCCAAGGCTGTATACCAACATGTGTCCGGCAAGCCTGACTGAACACATCTGTGCTCCTTGCTTTCTCGCAACTTAGAGCTTGTGATCTGAATGTAGAAAAAAATAACCAGATCTCATATAGAATTCGCACACAACTTAGAGCTTGTCTGCTTTCAAGAAAATTGGTCCCACATTGTGTAATATACATAAAATAACAAACTCATCCAGAACTTGCCCTCCCTGGCTCCAGCGCCATCTCCCTACCGCTGCTTCAGTCTCGATGATTTTACTACAATAGTGATGTCACATTATCAGTGCATGCCACGCTTTAGAGGTCGTTATTATGTCGGATGCACTGAATTTAGTGTCTTGTGCTGTTAAGACTCTGTGCACAGACACTGAGCTCACTGTCTAGTTAAGAGAAGTGACGCACTATTGATGTGACATCCCGTCTGCAGCCAAATACCGTGTGTCCCCGAAAGTAAGACCCTGTCTTACATTTTTTTGGGGACCAAAAGTGGTCCCCTGTCTTACTTTCGGGGGGGGGGGGGGGGGGGGAAGTCTTATATTGGCAGCCCCAGCCTACTCACATACACACACACACACACACACACACACACACACACACCGTATATACGCATGTATAAGCCAAGGGTGGGAAATACAGCAGACCGCCACCCCGGTATACAGCCCCCAGCACAGGTATACAGCCCCCAGCAGTGTGGTACACAGCCCAGCAGTGTGGTACACAAGGTATACAGGCCCCAGCAGTGTGGTATACAGCCCCAGCAGTGTGGTATACAGCCCCAGCAGTGTGGTATACAGCCCCAGCAGTGTGGTATACAGCCCAGCAGTGTGGTATACAGCCCATCAGTGTGGTATACAGCCCATCAGTGTGGTATACAGCTCAGCAGTGTGGTATACAGCCCAGTAGTGTGGTATACAGGGTATACAGGCCCCAACAGTGTGGATACAGCCCCCCTCCTGCTGGCACACTGCCCCCCCAGCTCTGAGGCCCCCCTGCTGCTGCTTACATCTTACCCTCCAGCGTCTTCTTGCAGCAGCCAGCGCGTCGGTCCTCCGTTCCCGTCTTTAGCTGTTTCCCGGATCATGTGACCCGTCGCAGCGCATTATGTCATCGCTAGTGCGACCGGCCGGTCACATGATCCGGGAGACAGCTGAGGACGGGACCGGAGGACCGACGCGCTGGCTGCTGCAAGAAGACGCTGGAGGGTAAAGATGTAAGCAGCAGCAGGGGGGGGCTTACATTAGATCCCCCCGGTTGTAAGGCCTTATATTCGGGGGAGGCCTTACATTAGCAGGCCCCCCCTTTACCCCTAGACGGCCTTACAATCGGGGGGGCTTACTTTCGGGGAAACACGGTACTAGGACCAGAGTTGTGGTGAGGAGCTGATGCAGGACCCAAGGAGTGAGAGTACATACAGAGTTTGTGTATTTTAAACAGTTTGGGGCCCTTTTTCTTTGACGGATGACAACAGCACCTCTCAAATGTAAGCCTACACCGATAAGCATTCATGTTTGTGTCATGTTCAACAAGGCAAAGTAACATCTTTGACCATCCTTGAAAGTGATGTCACAACATCTCTATCTTGATACACACGTTGCCAAAGCTTTTTACCTATTAAGAATGTTATAGTATCATTTTGGGTGTAACCCTGGGATCAGGTACACTTCTGATCTACTTAGCTGAAGCTGCTTACTTGATGTGGATTCAAAGGCGGTTTGGGGATCACATTTTAGATTACATTAATGTATTGAAACACAGTAATAATGATCAGCAGGGTTTTAATGGATGTCTGCACATCTTAGCGACTTTATCAACATTTATATTACATAATCCATAAATGTAATGGGAACATTTAATTTTGGCTGTCTAAGGACTGATGCACACAACAGAGCTTGTGCAGCACTGATCGGAGATGATGCGGTTCACACATTCTAAGCTGTAAAGGCTCCTTCATGTGCTAGATCTGATTTATTATACTATGAATTCTACAGCACTTTACAGACGTGGTATCACCTGTCCCCAATGGGGCTCACAATCTACATTCCCTATCAGTATGCATTTGGAGTGTGGGAGGAAACCGGAGTACCAAGAGGAAACCCACACAAACGCAAGGAGAACATGCAAACTTTCACATATTTTGTCCTTGGTGGGATTTGATTTTAGGACCCCCAGTGTTGAAAAGGTAAAGTTCTAACCACTGTGGACCACCATGTTGTGGTATGTACTGAGCTATTTACTCCTAAAAGAAAACCTCCATAACTGCTACATTCGTGCCATAATTGTATGGTATGCAGAGTAAAAAAGAAAATCTAAGGATGCCTGTCTAAAACAGAGCTTTACTAAGAAAGCATTAATCATTAAAAATCTATAGACAGCTACAAAAAAAGCAGATTGTTTTATCTGTATTAGTCTCTGGCAATATTAAGTGTTTTATCATCTGCATTTTCTGCCATATTATATATAGTATCATTCAGTGGCGTAACTAGAGTCCAAGGGGCCCCGGTGTGAAATTTGGACCCCCTCCCCGCGCCCACGTTTGTCAGATGTATGGCCTCCATGTAGCGTTCTAAATCCTATAAAGACTTACAAGTTGACCCATCTCCCCTTCATTATGTTTTAGTGTACCTCATCCAGGTATATACGGTCCTCCTCTTGGAATATGCCCTTATCCTGTCCCACCAATGATAACATATGCAAGGGGTTTGTATGTTCTCCCTCTGTTTGCGTGGGTTTCCTCTGGGTACACTGGTTTCCTCCCACACTTCAAAGACACTTTGATAAAATGTTTAGCTTGTGAGCCCCAATGGGGACAGTGGTGCAAATGTATGTAAAGTGCTATGGAATTAATATAGCTATATAAATGAATAAATATATATATGTCCCCCATCCTGGTATATATGGTGCTGCATTATAGTGTAATGCAGCCTCATAGCCCTACGTATAGTATAATGCAGTCTCATAGTCATCCATATAGTATATGCAGCCTCATAGCCCTCCGTATAGTATAGTGCAGACTCCTAGCCATCTACATAGTATAATGCAGCCTCATAGCCCTACGTATAGTATAATGCAGTCTCCGTCATCCATATAGTATATGCAGCCTCATAGCCCTCCGTATAGTATAGTGCAGACTCCTAGCCATCTACATAGTATAATGCAGCCTCATAGCCCTGCATATAGTATAATGCAGCCTCATAGCCCTTTGTGTAGTATAGCACAGCCTCATAACCCTCCGTGTAGTATAGTGCAGCCTCATAGCCGTCCATATAGCATAATGCAGCCTCGTAGTCCTTCATATAATATAATGCAGGCTCATAGCACTTTATATTATGCAGCCTCATAGTCCTCCCTATAGCATAATACAGTCTCATAGCCCTCCAGATATGAAAACTCCCTCCCCCCCCAGACACACTGCCCCTATATAACCCTCCCACACTCGCACTACTCCCTGTGTAAACCCCTCCCACACACACTGCCCCCTGTATAACCCCTCCACATATACTGCCCCCTGTAAACTCCCTCCCACACACACTGCCCCCTATATAACCCCCACAGATATAATGCCCCCTGTATAACCTCCTCTCACACACTGCCCCTGTATAACCCTAACAGACAAACTACCCCCTGTACTACCCCCACTTACACACTGCCTTCTGTAAACTCCCCACACACATACTGCCCTGTGTATAATCCAGTCCACACACACACACATACACACTGCCCCCTGTAAAACCCCCACACACACTGCCCTCTGTATAATCATCCCCCCACAGACATACTACTCCCTATTTAACCCCCCTACACACAGACATATTGCCCCCTGTATAAGCTTCCTACACACAGACATACTGCTCTCTGTATAACCCTCCCCTCCCCACACAGACATACTGTCCCCTGAATAACCCCCACATTCACTTCCCTCCCGGCAGACTCACCATCACTACGGTTGGTGGACGGGTTTTTTGCTGCTCTGGCTCAGGTGTATGGTGAACCAGATAGGGTGTCTTCGCGCTGTCTGCAGAGGTCTTCTACTTCTGTACAGGACCTGCCGTGATGTCAGTCACGTGACTGCAGGTTACACTATGGTAACCTGCGGTCACGTGACTGTGACATCACGGCAGGTCCTGTACAGCAGAAGAAGACCACTGCAGACAGCGCGGAGACGGCGGGGGCCTTGGGGATAGGTGAGCATATACTTCTTTTTTTTTTTTTCTTTTTTTTTCAACCCTTGCCTTCCAGTTTGGAGCAGTTTTACTGTACTGAGCATGCTCAGTACAGTAAAATCGTGTCCGAGGAGACATCAGATGTTTCCTCGGACCCTGCTCCATAGGGCCCCGTGCTAAATTGATCGGACCGAATCGGAGGTGCACTAAATGGCATCCGATTTGGTCCGATCCAATTTTGTCCGATTTTATTTTCGGTGCAAAAATTTGAGCATGCTCCGATTTTTGCACCGATAAAAAAATCGGACAGAATCGGATTGGACCAAATCGGATGCCATTTAGTGCACATTCGATTCTGTCCGATGCCCATAGGGCTGCATGGAGGCAAAAATCGTTCCGATGCTGTCCGATTTTTATCGGACAGCATCGGAACTGCTAAAATCATAGTGTGAAACCAGTCTTACCTGTGTGTTTGTGTGACTGATATCCTTTCCTTTAGAGTTGCTGTATCCCAGTTCTGTGGAGGGAGGTGAGGGGGGAATAGTGCAGGGCAGGTGGAGGAGTTTTAGGGAGAGGCTGGAGGCCCAAACCGTCTCACCTTCAGAGATACCTTTGGGATCAGGGCCATTCAAAGTTCCTAGACTAGGGTCAGACTAGTCTTCCCAGGTCATGCTGCCCATAACTGCCATTCGCTCATCAGCATTCTCACTGCACTATGACAGCTTCACATTGAAGATAGAGAACACTCATTTTAGGTAAGTGAGAATAAGGCCCTACCATTCAGGGCTCTACATAAAAGAAGCTTCTCACTGTTCTGAGAGCTGTTGGATACATATGACGTGTCTGGACGCTTTCCATTCTGTGATTTACAGATGGTGACTTAGCGATAATATACAGATCTCAGTGTTTGATGACAGGTGGCACTTCATGTGTAGGGTGTGCTCAGGTTGTGTACCTTTCCCTAAAACGACACATTTCTTCCCTGCACTAGTTGACTTAGAATTTTTTTGAAGCATTACCAGTTCTGTCACTATTACTCCGCTCCCCGTAATGTTTCCTGTTCTGTTCCTAAGTGGAGGGATGAGTTGATTCTTCTCTGAGCTGTTTGGCTGGCAGTTACCAGATATAATTATATCTGCCTGGCCTTATCTAGTAGATATACCAATGACTCCTCTGTACGTGTGAGTAGGAGTCATTTGGATCATTTGCCTGGCTCTGGTCACTATTTTCCTAATTTATGACTGCGCTCATCACTCTTATTCCATCAGCACACCGATATAGTGTCAGGTTACTTGAAGGCACCAAGAATTTGCAAACATCATATTACGGTGGGTTTATTACTGTTATCAATTTGAATTCGATATTTCAGCTGCCATAATACACAGTCCTGTGCCTCAAAATGCCGCTTTATAACTTGTCCTGATGAATACGTATGGTATCTATATAAACATGGCTGATCTGCTGCCAGCCAACGCTGGGGGAAACAAAATCATGAAATGCTCTTTTGGCAAGCAGCAGGCATTTTCAGTACTTGCAGTTAATCCAGATGCTTGCTCCAAGACTAGAATTATTTCATCAGATCTTAAAATGTCCTGAAATTAGTTTGGAACGAGGAGTTCTTGTAGCTGTGATAGAGAAAAAACAGCTTGTATCAACATTCAGGCCGCTTGTGGCACATGCTGGTACAGTCGCAGCTTGGCGTGCATCATGGGTGGTGCTAAGAACATGATGAACATAGCAGGTACACGCCTAATAAACGTCTTTAACATTTTCAGGTTTATCATTATTGCTTGTATCAAAATAATCTTAGCACATACACTAATAAAGTTTTTATTTATTATTTCTTTTCCAAAATCCGATGATATATTTTGGTGTCGGCTCTGCTTAAAGGGACCAACCAAGTAAGGGGTCTTACTGGCGTAATGGTATGCGAATGAGTTTACTCTGTTCTGCCAGCGAGCTGTATTTCATGTGCCACATAGGGGAGGTAGTGTACACTAATAGTCCATATCTGACGCTTAAACGAACCTCATAACATGACCAGAGGTCCCTATCACAGCAAACCTTGGCCGAACTGGTGATTGCCAGGGATGACCTGAGACGCCTGATTGATCAGAGATACCTCCGGGGTAAGGAGAGACTTCATAGGTTTGTGTATGAATATGGCGACAAGTGTGGTAGACCACTTGCAAGACTGCTACACCCCAGAGGCGTCCCGGGTAGAGTTCCTCAAATTAGACGACCAACTGGAGACTTAACACAGAACCCAGACGAAATAATCCAGACTTTTGGTGATTTTTATAGTCATTTATACAATATTAAAGGCCACTATGACGACATGGACCAAACTCAGAGAGACGAGAAAATTAGAGATTATATCGAGGCTACCGCATTACCATCTATAAAACCATGTGATGCTGACATATTGGACTCAGAGTTTACCGAACCTGAGGTAACCGAGGTCATTAAGAGTTCCCCGGGAGGGAAGAGTCCTGGCCCAGATGGATATACAGCCAAATTCTTTAAACTGTTCGGTCCCCTGATTGTTCCCTTCCTAACGAAAGTCTTCAATTCAATTTCCCCTGACGAGCCATGGGTCCCCCAGTCACTAGAGGCACACATCAGTGTTATACCCAAACCTGAGAAGGAACATACTGAGGCAGCAAACTACAGACCTATCTCCTTAATTAACATTGATGTTAAAATGTTTTCCAAGATCCTAGCTAACCGCCTGGCTCCCCTCCTCCCTCAAATTATACATAACGATCAAGTAGGATTTATCCAGGGGAGGGAGGCCAGAGACAATACAAATAAATTGAGGCTTCTGATGGCTCGGTCGAGGGCCTTGAAGATCCCGATGTGTTTTCTCTCGGTTGATGCGGAAAAGGCCTTCGACCGGGTCAGTTGGGGGTTCATGAGGGCCTCACTGGTACAGCTGGGGTTGGGAGACAGCTTCATAAACAAGATTATGTCTTTATATAGAGGACCCACTGCAAAGGTTAGAGTGAATGGATCTTTGTCAGCGGCCTTCCCCATTGGTAATGGGACTCGTCAGGGGTGCCCCTTATCCCCATTAATTTATGTCATCATAATGGAACACCTCGCAAATGCAATTAGGCAAAACCCTGACATTAAAGGCCTAACCTGGAATTCTCACTCCTATAAGGCGGCGCTATTTGCGGATGACCTGCTCTTATGTGTTACCCAACCTAGGACTTCTTTCCCCGCTTTAATGAAAGTATTTGATGAATTCGGTAAATTAAGTAACTTCAAGGTGAATATAGCTAAAACAGAGGCCATGGATGTGTCCCTCCCGGTTAACGAAAAATCACATCTGATGGAATATTTCCCATTCAGATGGAAGTCGGAGGCACTAAAATATTTAGGAATCGGTGTCCCCAAAGACCCGAGTAGATGGTACGAATTAAATTATCTCCCACTTCTAAGGAAAACGACTAATGATTTACAGAAATATGACAAAAGAAACATCTCATGGTTTGGTCGCATCAATGCGATAAAGATGGACATACTACCGAGATTTCTGTTCTTGTTCCAAACGGTCCCGTTAGATGTTCCATCTAGTTTCTTCAATAGCTTAAAAACTCTTCTCATTAGGTTTGTCTGGGGAGGACGCAGACCGCGGATAGGTATTAAAAACCTTTATAGACATAAACTCCAGGGGGGAGCTGGATTACCTAATTTTAAAATGTACCATAGGGCGGCTGTGCTGGTAAGAATGTTTGACTGGCAGTTCCATCACACCACAAAACAATGGGTAACTTTAGAACAGGGCGACTTAGATACGCCCCTTAGATACTTACCCTGGTTACTATCTTCTGATAGACCCAAGATAGATCCTGAAGATCACTCTATCATAATGACTTTAAAAATATGGGACCTTGAGGTTAGAAAGGGGTTACTAGCCAAAAAACTTGGACCTCTGACACCGCTCTTCAAAAATCCACTGTTCCCCCCGGCATTGCAAAAGACTTCATTTTTAAAATGGAAGGTGGAGGATGAGCCCAGAATGTACCAAATATCTGGGAGAGGAGGACTGGGGCCTGCTAGGACCCCTATGGGACCTGGTGGTGAGGGATCTTGGATAGAACATGTCCAATTACAATCATTCATGGATACATTTAAACGAGAAGGTAACTTCTCTGCGGTGCGAACCCATTTTGAGAAAACGTACACCCAGGAAAGTCCCCCTACACATCTAGTCTCCTTCATTTATTCAGAATTAATCCATAAAGACCCAGAGGATAGACCCAGATATTTTGATAAATGGGAAATCGAGCTGGGTGGGGAGTTGACGGGAGAGGACTGGACTAAAGCTTGCCTGTTCACCCATAAATTATCAATGGCATGTTTGGCACAAGAGAGGAACTTTAAAATTCTCTCGAGATGGTACCAATGTCCGGTGAACTTACACGCGGCCTTCCCCTCAACCCCTGACAGTTGCTGGAGGTGCAGTTCTTCTAGAGGGTCAATGCTACACATATGGTGGGATTGTAACAATATTAAACCATTCTGGGACTCTGTTTTTAAGTTCTACAAGGCTATGAGTGGAAATGAATTAGCGGTGACCCCGGAATTGGCCTTACTCTCTGTCCTTCCGGGATCTATTAAATCTCAGAAAGGTGATTTACTCCGATTCTTTTTGGCGGCAGCCAGAGCGGTAATTCCAAGGCATTGGAAGACATCCCATACACCAACTTTGACAGAGTGGTTGGAGGAAATGGGTAGAATTCACAGAATGGAGGAGCTGACGGCGGAAGTCACCGATGCTAGGGACAGATACTTAAAGATATGGAGCTCATGGGTCATGTTCCTGGATACTCCTAATTGTAGAGACTTGTTCCCCAATGAGGTGATAGACTAGACTACTAAGCGATTGGAGGACCTCGGATCTCAATGAGAGTCATGGAGACATGGGAGTGGGGGAGCCTTTCCCTCTTCTCAATACACTTATCTCTACTCTCTCAGATTGTTAACCTATCTTCTCTCTTTTCCTTTACTTTTTACTCCCTTCCACTTACTCTTTTCTTACCCTTTCTCCTTACTATATTTCTGCAGAACAAGCCCCTTGAACAGAGGGCTAACTATATGGTAGATGAGAACCAACAATCCATTAAAGGACATTCTCCCTTATTCTGATTTCACCGGATAGTTCTCTAACATGTATAAACTGGTGAATTATACTTTAAGAATCTAAATGATTACAGTTGCTTTATTGGTATATGACGGAAAATAATTCTTTTCCTTCTCATATGGTTACTTACATTGTTATGTGTTTTTTTTTTTTTTTTTAGAAGATCTCTTACAGGTTTGAAAGTATAAGTTACCAGTCTAGTTATAAATGGACGGTGTTTAAATTGACCTGATGACAATGAATCACACTGTATTGCTGTTTTGAGGAGATATGTTGTCTCCAATGTATGTACCCTTTGCTATTTTTGTCCCCTACCCCCTTTCCTGTTTCAATAAAAATAGATTGAACATAACATGACCAGAGATAAATGCCAAGCCAGAAACCCATCCACTGACAAATGAATGTGCCAAATTCTGGGACAGCTGTGGGCTGCTATTCTATAGCGTGGGGGGTGTCGAGGGCAATATTGATAGGCCCTCACCATGCTTTACACACTATGATGACGGCAGTGTGGTTGCCTTCTTAAACTAATGTTTATGGCAACACAGCAAGAACACTATCCAGATTGTGGAAATGCAGTCTGATTGCAACATCCAATCATAGACGCTCTCACACAGAGTGAGCGTCAGTGATTGGCTGTTGCCAGTTAGTGCATTGAATATGTATGAAGGTTAATGAGCAGCCCCGGAAGCAAGCTGTGGGAGATTGGTAAGCTCGATCTAGCTATGCCATCATCACTTTTCTCAGGTAGTGTAGATATGTCGCTTATCCATGTTTTGTAAATAAAAGCTTATAACCTGACGTTAAATTCATCCATTGGTTTTATAAATTACTCTTTTGAATACTGAAATCCTCCGAAATCTGGTTTAGGTTAAGAAAATAATTTGGCATCAATGCTGAAATATTGATCATTTAATGAACACAGAATGCAAGACAAAAGTTTTGTCGCCTACAGAAATTGTGATTTTCAAACAAAAAATTAACTTAAAGGGAACCTGTCAGCTAGTTTATGCCTCCCCAGCTATCACTGTCTGTAGCTGCAGCTTTATAATACTATTCTAATCATCCCTGTCTGTGTTCATAGTGTAATGTGAAAGGTGAAAGAAAAGCATTTATACACTTACATTTCAGTCCCCACCTTGGAGGAGGGAACTGTCTGGCAGGATAAAAGTTAACTCACTTTTAACTTGGATAGCTAAAGGACCTGTGTGATGTAATGATCATGTGACCATAGTGGGCGGAGCTAAGCCAGCAAACGTATTAAGTTCTATGAGAACTTAGCTCCACCTATTGTAGTCACATGGTTGTGACATCACATCAGGTCTCCCAAAATGTTCTAGCACAAGGGTGAAATGTTAACTATTAACCTGCCAAACAGTCCTCGTCCTCCAAGATGGGGACTAACTGCCTCATTACATAAGGAAATGTAAGGGTATAAATGCTTTTTTTTCACCTTTCACATTACACTTTGAGCTCAGACAGGGGTTATTAGAATAGTATTATGAAGCTGCAGGGACAGACCATGATAGCTGGGGAGGCATAAACTAGCTGACAGGTTCCGTTTAAAGGGAACCTGTCAGCTGTTTTAGCCCTTCTAACTTATCCCTACCTGTCCCTGCAGCCACATACTACTGTCCTAACCATCCCTCTCTGACGAATCTTGCATTTATAACAGTGGAACAGAACACTTTTAAAGCTTACAAAATTTCTGACGATGGGGCGTTCCTGACGGGTAGGCGGTGTCTCCAGGGCCGTGCTCCCCCCCGCCTCACTGTTCTAATTACACCCTGATGCGCGGCATCATTCCTTCAGGACCGATGTCCTGATTTAAATCTCTCGCCCCGCACTTCCTGGTGTATGACGCTGATGCCGGCCGCCGTGTCATACCCAGGAATGCACAGTGCGCCGGGTGTGCAAAGCTTGGGGATCGTTGCCTGGCGACCTTGCGCTGACACAAGGCCGCCTTCAGCGCATGCACAGATTGCATGTTGAAGACAGCCTGGGCGTTCTACGCCTGGCGCACTGCGCATGCCCGGGTATGACGCGGCGTGATGCGGCGCCCAGCAGCGCATCATACATCAGGGAGTGCGGGCCTAGAGATTTAAATCAAGACATCGGTCCTGAAGGAATGATGCCGCCCATCAGGGTGTAATTAGAGCAGTGAGGCGGGGGGAGCGCGGTCCTGGAGACACCGCCTACCCGTCAGGAACGCCGCATCATCAGAGATTTAGTAAGTTTGAAAAGTGTTTTGTTCCACTGTTATAAATGCAAGATTGGTCAGAGAGGAATAATTAGGACAGTAGTATGTGGCTGCAGGGACAGGTAGGGATAAGTTAGAAGGGCTAAAACAGCTGACAGGTTCCCTTTAAAATACAAATATATGTTGCATAACATTGGTGAATGAAGTTGTGGTGCTATTAGTAATATTTAATATTTTGTGTGACTTCCATGAGATTGAAGGACTGCATCCATGTGGTTCAACAATGATTCATACAATTTATTAATTAAGTCATCAGGAATAGCAAAGAATGCAGTCTTACATGCCTCCCAGAGTTCATATAGATTCTTTGGTTTTGTCCTCCAAGCTTTCTCTTTCATCCTACCCCAAACATGCTCAATGATGTTCATATCTGGTGATTGGGCTGGCCAGTCCTTGAGCACCTTGATCTTTTTTGCCTGGAGGAACTTTGTTGTAGAGATGGATGTATGAGATGGAGCACCATCCTGCTGTAGAATTTGACCCCTTTTATGATTTGGAATATAAGAGGTAGTTAATACTTCTTGATATTTTAGGCTATTGATATTGCCTTCCACCTTGCAAATGTTTCGCACACCCCCATACTGAATGTAACCCCAGACCATAATCTTTCCTCCACCAAATTTAACTGTTTTCTGGGTGTATTTTGGATCCATATGGGCTCCAGTAGGTCTCCTGCAGTATTTGCGGCGGCTGTGGTGTAATTCTACTGAAGATTCATCAGAGAAATCCACCTTCAGCCACTTTTCCAGCGTCCATCTGTTTACCAGACTGTGGGACTTTGCAAATTCCACACGGTTTATTTGCCTTTTGTTTAGTGCTGGCTTCTGGGCACTGATTCCGACCATGGAGGCCGTTTCGAGACCAAATCCTACAAACTGTTCTAGTTGACACAGGAACTTGAGGTGACCAGGCCTGTTGGAGCGCTGATGCAGTGGAAGAGGGGCTTGCTTTGGATTTTCTAACCAACAAACGTTCCTCCTGAGCTGTTGTCTTGAGGGGTCTGCTGGACCTGGGCTTGTCAAACATCTCCAGTCTCTTCAAATCTTTTTTTAATTCTTTGTATTTGACGCTGAGACACATTAAAGGTGCCAGCCACCTCTGCAATGGATCTGGTCTTCAGCCTCTTGACAATCAAGGCTTTGGTTGCGGGGTGGATTTTTGGCATGTTGTCAGAGCTCAAGTTGCAGTTCAAGTGAAGGTCTGGGGTGCTGGGTTTCTTTTTATACACACCTACTAATTAAGCGATCATTTACTGAGCACAGGTGAGGATGTAAACTAGGATTGGGTGCATTATATGACCAGGCGACACAACTTTTGTCTTGCTAAAATCTGACCATTCTGTGTTCATTAAATGATCAATATTTCAGCATTGATGCCATTTATTTTCTTAACCAAAACCAAATTTCGGAGGGATTCGGCTTTCAAAAGAGTAATTTATACAACCAATGGATGCATGTAACATCAGGTTATAAGCTTTTATTCACATAACATGGATAAGCGACATAACTTCTGTCAGGGAGTGTATATAGTGGAGCTTTATCTTCCCCATTGAACTCGGTGGGCAGAAACTGCATCCAATCTGAGTAATAAACTGATATGCTACAGATTTAAACATCTGCATAACTGGCCAATTCCTGCACAAAAAATGTTCTCAGTACATGAATAAACTTTGGTCAAATGTTTTATTCTCAAGTTTGCTGCAATTTCATTATTTCTGTGCCTATTTCCATTCATCCATCTGCAGCTCTACGATAAGCGATAGGCAGCAGGGTCATTGGTGATATCATGTTTGTATCCTTATGAACAGGCGTATGTATACTTATTCAGGGTCAATTACAGTTCTGTTGTCTTCCTTGCAAACCATCCATGAAGACGGATGATAATCCCTTTGGCCTCGCTTTAACATGGATTCCTTTCTTTTAAATGTAGCTGCTTGCGCTGTACTATGTAGTTGGCATAGTGTCAATAATTCCGGAGCTACAGTAGATAATGATTTTTTTTTTTATCTTTGTTATTACTTCTATGTAAAATACAAACTGATTTTTTTTTTAACTATACACAGAGGCTCTGCATAAACTACCAGCATGATTAAACAACATTTACACATTAGATACAGCAAATTATGGGGAAGCAACAAAAGCTAGTCATGATATGTAACTCAAATTATCACTAATCTATATGCTTGTGTATTACACATTCCATCCTTTTTGTGTAGATGCTCATGGTTTCATGTTCCTGGATGTCCTCTATATGTAAATGCCATGATTACTTTTATCTCATACATAGGTTCTCCTGCGTTACCAAGTAGCATGGCGTACTTTGGAAGCTCTCAAGATGAAGAAGAAGTTGAAGATGAGGATGAAGAACTTGAGGACACAAAAACGACCACCACTAACACTTCATCTTCATGCCACTCTACACCTCGAAAAGGCAAAACGCAGAAGCATGTTACCAACGGACATGGTTAGTGGCATTTTAAGCAGACGTTTGTCATGAAATATGTTAATGATGTGCCAAAATAAAGAGTGATACGGCACTTCTGGCAAATGAAAGTGCTCAGCTAGGATTCAACTCCATATAAACCTAAAAAAAAGAATACTGCACTCAATATTGATAGTGAAAAAATAAACACAGCCTTTATAGGGAACCTGTCACCTGAATCTAAGCCCCTACACTATCACTAGCTGTCCCTACACCTTCCTAGCTGCTCCCTATCTATGCCTTTCTCATCTAAAGTGGCCCTATTGAACATCAGAAAAATAAGTTTAAACTTACTGAAGTCCCTGAGGCTGGGGGACTGGAAAGGTGGGCCCACGCTCCATTCAGCACTCCTCCATAGTGTAGCGCACGCCCCGCTGAGGGGCATTATTCTTTATTCCTCGTCTCCCCCACCATTTGGACTCTCCAGCCCTCTGTGACATAGTATGCACCGGCCGCGACGTCACATCCGGCGCGGTGCATTATGGGGCCGGTCATGTGATTGGTCCAGCTTCAATAAGCGCATTGCCCATGCGCCGAGCCGGGCCGATCACGTGATCGGCCCCATAATGCACCGCGCTTTTTTTTTTAATGATGAGCAATGCACATTTTTTACTGGAAGCTTCATTTGGAGATCCTTCAATGCATTAGAATATCTACCATTCAATCTTTCAGGATGTACTTAACATAGCAAGTGTGTAGGAACTTAATTTGGTTTGTTATATCATGTCTCCTTATGGAGGTATTCTCCCATATCAGTATTGCTTCTCCGCTGTTGTGCAACAAAAATCTCCTCCTGGTTCTGACTTAAAAGGGAGAAGAGAGCTGACAAGTCTGACGCTGCCCCCCAGCAAACTTCGCCCCTCTGTGACCCAGTTGATTGACGGTTAACTCCTGTGTGTGTACTTGAGAGACCTGCCAGTCAGCTTGCTGCGGAGCGGGAAGAAGATGGCCAGAGGTGGCACCAGACTGGGCAGGTTTTTGTTATAGTCCCAAGCTAGCTTTCAAACCATGTAGCGTTTCATACCTCGCTACAACTGTGCAGCTCCTTGTTGCACAAAAATAGAAAGGCTTGGAAAAGTCACTACATCAGTTTTGTGGCTTAAAGATTCTGGCGAATTGCCCCTTTGTTTTTGACAAAGAATAAATTGCAAGAACCACCGCAATACACAATAGGAATATAAACCACCACAAATACACAAAACAATTCAAACCAGCTGATAAAGTGCGATGTATCCCAGTAAAATGGAAACACTAGCTGCACAAGGGCACAATGAAAAGCAGGTAATGTAAAAAGATGTATACAAAATAATAAAGTTTAGTGTCTGCTCACCTCCTCCTAGCGTGCGGATCCTGCTGTGCGACAAGTTTTCAGAACATAGAAGGAGTAAGTCCAGCGCTGTAAGTCAATAAAATCCATTTTCTTTTATTCTATGACTTCAAACAGCATAAAAACAATTAAGTCACGGTTCAGACATTAAAAACAAATGCGTTTCAATGCAATATAGTGCATTTTAATCATTGTTTCAAGTCATGGAATAAAAGAAAATGGCTTTTATGGAATTACAGTGCTTGACTTATTCCTTCTAAGAAGATACATACTTACAAAAGATTGTGGAGGACCAATACATCGTTGCTGCACCCCTATTAGACATTGGTGACCAGTGCAAGTCCACATTCCTGTTTTTAGGTTCACTTTAAAATACATTCTACAATTTACATACACATTTGTCAACCAGGCCCTGAACAATATTGACCTTAGACATTTGACTTTCACTCGTGTAAAATTATGGATAAAGTAACATGTTAATGACTTCATGGTTAAGTTCTTGTGAGATTAGTTTGAGTTTGTGGTGACTTGAATGTTGACAGGCTGCATATGTTTGATAGGGTTTTGTGGTTTAACAGTCAAAATGAAAAAATTGGTCATTGCCAAAGGACATAATTGATGTAAATATGACAATTATCATTTATACCTGTATTATCAGCTGTAGTGACTAAATAGCAACATGATCTCTAAAAATACTTTGTATAGTAGATCTGCAGTGAAAAGGTTTTGCCATCAAATATGGGGTAGGCTTCCTGGGAACATCTAACCAAGTTTTTGCTTTGAGCAGAATGCCATAGGGGCCCTGGTTTGAGCAGTGCTTGACATTCTGGGCTGCTTGCTGTAGTTTTGGTATAACAAATGTTTTGTTTTATCTACTGCAGATTTTCTATTTCTATGAATGCTGAGGTCAGAATTAACCCCGCCCACACCACTGATTGATGTCTTTCTATGTACGCCGTGCATAGGCAGAAAGATGCAAATCAGTGGTGGAGGTTGGGTTATACATAGCTGATGAATATGGAGGACTACATGCCAGCAGAATCTCTAGTCCCCTAGTGATAATATTTTGTTGATTACAAATAAGACTACATCAAACAGAACCAACGAGGAAGGAGCAGAGTAGAGGACATGACGAACAAAGGAAGGACAGACATCAGGCCAATCAGGGGTCACTTTTATTTTAGAATGTCTACTTTGAGACGTTGACTAGGTCCTTTACAACTCACAATCTGATCAGTGCCTACAGGTCATGAATCTGTCCTCCCGTACTCTGAATGAGATAGAGATATCGGTTCTGAGAAAAGGTCTCTATTGTCAGTACTTCAGATTTTGATTTATTTGGATGTGTTAAGGGCTTCCCCTTTATTTGCCCGTAACTTAAAGTGAAAGAAACACCATTAGATAAAATACACATTTGGGTGACAACCTTGGTAACTTAAAAGATATTGTTGGGGATGTGTGATTAGTGGCTAGTTTGGCTGAGTCTGACTCTGATTTAACTGGTAGAAGTCCTTTTCCGACTTGAAGAAAAGCAGTAGTAAAATGCCACCCATACAGAATGATGTATCTGCAATAGATGTTTTGTGGTAAACAGGAACCCTTTAAAAATACAAGTATATTTTCCAAATACAACTGCAGCAGAGAGGAAATGCTAGTGATGAGGACCCTGGAACAGGATCACTACATTGTGTTCAAGCCATCTGATGAAGAGGGCAATGTGGTGGCCCTTGATTCCAATCACTATTGTAGAGTAGGATATGCTGTACTACAAAAGAACTCTACAGCTACCTTCTTTGAAAACCTTAAGACTATCTTTAATCTTTAATATTTAAAGATTCCATAATAACAGGGTTTGTACCACAGGACTGGCGTATAGCAAATGTGGTGCCAATATTCAAAAAGGGGACAAAAACTGATCTTGGAAATTATAGGCCAGTAAGCTTAACCTCTACTGTGGGTAAAATCCTAGAGGGTTTTCTAAGAGATGCTATACTGGAGTATCTGAACAAAAATAACCTCATGACCCATTATCAACATGGTTTTACGAGGGACCGTTCCTGTCAAACTAATCTAATAAGCTTCTATGAAGAAGTAAGTTCTGGACTGGACCAAGGAAATGCAGTGGATGTGGTGTATATGGATTTTTCAAAAGCTTTTGATACGGTGCCACACAAAAGGTTGATACATAAAATGAGGGCAATGGGGATAGGGGAAAATATGTGTAAGTGGGTTGAGAACTGGCTTAGTGATAGGAAACAAAGGGTGGTTATTAATGGAACACACTCAGAATGGGTCACAGTTAACAGTGGGGTACCACAGGGGTCAGTGTTGGGCCCGCTTCTATTTAATATATTTATTAATGACCTTGTAGGGGGCATACAGAGTGGAATCTCAATATTTGCAGATGACACTAAACTCTGCAGGGTAATCAATACAGAGGAGGACAATTCTATATTACAGGAGGATTTATGTAAACTAGAAGCTTGGGCGGCTAAATGGCAAATGTGCTTTAATGGGGATAAATGTAAAGTCATGCACTTGGGCAGAGGAAACAAAAGGTATAATTATGTGCTTAATTGTAAAACACTGGGCAAAACTGTCACTGAAAAAGACCTGGGTGTATGGATAGATGATAAACTCACATTTAGTGGCCAGTGTCAGGCAGCTGCTGCAAAGGCAAATAAAATAATGGGATGCATTAAAAGAGGCATAGATGCTCATGAGGAGAACATAATTTTACCTCTATACAAGTCACTAGTGCGGCCACACTTAGAATACTGTGTACAATTCTGGTCTCCGGTGTATAAGAAAGACATAGCTGAACTAGAGCGGGTCCAGAGAAGAGCGACAAAAGTCATTAGAAGACTAAGGGGTCTGCAATACCAAGACAGGTTATTAAACTTGGGGTTATTTAGCTTGGAAAAACGAAGGCTTAGGGGTGATCTTATAATAATGTATAAATATTTGAGGGGGCAGTACAGAGACCTTTCTAATGATCTCTTTACTCTTAGGCCTGAGACGGGGACAAGGGGGCATCCTCTACGTCTGGAGGAAAGAAGGTTTAATCATAATCACAGACGCGGATTCTTTACTGTAAGAGCAGTGAGACTATGGAACTCTCTGCCACATGCTGTTGTAATGAGTGACTCACTACTAACATTTAAGAAGGGCCTGGATGCCTTTCTTGAAAACTATAATATTACCAGTTATATATACTAGATTCTTTGATAGGGCGTTGATCCAGGGATCTAGTCTGATTGCCGTATCTGGAGTCAGGAAGGAATTTTTTCCCCCAATGTGGAGCTTAGTGTTGCCACATGGGGTTTTTTTTGCCTTCCTCTGGATCAACATGTTAGGCTATGGGTTGAACTAGATGGACTTAAAGTCTTCCTTCAACCTTAAAAACTATGTTACTATGTTACTATCCTGGATGGTGGTCTTCAAAGTAAGGTTATAGATAAAAATGAATACAACTTTCTTCTACCTTAGAATTCAGTAATGGCCACATTCTACATTCTCCCAAAGATTCTTAAAGGCTTGGAGCGCTGAAGGGTGAACTTATTCTTTCAGGAATTGTGTATCTGTCAGAACTTTAGCCTATATCTGGATCATATACTTAGACTTTCTGCAGGCTCTACAAACTACGGAAGGGACACAAGATTGGAAGATGTTCATTTGGTGCACACTGTCTTTTGGCTAGTCTTTACATTGAGCCTTGTACTCATCAATACCTCATCACAAGGGACAACAAACTAGATATTTTCGATACTAGATATACTTTCGATGAGAGGGTGTCAATTTTGAAGATTAGTTTCTCCATAAGATACTTAAAGGGATCCTGTCACCCCCAAAACACCTGTAAACCTATTAAAACCTGTCCCTAGAGCATATTAACACTATCCCTACACTCTTTTTACCTCCTAAATGCAGTAAGTGACATTGAATAAAAACGTTTTATAAGTACCTGATTAGTGATGATAATGAGTGACTATCTATTCATAGTCACTCATCAAGACTGCCCCTCTGCTTCATATCACGCCTATTCAGGCGTGATCGTCAGCCTAGATTCAAATTGCCGCCTCCCTGCCGTGCCCTGTCTCGTCCGAGGCTGCAGTGTGGCTGGTGACGCGATCCGCGTCATTCCCGGCGCCTGGTGACGTATTTAGACCGGCGCCGCGCTGTTAGCTTCAAAATGCGCACTGCGCATGCGCATTGGGCATGCGCAGTGCGCATTTTGAAGCTGACAGCGCGGCGCCGGTCTAAATACGTCACCAGGCGCCGGGAATGACGCGGATCGCGTCACCAGCCACACTGCAGCCTCGGACGAGACAGGGCACGGCAGGGAGGCGGCAATTTGAATCTAGGCTGACGATCACGCCTGAATAGGCGTGATATGAAGCAGAGGGGCAGTCTTGATGAGTGACTATGAATAGATAGTCACTCATTATCATCACTAATCAGGTACTTATAAAACGTTTTTATTCAATGTCACTTACTGCATTTAGGAGGTAAAAAGAGTGTAGGGATAGTGTTAATATGCTCTAGGGACAGGTTTTAATAGGTTTACAGGTGTTTTGGGGGTGACAGGATCCCTTTAAGTATCGTCTTAAGTGTTTAGTTTTTACCTCCAGCAAGGGGCACTGAAACGAGGAGCGCCTGTGCTTCCACTTATACGGTACTAACATGTTATGGTCTCTGGATGAGAATGAATTAAATATCAGTAAAGTCAAGATGTGGAATCATCACATGAACATCTTTCTGATTTGGAAAGGGACAGCTGAAGATTTAATTTTTTGGGTAGACTTACCATAACACCATTGGTCTGATTCACATATGAATACAACTCCACACATCTCCCTTTCCTGGATGTGCTTGATCAAAAAGACGTCAGAAGGATATCTTGAAACATCTCTTCATAGGAGACCAACAGCAAGTAACTCCTTATTAAGGATGGGAAGTAATCAGCCAGAATTATTATTATTATTATTATTTATTTATATAGCACCATTAGGTTCCATGGCGCTCTACATATGGAAAGGGTAGACGAGGACAAGTACAATATATATGAACAATCAGGTTGTACAGATACAGGAGGAGGGAGAAGACCCTGTCCGCGAGGGCTCACAGTCTAGGAGGGACTGGCGGGGATACAGTAGGAGAGGGTAGTGCCAATAGTGAGACGGAGTAGTGAACCGGGTCTCACTGTAGATTGTAGTCTTGACTGAAGAGGTGGGTCTTCAGGTTTTTTTTGGGGTTTTTTTTTGTGAAGGTTTCCAGGGTAGGAGAGTGTCTGATGTGTTGGGGGGAGAGAGTTCCAAAGTATAGCAGATGCGCGGGAGAAATCAAGAGGAGTAGAGAAGGAGCTTTTGGGAGGATCGCAGAGTGCGTGAGGGTAGGTATCGGGAATCCCTCAATAGCGGTATACCAAAGGGTCAGTATTTGTGGGTGCTGAATAGCTGTACAAATGAGTGGATTTAATTTTTTTTAAAACCGGTTGTAGAGTTGAGGGCTAGGTGCCAACAGAGGGGCCACCTTAAAGGGATCCTGTCATCTCCAGAACGCCTCATAAGCTAGCAAAACCTGTCCCTGCAGCATCCTATCGTTAATCTCACACTTCTTTTGGCTCCTAAAAGCATCCTGTGAAAACGTTTTAATGCTTACTCATTAAGGATTATAATTAGCAGGGGCTGTATTCTTTAGTCACCAGGGCGGGCTGTTTTGCAGCCTCGAGGATCCACCCTTTCTATGTCTGTGCTGCTGTGATGTGCAGCTGAAGGCAGGACTAATGATTTGCATTCTGTGAGTGATAGACAGGGGGAAGGGTAAAGCCTGCACAAGCAAAGTAGCACAGACGGAGAAAGAGTGGATCCTGGAGCCTGCAAAACAGCCCGCCCTGGTGACTAAAGAATATAGCCCCTGCTAATTATAATCACTAATGAGTAAGTATTAAAACGTTTTATGCACTTTCACAGGATGCTTTTAGGAGACAAAAGGAGTGTGAGATTAGTGATAGGATGCTGCAGGGACATGTTTTGCTAGCTTTGGAGGTGTTCTGGAGGTGACAGGATCCCTTTAAGAAAATACTCCCAACAGAGCACATAAAGAGGCTAAACGTAAGGAGATAAGTTACTCGAACCCAGATCTAAGTCTGACACTAAGGCTGTCAAGAAGTCCATCACTAGATACTCTAAAGGTACCGTCACGCGCAGCAATTTTGCTAGGCAATTTCACTGGTAATTTGCTGGTTGCAGTGAAATCATGGACACATTGTTCCATTTGTACACAGCAACAAAACAATGTGTCCATGATTTCACTGCAACCAGTGAATTGCTAGTGAAATTGCCTAGCAAAATTGCTGTGTGTGACGGTACCTTAATGGAGCACTGGAGGTAAGATATAATCTTGTGAAACCTTTTGCCCATCTTGAAGATGAATTAAAGCGAATCTGTTAGCTGGTTTTACTCAATTATATGAGAGCAGCATGATGTAAGCATAAAAACCCTGAATCTAATTATGTATCACATAGTTCACGAAGTGCAACAGTTCTAAAATAATCAGTTTTTAATTTTATCAATGCAGCAGAGCTCCGAGAGCTGCCCCCACCCGCCCCCGACTCTGTATATATAATGTCGTCCAGTATATCTATATTTAATGTGCTATTCACAAAAGGGGGTGGTGTTGGATGAGTGCCCAGCACACACAGCAATGATGAGCTCCTGTACTAAATCAAACATTGCAAATAAAACTGAAGCTTGATATGAGTCCTTGATAAGACTCCTGATTGAATTCTGTGTGTTAACCCTTACAACATGCTTTATCCAGATTACATAACAAAAAACTGCTGACAGATTCCCTTTAGTGATAATCTGGATGCATACATGCATAATATGTATGGGGGAGGTTTCTACACCTATGTGGCTGAATTCAAATGTCAGGGGATGCTTTACATGTGGCAATTGTGTCTGTCCTGTGTCTCTCTATCTCACTTGGTAAAACTTTCCGAGGTCACTGATTTTGGGTATGTTTCACCCTGGGAAATGCTGTGCTTCTACTAGAACTCAGGCAGGTCTCATCAGCAGTGGCCTGTCAATCACTGACAGGTGACAATTAATGGGCGGGGAATGAAGAAAAGACAGAAGAGCTGTAGGTGCTGTGCCTACCAACTGCACTTGTGAATCATTTGCCTGGTAATCCACAATACATTTCTCTGAAACTCAGATTTCTAAAAGAATGGTATTGCTGTAATTAGCATTACAGAGCCTACACAGAGATGTCATTAGTTTGGAGTTTCAAATACAGATGACTGGTTGCTACTTTCACTGCCGCCCTTCCTACTCCTGATATCTTGCACATGCTGAGTAGCTGCTGCAGACTCCTTAGCACTACAGTAAGAAAGTGCCTGACCTCCTGCAGCACCTTCAATGTGTCATAAGAGTTTCCAGCATCATCTGCTGCAAGAACCAAGTTCAGCAAATGTAACTCTGCATATATGTACATTACATCTCTGGTAGAATTGCCCAGACATCAGGAAAGCCTGGCCCATCATTCAGAATTCCAGGGGTGGGAGAGAGGAAATTGATAAAGTGCAAGCCAGTGTAACCACACCATAGCCTTGATTTGCATATTTCCTGCGAATAAACCTTTTTTTCAAACGAAAGAGTAAGTCTAGAAATCTTACAAGAAGCTGTGAGTGGTGTTTAATAATCCAGACTCACTGATGACATTAGATGGGCTTGTTTTCTTTTTAGTACAGAGCATATGTAATAGATCCTGAGTAGTTATAACATGAAATATAGAGGTTTTTTTTTTTAGAAATATTGTCTCTGGTATAACTGTCCTGGGCTTTTTGTCTGCATCTTCGAAGCTATGAAGTTGCACATTGTGTTAATGTGCAACGTTTGTGCTCCGAGACTTTGCATTCCAGTTAAGAGATAATTAGAACATCAACACTTTTAAACTTAAACCTGTAAATTTATCACCCTACTTTACTTCTACTGTCACTTTTTCAACTTTTGGCAAGTGATGGAAACATTGTTAAAACCAATATTTTCTTCCTCCATTTCAGTTTATTTTAGCAGTCAGTCGATAATGGCTGACTCAGATTAAAGAAGACCTTTAACCAGTTTCATCCTGTTAAATGTTAATCTCTCGTCTCTTTTTGCAGATATAGTCGCTTGTTAAGATTAGGTTATAATTTGCTGTCGTTTACCTGGGTGTTACGAGAGACTTGTTTCTGGGGTGGGTAATTCTCCTCCTGCATATGGGTGACCAATCATAAGCAGACAGCTTAGCATGAGAAATAACAACGCTCCCTCCGTTCCTGAATGATCTCAGAGCTGAGTTTTATATATCATTACCCCTCCAGATATCATCTCACAATGCTGTCAGCTCTTACCCTCCTCCCACACTGACTGCCATGAGACAGGCTTTGAAAGTGTTTGTAGTTCTAAATAACTCAGCTCTGTTGTATCTACAATGTAGCTGCAAAGATCATTTAGGAGAGGAGGGTGTTTTGTTTTTTTTTTTCTTCCCTGAATGACACTGCCTGATTATGATCGGTCACTTTTATGCAGAAGAAGCACTTGCTCCCATAGACAATTTTCTGGCATTGCCCAATTGAACTTAACATAAATTATAACCTAAACTTTACAAGCTACTATCTCTGCAACAGACATGAGACATTTAAAAAATAAAAGCTAATTTTTACTCGGCTCTGCAGCCACTATTCAATGATGTGAACAGTTTAACAATCTCAAACTGGTGAAAAACAAAAAGTTGTATATCTTCATACGCCAGTAATATAAATTATATTACTTTACTGTTCTTCCCTTAGTAGGTTAGTTGCTGCATACCCTGCAAAGATTGGTGTCCATAACCACTGACCATATTCACACACCATAACCACTGCATTGAACAATATATGCCTCGGTACAATTGTTAAAAAGAATAAATGCCAATAAAAATGTCCACCTTGTTGATGAATTTGAGTGTCTGCAATAAGATGCTATTTTGATTAAATAAACCTCAACGTAATACACTTCTGTGTCACATTCAGAGTGGTCTGTTTCATCAGTGAAACTATTTCTAGGTCTAGTGCTCCTTCATGCTGGCTCGTCTGACACAAGGTCTTCCTCTAGACGCTGGCTTTACACTTATTTTTTCATAACATTTGCAGTAAATATGGATGTGATGTAATAACCAATATAATCCCATCCTGCAATGTCTGTGCTTTCTAATAAGTACAGGTTATGTGCAGTGTTTGAGAGCAATCTCACATATTCATCATATGTCTGACCTGTGGGGAAGAGTTTCAAGACTGAAGCCTTTTCTTACGAAGAAAACATTTTGCCAAAACATACATCAATTCTGTCAAAAGCATGTGAGAAAAGGTAGGTGTTCTGCACTGAAGAGATCAAGGTTGAACTTGTAAGCCAACACTGTGTATCACCAAAAGAACACCATGCCTACAGTGAAGCACGGAGGAGGAAACCTTATTCTTTGTGGGTGTTTTATTACAGCTGGGGCTTTAGTGCAAGTGGAGGGAATTATGAATTGTTGCAAATACCAGTCAATTTTGCATCAAATCTTTAGGTCTTTGCTAGAAATCTCAATATGAAGAGGAAGTATGATATTGACCCTAAGCATACATATATCAACTAACAAAATAACCCAGACCTGTATAGAAATAAAAATGTGGGTTAACCACAACAAGGTTGTCCACAGATGCCTTCACAATCTGACAGATCTGTAACACTACTGCAAAGAAGAGTGGGCGCAGACTACCAATTCTAGATGTGCCATGATGATTGACTCCTACCCCAATAGACTGAATGCTGTTATAAATTCAAAGATCATGTCAATAAAGTATTAGTAAAAAAGGAACCTGTCACCCTCCCATCCCCCAGGGCCTATTAAAGTAAAAGAGCCACCTTCAGCAGCACTAAGGCTACATTCTTATGTCTGTTATCCCCAGGGACACTGAAGTAATGGCGTTTATAAATTTCCCGCCATGCCTCTATTGAGTCCAGGAGATACTTTCTCTCCCTAGGACTTAACTGCCTCACTGCTGTCCATCATCCCTCTATTGCCCATGCGCTGCCTCCTCACTGCCTCCGCTCATCATCGGCGCCTGCGCTGTTATTTATTTCTCGGGCATGCGTTGTGTGCGCTGCCCAACAACCTAGGTCACATGATCTCTGGAGATCACGCCTGCGTGTTGCTGATGCCCCAGATTTCACCCTGCAGTGTGTTATGATATATTCACACTGCGAGGCTGGGAATCTGGCTCCTGCGCAGTGAGGATCACTGCACCTGTCTCCACCTCCCTCCGCCCCTTTCCTCCCCACCCTGCAGTGTGAATATATCATAACACACTGCAGGGCAGGATCTGGGGCCTCAGCAACACGCAGGCTTGATCTCCAGAGATCATGTGACCTAAGTTGTCGGGCAGCGCACAAAGCACATGCCCGAGAGATGAATAACAGCACAGAGAGGAGGTGGTGCCTGGGGGACAGAGGGGGATGATGGACAGCAGTGATGCAGTTAAGTCCTGGGGAGATAACGTACCTCCTGGATTCAATAGAGGTATGGCGGGAAATTTATAAAAGTATTTCAGTGTACCTGGGGATAATAGACATAAGCCACCTTCACAGAATGCAGCCTTAGACTACATTCACACTGTGCGTTTTTTGCTCCGGTTTTTTGCAGTGCACGGCAGAAAACTGATCACTCTGATATCCCAGCAAAGTCTATGGGTTGTAATTTTTGCCATTCATACTGTGCTCTTTTAAAGTGATCTGTTTTTTCACTTTAGGAGCGCCCCATTTCGGAAAATGACATGTCAACTTTTGTTGCATTTTTCTCCAGCGTTTTCCCATAGGAGCCCTTCTAAATGGGGGGAAAAAACGCAGCTCTCAAAAAATGGATGCGTTTTTAAAAAACAAACAAACAAACAAAAAAAATGGATCCAGTTTTTCTGAAAGATTCAACAAAAACACAGCACAAAAACAAAGAAAAAAAAAACCAGTCTGAATGTAGCCTTAGTGCTGCTGAAGGTGGCTCTTTTACTTTAATAAGCCCTTGGCGGGGGGCGGGAACAGGTTCCCTTTAAGGGTGTGAATATTTATGCAAAGTCTCAGGTTTGGGTTTTGTAATTGAAGTGTTCAAATTTAGATGACTTTACAAACCGGAAAGGTTTTGAAATGAGTACACTTGGTATTGTAATGTAACATAGTTTTTAAGGTTGATGGAAGACTTTAAGTCCATCTAGTAACTAGGTCAACCCATAGCCTAATGTGGGAGTGTAGACTTTTTATACTGTGTGTGTAATGTAGTTATACACTGTATATGTGTGTAATGTAGTTATGCACTATATGTGCGTATATGTGTGTAATGTAGTTATACATGTAGGTATGTATGTGCTTGTGTATTTACAGATTATTTGTGTGTATATGTATATTTGGAATTGGATAATTGGCAAGCATGCTTTTAGGGTCATCTTTAATTTTTGTTTTCCCCCCAACATAACGGAAACAACATCTGTGCTTCTGTAGTCTCATTTCTTTGTGACTATTCCTCTGCTCTATGGCTAGAGAAGGCTAACTGTTTTCTCTTACATAGGTCATTTGTCATCTACTCAATGCTTAATATTGCTGATCGTAGATTAGTGTAATTGTAAACGCAAAACCGTCTTAATGTACACAATATAAAACATTCATAGAATACAAAACCTTTCAGATGCTGAGCAAATATTTGTACACAATGCCACAGACATAGGCACACAACCAATAGCCCTGTGCTCCAAAATGGCAGAGAACAGGCATTGATTGTGAGTGCCTGCCTGTGCTAGGCAGCTTACTGCCAGCTGGGCTTCCTTCTCCGCAGACACGTCTGGGGTACTTTTATGTTCATCTTGTCTTTTATCCCCCTCTGTCCCAGAACTAATTACGTGACGTAATGATGGCTTTATGACAGTGATGGAGATGTATTTGTACAGCTGTATGTTCATCACTTGGGATCTCTATATCCAGATTTTTTTTCTTTCTGGATCTGCTTTGGCACAGGCTCTATGTATAAAATCTCATTAGTGTCTTGAAATGACTCTGCTCTTTGGCTGCGTGCTGTTCAGCTGATCTCCTGCCTGTCTAAATTGTGCTGAAGGCTTCATTCCTTGTTTTGCTATGACCTCACTTGAGCTCTCCCCATGTTACATTCCCACCTAATTTGATAGTTGGTTTGGGAGTAGAGCTGCCCTATGTAACATCTTATAAGTAAGTGCATTGTTGTTTTGGGTGGTGGTATATAAAAAGCTATGTTCTCTCTTGTTTTGGAAAACTATTGGTATATTCAGATTTATAAAAGCTTTTATCGGTCAGACTACAACATGCTATGATCATCTTTTCCCTGACATCTGCGGTCAGTCAAGAGGCCCCTTCATACGTGTTATATTCTTGGCCAAAATTGGTGGGCGTTGACTAGATTTGGTTCAAATTGCTTGGCAAGATCCACCTGAGTGACCAAATAACTAATGTAATCTATGACTACCGGACAGTAGCCTTCAAACTGCCTCTTACCTGACAGCATCCCCAACGCCTTCCGATTAGCTGTCCTGAAGCGATGTCAGCATTGAGTTATGATGCATGTGAAAACTCATGCCATGCTAGGCTGGCTAATCACAAAAAGAGCCATGGATGTTATGGGGTAGTACCCAGGACTACAGTCTGCCGCCCAGAGATCATTGATGTTGTTGCAGGACTAGGTGGTGCCAATCGATTCACATGATCCCTAGAGTTGACATTTTAATGTATTGTGTATGATGAGTTTCAGTCACTCTCTAGTTTGTGTAACTTTTTTTAGGCTCATTTTGCCCCTAATAGGCAGAATTACCCACTCGGCTATCTTCCTTTCCTATTAGGCCTTCAACATAAAAAGCAGACGATGAAGGCTGCATGACTGGAGAGCTCATTCCCAGGTTGTGCATCTTCCTGTTGGCAATTTATTGATAATCTTCCTTCATGGACCAGCTGTTAATGGACCATGGACTAACATAACCACATCCTGCTTAAGGGGAGTGTTTCATCAGAAAATGACCTATTGTTTAAATCAGATTTTGTACTGTCTGAGGTTTTTTTTGCATTTTTCCCCATATCATAATTTATATTAATAAGTAAAATTAAAATAATCTTTTAATTTTGACGCTGGCCACTGTGACTTTTTTGCATATCTGATTCTTGTCCTTTAAGAAACCATTTTCATAACTCTCATTGTCATCACAGGAAGGGTTACAATGGCAGTTGTGACCTCAACACACAGCCTGATGGAACTGGATACACTATTCTCATTAGGTGGCATCACGGCTCCCTTTAGGGTATGTGGCCAAAAAAGGCATCAAAACCTGTACAGGTTTCTAGTATCTGCATTTCTTGGCTGGAGATTTGCTGTATTTTTTTTTTGCTGTGTTTTGGTTGCTGCATTTTTGCCATTGAACTGCTGCAAAAACGCAGGAAAGAATTGACATGCTCATTCTTTTCAAAATGCAGCAAAACCTGTGCAGGTCTCAGTTTCTGCAAAGAAACTAAAACCAATGTGTGTACACTGCTTTTCCCTGAATTATATTGGTTTTACTGGAAATCAAAACCGCAGGTTTAGATTAGCATACATTAGCACAAAACCATGGTAAAAATGCAGCGAAAACGCATAAAACCGCACTGTGTGCACATACCTTTACAATCACCTTTGCACATGTATTATTAGATGCTTCAGTACAACAGGTAGGGTCTGAGTGAGTCTCTTGTTGCCACTGTACATGTGTATTTTTGTAAAGGACCGTAAATATCAGTCTGGGGTTGCTCCATTGGCCTGTGTGAATATTACAAAAGTTTCATTTATTGTTTTTAATACAGACTGCAGCATGAAGTAAAAGAGAATACCAAAAAATGTTTAAAAAGCATGTGCTGTATAATATAAAAATATAGCTTATAAATCATTCTCTTATAAAATATTCCCTTTAAAGGGTGGTGCTCAATCTGATCCTTAGATATCCAGCAAGTGTAATATTACCCTATCTACTCATTATTATTATTCATTTATAGAGCACCATCGATTCTATGGTGCTGTAAATGATAAAGGTATACATACAAACAAGTTAAAAATACAATGAACAAACTTAACAGTGACAAACTGATACAAAGGGGAAAGCGAACCCTGCCCTTGTGGGCTTACATTCTACAGGGCAGGCGGGAGAGAGACAGTAGGTTGGGTCTGCTCTGGTGGTGGTGGAGTGCCAGGTCCAATGGTGGTGGAGCACCGAGTCCAGTGGTGGTGAAGTGTCACCATTGTCATTGCAGGCTGTAGGCTGTTCTGAAGAGATGGGTTTTCAGGTTCCGTTTGAAGGTTCCGAGTGGGGGACAGTCGGACGTTTTTGGGTGCAGAATTCCAGAAAATGGGGGATGCTCAGCCGAAGTCTTGCAGGCGGTTAGATGAGGAAAGTACAAGTGTGGAGGAAAGGAGGTGGTCTTGGGAGGATCGAAGATTACGAGTTGGATGATATCGGGAGATTAGTTCATATATATATGGGGTGACAGATTGTGGATGGCTTTGTAAGTCAGTGTTAGTAGTTTGAAATGGATTCATTGGTGAATTGGGAGCCAGTGGAGGGATTTGGGGAGGGGAGAAGTGGAGGAATAGCGAGCAGAAAGGTGGATTAGTCGAGCAGCAGAGTTATGGACAGATTGGAGAGGTGCGAGAGTGTTAGCAGGGAGGCCGCAGAGGAGGAGGTTGCCGTAGTCGAGACGGGAGAAGATGAGGGCATGCACTAGTAGTTTAGTAGATTGAGGGTTGAGGAAGGGACGGATTCTGGAAATATTTTTAAGTTGGAGGTGGCAGGAAGTGGAAAGGCTTGGGTGTGCAGTTTGAAGGACAGGGCAGAGTCAAGGGTTACTCCAAGGCAGCGGACTTCAGGTATAGGGCAAAGTGTGATGTCATTTATTGTGATAGATCTGGTAAGGAAGGTGTGTGAGATGAAGGGAAGATGAGTTCAGTTTTGTCTACATTAAGACTTAGGAAATGAGAGGAGAAGTAGGAGGAGGATATGGCTGATGGACACTCCGGGATTTTGGACACGAGAGAGGTGACATCTGGGCCAGAGAGAGAGATCTGAGTGTCATCAGTGTACAGGTGATACTGGAAGCCAGAGGACTTTGAGTTGTCCTAGACCAAGGGTATAGATTGAAAAAAGGAGGGACCCCAACAGAGAGGGGATGGGGCGAGGAGGTAGTGTGGAAATGGGAGACGCTAAATATGCGGTTGGAAAGGTTGGAGGAGATCCAAGAGAGGGCAAGGTCAGTGATGCCAATGGAAGAGCGGATGTGTAATAGGAGACAGTGGTAAAATGCAGGGAGAACGCTAAGCAGGGAGAACGCTGGTATCTCTGATAAACACCGGGTATCAGGCAGCGCACGCTGCCTGGATACTCGCAGTTTATCATAGTTAGCAGCGTCAGGGGAGCGTCAGAGTGGCAGGGGGCTGCGCCCAGAGCAGCTGAGCTGTATACTGAGAGCAGGTACCGCTGCAGCTGCAGTCCCAAGCCTCCTCCCCCGTTCAGCGCAGGTGCCTCTGAAAGCACCCCCCCCCCCCCCCCCCCCCAGCTCTGCACTCAGGCGGCAGGAAGGGTTAGTTCACCCCTCTGCTGGTAACCATGGTAAACACCGGGTATCTAGGCAGCGCGTGCTGCCTAGATACCCGGTGTTTACCATGGTTACCAGCCCAGTGAGGTCACTGATTGCTGGTTTCTCGCGGTCACACGCAGCAATGCGTGCTGACCAGCGGGAAACCAACGATCAAAAAATGACCCGCAGCAATTAGCAACCTCACAGCAGGGGCCTGATCGCTGCAAAGTGTCACACAGAACGACATCGCTGGAGAGACCGTTGTAACGTCACAGTTGCAACGATCTTTCTAACGATATTGTTATGTGAGACAGGGCCTTAAGTCGTTAGTAATTTTGGTCAGGGCAGATCCAGTTGAGTGGTGGAGGCGGAAGCCGGATTGAAGGTCATCAAAGAGATACTTGGATGAGAGGTGGGATGAGAGTACAGTTGTGGACATGCTTTTCGAGAAGTTTGGAAGCGAACGGGAGCAGGGATATGGGCTGGTAGCTGGATGTAGAAGTTGGGTCGAGGGATGGCTTCTTTAAGATAGGTTTAATTGTTGCCTGTTTGAAAACAGAAGGAAAGGTACCAGAAGTTAGTGATAGATTGAAGAGGTGGGTTAGGGCTGGGATACTTTATCAGTTTAATTTACTGTCCTACAAGAAATGAAGTACATTTTGAATTCAATGGCCGCATTGGGACAGGATAAAACAAAAAATTTAAATATCTGCAGAAACAGTGTGTAAAATTATGTATATCCTTACTGCTTTACTAGGAATTTTAAGGGTAAGTAGCGGCCAAGGGCTGATAATCACATGCCCTTGATTAATTTGTCAGCGAGTGCTTTCACATATACAGTGCCTATAAGTAGTATTCAACCCCCTGCAGATTTAGCTGGTTTGATAAGATGCCAATAAGTTAGAACTTCAAACTGCAAACGAGAGTAGGATTTATTAACAGAAGCCTAAATCTTACAAACCAAAAAGTTATGTTGCTCAGTTGAATTTTTATAAATTTTAAACATAAAAGTGTGGGTCAATTATTATTCAACCCCTAGGTTTAATATTTTGTGGAATAACCCTTGTTTGCAATTACAGCTAATAATCGTCTTTTATAAGACCTGATCAGGCCGGCACATGTCTCTGGAGTTATCTTGGCCCACTCCTCCATGCAGATCTTCTCCAAGTTATCTAGGTTCTTTGGGTGTCTCATGTGGACTTTAATCTTGAGCTCCTTCCATAAGTTTTCAATTGGGTTAAGGTCAGGAGACTGACTAGGCCACTCCAACACCTTGATTTTTTCCCTCTTGAACCAGGCCTTGGTTTTCTTGGCTGTGTGCTTTGGGTCGTTGTCTTGTTGGAAGATGAAATTACGACCCATCTTAAGATCCTTGATGGAGGAGCGGAGGTTCTTGGCCAAAATCTCCAGGTAGGCCGTGCTATCCATCTTCCCATGGATGCGGACCAGATGGCCAGGCCCCTTGGCTGTGAAACAGCCCCACAGCATGATGCTGCCACCACCATGCTTGACTGTAGGGATGGTATTCTTGGGGTCGTATGCAGTGCCATCCAGTCTCCAAACGTCACGTGTGTGGTTGGCACCAAAGATCTCGATCTTGGTCTCATCAGACCATAGAACCTTGAACCAGTCTGTCTCAGAGTCCTCCAAGTGATCATGAGCAAACTGTAGACGAGCCTTGACATGACGCTTTGAAAGTAAAGGTACCTTACGGGCTCGTCTGGAACGGAGACCATTGCGGTGGAGTACGTTACTTATGGTATTGACTGAAACCAATGTCCCCACTGCCATGAGATCTTCCCAGAGCTCCTTCCTTGTTGTCCTTGGGTTAGCCTTGACTCTTCGGACAAGCCTGGCCTCAGCACGGGAGGAAACTTTCAAAGGCTGTCCAGGCCGTGGAAGTCTAACAGTAGTTCCATAAGTCTTCCACTTCCGGATGATGCTCCCAACAGTGGAGACAGGTAGGCCCAACTCCTTGGAAAGGGTTTTGTACCCCTTGCCAGCCTTGTGACCCTCCACGATCTTGTCTCTGATGGCCTTGGAATGCTCCTTTGTCTTTCCCATGTTGACCATGTATGAGTGCTGTTCACAAGTTTGGGAAGGGTCTTAAATAGTCAGAAAAGGCTGGCAAAAGAGATAATTAATCCACACATGTGAAGCTCATTGTTATTTTTGCCTGAACTACTTCTTAATACTTTAGGGGGACCAAACAGAATTCTGGTGGTTTGAGGGGTTGAATAATAAATGACCCTCTGAATTAACTTTTAACGCTTTAAAAAAAAAAAAAATTTTGTGGCACTGCATTTCCCACTTCCAGGCTGATCTACAGTCCAAATGTCACAATGCCAAGTTAATTCCGCATGTGTCACCCAGCTAAATCTGCAGGGGGTTGAATACTACTTGTAGGCACTGTATAAAAGCAGACGTTTTGTGACTTTGCTGGTCTGTTTATTAAGGAATGAGTTAACAAATGCCAAGGAAGAAAGACGACAACACTGATCAGAGAGCAGCGATTGTCAGTCTATGAATCGTTATATGTCTAAACAATTTGGAGTCTGTCATTCTACAGTGGGAAAGATTATTCACAAGTGAACAGCATTCAAACAGTTGATAATTTTCCCAAGACTGGGCATCACCGCAAATTCACTTCAAGGTCAGACTGTGCAAAGATGATAAAAATTCCAAAGACTCAAACGACAGCTCAGACTCTAATGGCCTCATGTTACATTTTCAAATTCTTGTCAGTAAAATAGACTGAACAAGTATAGCTTGTTTAGAATGGATGCTGGTGAGAGCTGTCTCCATCTATATAAAAAAATGATGGTTAATTTTTGAAAAAGTTGCATTTGAACAAGCTCTGGAACAATGTCCTTTTGGCTAGTTGTGACAGCCATTGTGCGACCTAAGATAGGCCCCTTTCACATCAGCGTTTTACGCTGATCGCGGCAGATGCGGCGGATTTACCGCGTCTGCCTTCTAATCGTCACACTTGCGGTTCACCTGCGGCAAGCCCCATGCAATGTCTGTGGGGCTTGCGGCAGGTGCGGCAAGTGCAGTATAGTTGCGGTTTCGTCACTTGCGGCAGTGCAGCCGCGGAAAAACCCCGGTAAGCAGCGTTTTTTCCGCAGCCGCAAGTGCTAAAACCGCTACTATACCACACTTGCTGAAAGCCCAATAGACATTGCATGGGGATTGCCGCAGGTGAACCGCAAGTGTGACTGTTAGGCGGCAGATGCGGTAAATCCGCCGCATTTGCCGCGATCAGCGTAAAACGCTGATGTGAAAGGGTCCTTAGTTGGTTCTGCCAATATATTGAGGCTTCATAGAAATGGAAGAGGGTATCATTGTGATGCACAACAGTGAAAAGCCAATCTTAAAAAAAAAATCTGATTTTGGTTTGATGTTTTTATTTTTTGTGACTTTCTTCTATAGTACAGTAATGTAGCAGTGACACCAAGCAAACTTGAGTCTCCTGATTGCTGTCACGGCCAATGTTGCCTTAGACAAGACCAGATAGTAAATGTTTGGCCATAGCACTCTGCATCACCGTTGGGTAAAAACTAAATGCAGCATATCCTCACAAACACATTATACCAACTGTCAATCATGGTGGTGGATGGTTGATGATTTGAGCTTTCTTTACAGCTACAAGACATGGGCACCTTGAAGTCATTTAGTCAAATTTGAGTCCATCGATCCAAAAGCTACTGCTTGGCCCAGCACTGGGTCATATAATAGTTTGTGTGGGTTACCTCCCATCCTCCTACACTGTAAAGATTTATTGATGGGGAATTTAGATTGTGAGCCCCAATGGAGACAGTGGTGATCATATCTGTAAAGAGCTGTGGAAGTAGTAGTGCTATAAAGGAAATGCATAATAAGTAAATAATGGGACAATGATCCAAAGCACATCAGCAAATTCTATTTCAGAATGGTTGAAAATAAGTCACAGGCCCAAGGCGTGGTGGAGTTAGATGCTTTTAATTCATGAAGAGTCATGAAGAGGTGTTCCAGGGACTGGAGTAAGATCTCTGGGGTAAGGAACTCAACAGCTCATTGTGAATTAGGCCAGCTGTGGCATTATAGCCCAGCTCCGCCCGTTTCAGCAGAACAGGAAGAAACTTGCATGAAAATGCAAAAAACTGCACAATTTTTGGCATAAAAGCTTTGATGAATCGGGGCCAAAGTCCAGACCTGAACTAAATGAAAATGTTGTGCATAAATGAATGCAAAAACTACTAGAAAAAAGCAGCATCAAAAAACTTACCATCATTGCCAAAAGCAGAATCAAAATGCACTCTCAGTAAGCAGTCAGAGCCCAATTGTAAAGCAAGCCCAGCTGCAGGCTAATAAACCACCTCTACCAGCTATGTGTGGGAGGCAGTCTGCTATGCATATACTGGGCCTGCTTAAAGCACCATTCACACTGATACAAATGATGCAGAGTGTCTGAAAGCGACCCAAGCGCTCTGCTGCCTGAGCATTGGGCCACACAGTACGATACCTCTGCAACACTAGATGAATGGCGCCCCTAGGGGCCCAACTGCACCCTGGATAGATAAAAAGTGCAAAAAGTCTCTTATATGATGAATAAAAAACTTTTACAAATGGGATTTTGGTTCATGCATTGGCCAAGACATTTAAGCTGATGATCCACGACAAGGAATCCCATGCTCATCAGTCCTAACAAAATTTTGTGCAAAAACTACTAGAAAATGCAAAAAACTGCACAATTTTTGGCATAAAAGCTTTGATGAATCGGGGCCAAAGTCCAGACCTGAACTAAATGAAAATGTTGTGCATAAATGAATGCCCACAATTGTCAATGTGCTTATGCAATGCATTGCTATAAATTGTATTTTATTATTAATTTATATAGCGCCATTAGATTCCATGGCGCTTTACATATGGAAAGGGCAGACGTGGACGCGTACAATATATGTGGACATCAAATCGTAGTGGTACAGGAGGGGAGAGGACCCTGTCCACGAGGGCTCACAATCTACGAGGGGCAGGTGGGGATACAGTAGGAGGGGGAAGTGCCAAACGAGAGACGGTGTGGTGGACCGGGCCTCATTGTAGATTGTAGGCTTGACAGAAGAGGTGGGTCTTCAGGTTTCTTTTGAAGGTTCCCAGGGTAGGTGAGTGTCTGATGTATTGAGGAAGAGAGTTCGAGTATAGCAGATGCACGGGAGAAATCTTCTATGTGGTTGTGGGAGGAGGAAATGAGGGGAGTAGAGAAGGAGCTCTTGGGAGGATCGTAGGTTGCGTGAGGGTAGATATCGGGAGACCATGCCTCCAGAATAGGGAGAGGCTGATGGTCCTACAGAAGATCGGTACTTTATTGCTGCTAAAGGTGGTTCTGCAAGTTATTGATTTATTGGGTGTACTTAATTCTTTACTCACATTTTGGCCTGGTTTTTCTTAAATGACATCTTTCCATTATATATTTATCATGTGGTGGTGTTTCTCTAAGGTTGTATTCTTTTAATTGTACGATATTCTATGAACCAGATTCCTCTTCATGTCTTAATTTGTAAAACTGTAAAGTTCAAAGAGGGTGTATTGTGTTTCTCGTGACTGTATATACACTGCTTTGTGGGTATACTTTGATTTTTAATACTATCTCACAATACAAGCTCATAATCTATTTTTATATCGTGTATAGTAACCTAATGGCAGTGTCAATTCTTTGGCCGCTATTATTATTAATATACTAATTACACTTTTTATTAGTGGTGAGCGACTGTAATCGTTACTTACACAGATAGTACAGTATTTGCAATACTCATTACTCGGCGAGTATCGCTGTTGCTCGTGAGTGATTGACAGCTCCCTTCAGTACACAAAGGGAGTCGGTGCCCCACTGAGAGCAGCTTGAATGTTAGGATCTCTCTGGGGGGCACAGAAAGGTGTTTTGTGCAGTGAAAACTCAAATAAGACCACCCTCCCACCCTGTCCTGGAAATACTCGTTTTATGGCCGGCTGTGTGTGGGTGGAGCCAATAACTGCTGTAATTGACTAACATAGGACTCGCTATTCAGACGAGTACGTGAGTATTACAAAGTACTTGATAAGAGTATAGAAATTATGAATATTCCGCTACTTGCTCATCACTCCTTATGATAGTTATCAGGTACTTTAGAACGCAATAAAAAAAGGTTTTTATCACAAATCTTTTATGAAAGTGGGGATTTGCCCTTTATGTTGGCCAGCAGCTTCTCATTTATCCATTTTCTCCCACTCCATAACGCCCCACCCCACATCAGGCTAACCTAATTGTATAAGACTCTTAATCACAAAACTAAAGAAACAATCTTTTGTCTCATACTACAGTTAAAATTGAGAAATTGACACATCTTCATCCCCCCTCCCCACCTCCTCACTGTCCTTTAATTCATCAGAGGGCAGCATACGCTTCTTCCTTTACAATGTTTGGAGTCGGATGAAAAAATTGTAATATTGGGGTTTGTGCCTACGATCAGGAGACATTGCGTTCTAGAAGCATCATCATTTCTCTAATGTTCTCTGTGGGAGGCCGTACTGTCTGTGTCCATGATCAGAAGACACTGCTTTCTAAATTCATCATCATTCCTTTACTGTTCTCTGCGGGAGAACATGCCGTCAGTGTCTACGATCAGGAGACACTGTTTTCTAGATCATTAATCCTTTAGTGTTCTCTGCAGAAGAACGTGCTGTCAGTGCCCACAATCAGGAGACACTGCTTTCTAGATGCATCATCATAACTCTACTATTCTCTGCAGGAGAACAGGCCGTCAGTGTCTACGATCAGGACGCTGCTTTCTAGATCATTAATCCTCTAGTGTTCTCTGCGGGAGAACATGCTGTCAGTGCCCACGATCAGGAGACACTGCTGTCTAGATGCATCATCATAACTCTACCATTCTCTGCAGGAGAACAGGCCGTCAGTGTCTACGATCAGAACGCTGCTTTCTAGATCATTAATCCTCTAGTGTTCTCTGCGGGAGAACATGCTGTCAGTGCCCACGATCAGGAGACACTGCTTTCTAGATCATTAATCCTCTAGTGTTCTCTGCGGGAGAACATGCTGTCAGTGCCCACGATCAGGAGACACTGCTTTCTAGATGCATCATCATAACTCTACTATTCTCTATGGGAGTCTGCTCACGATCAGCTCTGTCTCTAGTGCGGCGCCTCGTGGCCCTCCTTCTTACAATTGAAAGCTGTTGTCTAGGCAAAATTAAGCTTTGCCCAGGGGACTGTATGTACAAAAAAATATTACAAACCCAATCATACTCTCCTACAGTCATTTGCCTTGATCCAGCACATGTTGCTCCTGGTCTGCACAGAGACGGGAAGTGGTGATGTTGCTGGACCGCTGTGGCCTATGAATGGCTGCAGCGGTATAGTGACATGAGCATTGCAGCTAATCACAGGCCTCAGTGGTTGGTGGCTGGTGGATCGGTGACATCTCAGCTTCTTCCTGTCTTTTCTCAGATCACGGAATCAGGTCAGAGCCAGTGGTTGAGTATTAGTGAGATTCTTTATTAAATTGTGGTTATATATTCAAACAAAAGTCATATTATAAAATGCGGGATAACACATACGTGGGGCAGAAAATATAAATGAGTCGCGAGCTATATAAGACTACAGGACTGATCAGAGACAAAAACCATGAGCAAAATGTGGTGAGAAAAGGAAAATACAGAAGACATATAACAGGAAAGGAACATAACAAGAGTTAAATTTAACTACTGTGATTCTTGAGATTCTGGGCGTTCCATCTGCCGATTGTGCGGAGTATTTGGAGAACATTTGTTTTCCTGGCTAATTATAAGGTATCCCTGAGAGAGATTTGAGTATCATGCTGCCGTTGTTCTTCATTTAAAGAGGACCTGTCGCCCCCCTGGGGCTTCCAAACTGAAAGCACCACTGAATGCAGTGTGTCTGCTGCATTCAGGGAGGGGGTCTCCCATGTTTCTATTCCCCCTTTCCCCCTCTATCCTTTAAAAACACTTTAGAAAGTTTACAAATAAGAAGTCCAGAGGGACTTGCTGATTATGCAGGCCTTGCTGTTCACAGGGTCCTCCCGCCCCCTGCCTCTCTCTGCTGCCTCCTGCCTGTGTGGGTCGGGACCCGGCTGCTGCAACGGCACATGCACGGGAACGTCAGCGCCCACCCTGCTAAAGATTATGTTGTATGCTATCGGGACTGTGAGAAACATTTGAGGAGGTAATGGAGGAATACCTATGACACCGTAGACATGTATGGAATCCAGATTCCTCCATCTGAAATATTGGGCATGTGGAGGAACAGTAAAATTGTAGAGTAGTCTGCAGTTACCATATTATAACTCTATATCACTGGAAGTCCATACTGTACTGTAGTGTTTGTGAGTCTTTACTTAGGCTGAAAGTGTAAATGTGATTTCATTGGAAAAAAAACAAAAAGAAACCCAATCATGTACTGGTTGTTAATGATAGATCACATAGCAGTTATGATAATGATTACTTATGACATATCACTTATTTTCACACATCGTTTTGTGGTGTTTTAAAAGCTGTATTTTCTGCCAATGTGGCAGAGATCAGCAGTGTGTGTGAGAGCAGGCTGGTAAGTGAGCTGTGTGGGGAGCCAGCAGACAAGGGGTTAACAGATATTGGTGTGTAGACAGATGACATTACAGAGAGCTTGTATAGAGGAGTTTACATCCAGCTCTGTAATTATACCTTGTCTCCTTGTGAGCTGCCATCGGCACGGTAGGCCACGCCCCCTCTCCATAATCTCCTCACAGTGAAGACGGCCCTGGCACAGAATGAGATTCACTCACCGTGCACTGAGGACACCTTGGAACGATTATGAATGGCAATCAAACAGAATTTTCTAATGATCCATATTATGAAGTTTATTAAAATCACTTGCTCTACATTATTATTAGACAAAAGTTTAAATGGTGGTTACGCTTTAAAACACCACTACAGCGGTTTTTTACATTTTCACACTGGGGTGGTGCTTTAGAGGCAAGTTCTCTACCCCCAGTCTTCTATTCACCTTCTGGCAGATTCACTTGTTACAGCAGTTGCACGGAGCAGTTTCATGGAGGTCACTATTCGATACATCTCTGTGAGATCCTCGTTCTGGTCTCGTTTTGGCTTTCATAGACTTTCATTGAGCTCTTGTGACGTGGCTTCTTGCTTCCAACCAATAAGAATCTACGGGTACAGGGGGACTGGAGCAGCATCGGTTAGAGGTGAAAACTCCAGAAGGAGATTATAAAACGGAAACGAGGGCTTATATTTAAAGCGCCACTTAAGCGGTGAAAAAAAAACAAAAACCGCTGCAGTGGAACTTTAACAAATGTGCTTGGTTCATTAAGCGTGTTTGTTTAACTGTCCTGCTGTTCTGAAGACAGATCCAAGTTTTTTTTTTGCATTTTAACCCTTTTTCCCTGTTGTTTTTACTTTGCAGTTATTAACGGGTCTTGCAAATCGTTGAAGGATAAAGAAACTTCTCATAGACACAAAAGCAAAAGGACCACACCAGGGAAAGAAAAGAACAGCTATCACAAAGCCAAGAGCCGGAGAGAGTCTGCCGCTGCTAATCACCAACCTGCTTCTAACACGGGCTCACATGCCAAAGGGCTCGCTGCTAACAACCACCACAGTCATCTTAGATCGGCTCAGGATTTAAGGAAACAGGTAAACCCTGCCTGATTAAAGGAGAAATACTCCCTATATGCAACTTGTGGGTTGTTTTGTTTATTTCATACATTTTAACTATTGATTTGCAATTGGAAAAATATTTAATATCTGAGGAATAGTCCACATGCTGCTTATATAGAAGAATAGGTACAAAACTGCAGGCTTGGTGGCACCTCAGACCATAGTAATGTATGTGGAAAATTTCCAGAGTATTTACCACCAGTGATATTCTTAGCCTGATCCCAGGTTCTTCTGAGTACTGCAAGATAGGGAAATTCTGCACTCCAAAGCGACAAACTAAAGATAGCCAATAGCAAAGTGCTGGGACAAATCGAGTCCTTGTGAAATGAGGAGATCAGTAAATGTCAACATGTTGAGTAAACCCAAATTTGTTCTAATAGCCTGCTCATAGTGTTGGCCTGTGCCTCCCAGAATCTTTCCCTACTTTCTTTGCACTTATTAGACCTTTAGGGTTCCGTTACACGTCGCAACATTGCATGCAATTTCACTTGCAATTTGCTGGTTGCAGTGAAATCATGGAGACATTGTTCCATTTGTACACAGCAACAAGATAGAACAATGTGTCCATGATGTCACTGCAACCAGCAAATTCAATGAAATTGCATGCAATGTTGCGACGTGTAACGGTACCTTTATTTGTCTCCCTACTCTCCACATTGGCTCTGAGCCGTTGCATACAGCCTCAGGTCTTATTCACACGTATGTTTTTGGTGTGTAATGTAATATTTTTTTAGCTATATTTTATCAGTGTTTGTAAGCAAAAACCAGTAATGTGTCCAAAAAGCTGTGCAAATCTTTCACCTAGAGTACAGTGTGTTCACATAGGCTGCCCAATCCATATCACAGAGATTTTCTTTTTACCTGGATTTTGAAGCGCCTGATCTGTTCACACATCTGAATTAGGGACCTTTCACATCAGCTGTAATTTACAATCGCAGCAGATCCGGCAGATTTCGGCACATCTGCCGCGTAATGGCCGACTTGTGGCAAGCCCCATTCATTCTCTGTAGGACTTGTGGTCAGGTGCGGTTTTACCAGATCTGGCAAATACGGCACTTGCGGTGCATAAAATAACTGCTAGCAGTAGGTTTTTTCGCGCGACTGCCACTGCCAGATCCGGCAAAACTGCACTTGCCGCACCTGACCGCTAGTCCCATTGAGAATGAATGGGGGCTTGCCGGATTCGTGCCACAAATAGGCAGTTACACGGCAGATGTGGTGAAATCTGTCGGATCTGCTGCGATTATGAAAAAAACCGCCAATGTGAAAAGTCCCTTACTGTGATTTTTTCATCTTGCATTTTCAATTGCATTAGATGCGGAAAATCAGCGCTTAAAAATGTCGCGTTTGTAATGTTTCCACTTGCTTAAAGGGAATCTGTTACCAGGTTTTCGCCACATAATCTGAGAGTTGCCTAACGTAGGGCCAGAGATGCTGATTCTAGGGATGTGTTGCTTACTGGGCTGCTTAATGTAGTCTTGATAAATTCACTGTTTTACCAGATGGAGATTATCATTAGATATTCATGACCTTTGTATAACCCCGCCCACACCACTGATTGGCAGTTCTCTGTATACTGTAATCAGTGATGTGGGTGGGGTTATTGAGCCACACATTTAAATAACTGCTAAATCTGCAGAGGAGAAAAAAGTAATTTTTTCAAAATGACAGCAGGCGACTCAGTAAGTGATTGATCGCTGGAATCAGGGTCTCTTGTCGATACATTATGCTGGTCTCAAAATGGATGGCAAAAATCTGGTGACAGATTGCTTTTAAACACAATAAAAAAAACATGTAGCTGTATCAATAAAATTTTGGCAAAACTACCGTAAGTATCAGGAAGTAACAAAAAATCAGCTTTATTTAACAAACAACATACCAAAGACAACACAGCTTCAAAAACACGACCCCCCCCCTCCTCTGCCGCAAGTAACCTATTATACCTTATAGATGCAGAAATGCTGCAGAAAGTGTGCGGCATCAAAAAACTCTCCAAATATGATTGTGTGAAGGATGCCTTAAAGGGGTTTTCCCACTAATAAAGTTAATTTAAAAGTTCATTTTATTCAATAGATCTTTAAATAATAATAATTTCCACAATTGGTTGTGTTTATCTCAGCACAGGAACATTTTTTTTTTAATCTTATAAATGTGCCCCTGCTATGTACAGTTTCATTTTTGTTTCTGACCGTGCACAGAGCATTGGTTTGATCCTGGGCAGGGTAGGATGAAATAGAGTATACAGACATTACAGAATGGGATCACAAATTATTCTTGTTTTGAGGTACCGTATTTTTCGCTTTATAAGACGCACCTGATTATAAGACGCACCCCCAAATTTGGTGAAGAAAAAGAGAAAAAAATATTTTTTAATGTTAAATGGGGTCCGTGTTATAATGCCAGTGTCCGTCTTACAAATCATATAGGACACATGTCCCTCATAGCACCCTCATCTTGATACATTGTTCCTCATCCTGGGATATAACCCCCTTGTGCTGGCTCACGTCCCCCAGTGATGGCACACATCCCCTATTGATGGCACACCTCCCCCAGTGCTGGCACACTTTCCCCAGTGCCTGCACTCACCCCCCTGTGCTGGCACACTTGCCCCAGTGCAGGCGGAATTGCCCCTGTGCCTGCACCACCCCCAAGTGCAGGCACACTTGCCCCTGTGCCTGCACTCAGCCCCCAGTGCAGGCACACTTGCCCCTGTGCCTGCACTCAGCCCCCACTGCAGGCACATTTACCCCTGTGCCTGCACTCACCCCCCCAGTGCAGGCACAACTTGCCCCTGTGCCTGCACTCAGCCCCCAGTGCAGGCACACTTGCCCCTGTGCCTGCACTCAGCCCCCACTGCAGGCACATTTACCCCTGTGCCTGCACTCACCCCCCCAGTGCAGGCACAACTTGCCCCTGTGCCTGCACTCAGCCCCCAGTGCAGGCACACTTGCCCCTGTGCCTGCACTCAGCCCCAGTGCAGGCACATTTACCCCTGTGCCTGCACTCACCCCCCCAGTGCAGGCACAACTTGCCCCTGTGCCTGCACTCAGCCCCCAGTGCAGGCACACTTGCCCCTGTGCCTGCACTCAGCCCCCACTGCAGGCACATTTACCCCTGTGCCTGCACTCACCCCCCCAGTGCAGGCACAACTTGCCCCTGTGCCTGCACTCAGCCCCCAGTGCAGGCACATTTATCCCTGTGCCTGCACTCACCTCCCCCAGTGCAGGCACAACTTGCCCCTGTGCCTGCACTCAGCCCCCAGTGCAGGCACACTTGCCCCTGTGCCTGCACTCAGCCCCCACTGCAGGCACATTTACCCCTGTGCCTGCACTCACCCCCCCCAGTGCAGGCACAACTTGCCCCTGTGCCTGCACTCAGCCCCCAGTGCAGGCACACTTGCCCCTGTGCCTGCACTCAGCCCCCACTGCAGGCACATTTACCCCTGTGCCTGCACTCACCCCCCCAGTGCAGGCACAACTTGCCCCTGTGCCTGCACTCAGCCCCCAGTGCAGGCACATTTATCCCTGTGCCTGCACTCACCTCCCCCAGTGCAGGCACAACTTGCCCCCATCACTGTGTAAAGCTCCCCTGCTGGCGTGCACAGAATAAAAATAAAAAATCATTACTTCACCTTCCGACGATCGCGCTCCCTTCAGCCAGCTGATCGGTGACTTCCTGCTTTGGTCTCGGCATCGGGTCATGTGACCAGAGTGCATCATGTGATCGGATTTCATCACTATGCACTCCTGATGCCGAGACCAAAGCAGGAAGTCACCGATCAGCTGGCAGAAGGGAGCGCGATCGTCGGAAGGTGAAGTAATGATTTTTTATTTTTATTCTGTGCACGCCAGCAGGGGAGCTTTACACAGTGATGGGGGCAAGTTGTGCCTGCACAGGGAAGTGAGTGCAGGCACACCTGATATGCACTGCACCCCTGTCCAGATCTTGGTGCTGGTTTCAGCACCAAGGTGATGGACAGCGGCAGTGCAGTGCATATTGGAGGAGGTTAATGAGCGGGAGCACGTGACCTCCCGCTGCCTCCTGAGGACAGCAGCCAGCCCGCCCCGGCTCCGGACACCACTGCACAGCCTCCCCAGCACTAAAGAACCGTATATTCCCATTATAAGACGCACCCCCCACTTTCCCCCAAAAGTTGGGGGAACAAAAGTGCGTCTTATAATGCGAAAAATACGGTAAATTATTTTTTACAAACAGGCAGAGAAATGTTTTACCTCACAATAAAGAATGAGCTGTGATCTCGTGCTGTAATGTCTTTATATTCTCTTTCCTTTCTCCCCTGCCCAGGAGATGTGGTACGATCAGACCATGTTTCGTGCATGGTCAGAAATAAAAATTAAACTGTACGTAGTAGGATACATTTATAAGATTATCTCAGCACAGAAACATTTTTTTTTAAACACATCCAATTGTGGAAATTATTATTATCCCAAAATCTATTGATTACAATTAACTTTATTCGCGGGAAAACCCCTTTAACTGACAGTCAGTGAGCTCGGTCTGACTGGAGAGTTTGATATTTCTGTATTTTCTTTGCTCCTCTCAGCTGATTTATGGCCACAGACCACATCAAAGTTGGATGTGCAGGGAAACAATGAAAAGCCCAAAAATGCAACAATTTTAATAAAACAAATAGCAAAAGCCTGCTGACCGATTTCCTTTAATGCATGTATTTGGGGCTAAAAATTATTTTGCAAGTAATCTGACTGCACCATGAGCTTAGTTGTTGAGTTATGTATAATTTCTGTGTATACTGTCTAGTGCGAGAAAGCTGCTCAATCCATGATGAGGGTTGGACTAGGAGGCATAAGACCATTTGTCCCTGTAATGATAACCTACTGCTGATAAAGTGCCAGTTGTATTGAAACAGCAAAACACAGCCTAGTAAGTGACAAAGCACTGGAAGTAAGGTCTTTATTACCACATCATGCTGCTCTCAGATTACTTAGCAAAAACCTGCTGACAGAGATTCCCTTTGAGGGAAAAAAAAAAGCCCTGTCTGATGACCCCTCCTATCTGTGTGGGGCTCTAAGAATATGCATAGTGTCCCTGTCTGATGACCCCTCCATATCTGTGTGAGGTTCTAGGAATATACATGTGAGCCCTGTCTGATGATCCCTCCATATCTGTGTGGGGTTCTAGGAATATACATGTGAGCCCTGTCTGATGATCCCTCCATATCTGTGTGGGGCTCTAGGAATATACATGTGAGCCCTGTGTGATGATCCTCCATATCTGTGTGGGGCTCTAGGAATATACATGTGAGTCCTGTCTGATGATCCTCCATAACTGTGTGAGGTTCTAGGAATATACATGTGAGCCCTGTCTGATCCTCCATATCTGTGTGGGGCTCTCGGAATATACATGTGAGCCCTGTCTGATGATCCTCCATATCTGTGTGGGGCTCTAGGAATATACATGTGTGAGCCCTGTGTGATGATCCTCCATATCTGTGTGGGGCTCTCGGAATATACATGTGAGTCCTGTGTGATGATCCTCCATATCTGTGTGGGGCTCTAGGAATATACATGTGAGTCCTGTCTGATGATCCCTCCATATCTGTGTGGGACTCTAGGAATATACATGTGAGCCCTGTCTGATGATCCCTCCATATCTGTGTGGGACTCTAGGAATATACATGTGAGCCCCGTCTGATGATCCTCCATATCTGTGTGGGGCTCTAGGAATATACATGTGAGTCCTGTCTGATGATCCTCCATATCTGTGTGAGGTTCTAGGAATATACATGTGAGCCCTGTGTGATGATCCTCCATATCTGTGTGAGGTTCTAGGAATATACATGTGAGTCCTGTCTGATGATCCTCCATATCTGTGTGGGGCTCTAGGAATATACATGTGAGCCCTGTCTGATGATCCTCCATATCTGTGTGAGGTTCTAGGAATATACATGTGAGCCCTGTGTGATGATCCTCCATAACTGTGTGAGGTTCTAGGAATATACATGTGAGTCCTGTCTGATGATCCTCCATATCTGTGTGGGGCTCTAGGAATATACATGTGAGCCCTGTGTGATGATCCTCCATATCTGTGTGAGGTTCTAGGAATATACATGTGAGTCCTGTCTGATGATCCTCCATATCTGTGTGGGGCTCTAGGAATATACATGTGAGCCCTGTCTGATGATCCTCCATATCTGTGTGAGGTTCTAGGAATATACATGTGAGCCCTGTGTGATGATCCTCCATAACTGTGTGAGGTTCTAGGAATATACATGTGAGTCCTGTGTGATGATCCTCCATATCTGTGTGGGGCTCTAGGAATATACATGTGAGCCCTGTGTGATGATCCTCCATAACTCTGTGAGGTTCTAGGAATATACATGTGAGTCCTGTGTGATGATCCTCCATATCTGTGTGGGGCTCTAGGAATATACATGTGAGTCCTGTCTGATGATCCTCCATATCTGTGTGGGGCTCTAGGAATATACATGTGAGCCCTGTGTGATGATCCTCCATAACTGTGTGAGGTTCTAGGAATATACATGTGAGCCCTGTCTGATGATCCTCCATATCTGTGTGGGGCTCTAGGAATATACATGTGAGCCCTGTCTGATGATCCCTCCATATCTGTGTGGGGCTCTAGGAATATACATGTGAGCCCTGTGTGATGATCCTCCATATCTGTGTGAGGTTCTAGGAATATACATGTGTGAGCCCTGTGTGATGATCCTCATATCTGTGTGGGGCTCTCGGAATATACATGTGAGCCCTGTGTGATGATCCTCCATATCTGTGTGGGGCTCTCGGAATATACATGTGAGCCCTGTCTGATGATCCCTCCATATCTGTGTGGGACTCTAGGAATATACATGTGAGTCCTGTCTGATGATCCTCCATAACTGTGTGAGGTTCTAGGAATATACATGTGAGCCCTGTCTGATGATCCTCCATATCTGTGTGGGGCTCTAGGAATATACATGTGAGCCCTGTGTGATGATCCTCCATATCTGTGTGAGGTTCTAGGAATATACATGTGTGAGCCCTGTGTGATGATCCTCCATATCTGTGTGGGGCTCTCGGAATATACATGTGAGCCCTGTGTGATGATCCTCCATATCTGTGTGGGGCTCTCGGAATATACATGTGAGCCCTGTCTGATGATCCCTCCATATCTGTGTGGGACTCTAGGAATATACATGTGAGCCCTGTGTGATGATCCTCCATATCTGTGTGGGGCTCTCGGAATATACATGTGAGCCCTGTCTGATGATCCCTCCATATCTGTGTGGGACTCTAGGAATATACATGTGAGTCCTGTCTGATGATCCTCCATAACTGTGTGAGGTTCTAGGAATATACATGTGAGCCCTGTCTGATGATCCTCCATATCTGTGTGGGGCTCTAGGAATATACATGTGAGCCCTGTGTGATGATCCTCCATATCTGTGTGAGGTTCTAGGAATATACATGTGTGAGCCCTGTGTGATGATCCTCCATATCTGTGTGGGGCTCTCGGAATATACATGTGAGCCCTGTGTGATGATCCTCCATATCTGTGTGGGGCTCTCGGAATATACATGTGAGCCCTGTCTGATGATCCCTCCATATCTGTGTGGGACTCTAGGAATATACATGTGAGCCCTGTGTGATGATCCTCCATAACTGTGTGAGGTTCTAGGAATATACATGTGAGCCCTGTCTGATGATCCTCCATATCTGTGTGGGGCTCTAGGAATATACATGTGAGCCCTGTCTGATGATCCCTCCATATCTGTGTGGGGCTCTAGGAATATACATGTGAGCCCTGTGTGATGATCCTCCATATCTGTGTGAGGTTCTAGGAATATACATGTGTGAGCCCTGTGTGATGATCCTCCATATCTGTGTGGGGCTCTCGGAATATACATGTGAGCCCTGTGTGATGATCCTCCATATCTGTGTGGGGCTCTCGGAATATACATGTGAGCCCTGTGTGATGATCCTCCATATCTGTGTGAGGTTCTAGGAATATACATGTGTGAGCCCTGTGTGATGATCCTCCATATCTGTGTGGGGCTCTAGGAATATACATGTGAGCCCTGTCTGATGATCCCTCCATATCTGTGTGGGGCTCTAGGAATATACATGTGAGCCCTGTCTGATGATCCTCCATATCTGTGTGGGGCTCTAGGAATATACATGTGAGCCCTGTCTGATGATCCCTCCATATCTGTGTGGGGCTCTAGGAATATACATGTGAGCCCTGTCTGATGATCCTCCATATCTGTGTGGGGCTGTAGGAAATGATATGTACACCCTGTCTGATGATCCCCTCTATCTACGTGAGGTTCTAGGAATATACATGTGAGCCCTGTCTGATGATCCTCCATATCTGTGTGGGGCTGTAGGACATGATATGTACACCCTGTCTGACGATCCCCTCTATCTATCTGAGGTTCTAGGAATATACATATTGTCATTTACTCTTTCCTTCCTGTTAATTTGCCTTTAATTGTACTGAGACCGGAAATGTCTACCCAGAGCCCAGGGAGGATGGATTTACCCCCTTCATCTCTGCAGAGGTCTGCTAAATGCTGAGCATTATCACAACAAGCAGTGAGCAGCTGCTCCTAAAAGCCTTAACCCTTTCCTGGCTGGACGGGTGAGGAGAGCGTTTGTGTTTTCCTTTGCAGGAAGTGAAAACAGACAGACATAAATGCAGCATGGGGCGGCTTTGTAGAAGGCTCATTAAATATTTTCATAGCTTGCGTCTCGGTTAAACATCCTTGTTAAAGTTATTTTTGTTAGATTAGTAACGCACTGCCCTTCAGATCTTTGCCGGTTTTTCACATTCTTATCCACTGATTTTTCTTTTTTGTTAAACTTTTGTTTGATATTTTGATTTCTATCCCCACAGTGAAATTTAGGAAAATACATTTAACCCCATATTCAAAAGGATTCTATTACTATTTGCTACCATATATGAGCCCAGCATCATTTAGGGGCAGAGACCCTGATTCCAGCGATGTATCGCTTACTGGGCTGTGTGTTGTATATTTTATCAGATCACAGTTTTATCTGTTGTAGAGCTACCAGGTCTTTGAATGATAACCCCGCCCACACCTCCGATTGGCAGAATTCTGCCAATCAATGGTCAGGGTGTGATTGGACTACCTGGCCGCAGGTACTCTAGTCCTCTAAGGATAATTTCCTGCTTCTAAAACAGTGATTTTATTAAAACTATGGCAAGTAATCTAGTAAGTGACACATCACTGCAATCGAGTCCCTCTTTCTGTATTATGCTTCTCAGATTAGATGGCAAAAACATTGCTGCAGAATCCCTTTGGAATTGGGAAGGCAAGGTTCACACTAGTGTTTGGGACAAACAAAAAGTGCCCTATGAAGGTTACAAAACCATGCCAGGCAGACTACTTTCACTATAATGGGACATGTTTAGCTTCATTTTGGGGGGCGGGGGCATTGTTTTGATAGAAAGTAATACCTTCAGCCAAAAATGTCAGATCTTGCATTGGAGTCTGTGAGGGTGAGCTCGGCCTAATTTGACATTCTCATACTTCCAGAGTTTGATCGTTCAGAATAGGTAGTGGGTATCGTATGTCTGACCAGGACTGATGTACTGTGTCATTTTTAATGGTCATGTTAAACACTCATCCCATCTTATTAGTATAGTATATTTTCTGCCTGGAAAATCTTCTTCCATTTAATCCCGTGTGAACACTCCATTAGGCTTCATTTCTTAATTCTAGTGGGACACATCTAGAATTGTTGCTTTTATTTTCCAATACCTGAACTGTTAAACGATTGGATGTTTTGGCACACTCTTAAGGCCCTGTCTTGCACAACGATATCAGTAACGATATCGTTGAAACATCACGAGTTTTCAGTCGTTTAGTGTGACATGTACATCTGATCAACGATAATCGGGCAGATCGCTCATCAGAGGTTGGTGAACCGGACCAAAAAACAGACGATGATCGTTTTGTTCAACCTGCAGGATGGGTGTGTGTGTGACACCTTGATAACGATGTCGTTAACGACCTCACATATTGAGAACTGAAGGACGTAGGCGAGCTAACGACCGCAAGTATCATTTGCTTGTCGCGCAATCGTTGCATCGTTAACGATATCTGTACGTGTGACGTTTCACTAGTGATCACTGAACAACGTTCAAGCGATCTAGGTCAAGTCTGATCGTTGATCGGATCGCTCGCACATTGACGTGTGAGGCGGGGCCTATAGATGTGTTATCAGAAAATGACACTTTGTTCAACAATGTTTTGGTATGTAAAACTTTTTTTATGCAGAATTTCAGTGAAAGTGATTTATAGATCACACAGCATCCACCATTAACAGTAGGTCACATCTCACCTCCTCCCCCTTTCTACACAGATCATGTCTAAAACACAATTTGAGTTCAATGAACTCTCCTGTGCAATGACTCCATAGAGGCTGCTGTAAAGCAAGTCTCTAAATGCTGTGAACAGCAGTTTGTGCACTAGGGCACATCCATGCTAGAACAGAAAAGGACTTTCTCAAAGTTGCGAGCATATGCTAGACCAAAATGTCGGTTTATGTGGGCAGATACATTTACAGTTTATTCATTATTTCCATGTTTGAAGTATATGGCATAACATACTATTTTGGGAAAAACACTTTTGTTTTTCAGTGACTGGAAATATTTATCTCTTAGCATTATCCATCCTCCACCAAACCTTCATAAACTGGAATGATATAGTCAGGCAGCAGGTAACGTTTTCCTGAGAGTCACTAAGACCAGACTGGTCCTAACGCTGATAGTGCAGCCATTCCAATACTTCAAGTGGTTCGCAGTGGACCGAGCACAAGAGCACCAAGCGTATCCGAGCACAGCGATGCTCACTCCAGTGATTTCCTTATGTATATCACCCGGGCTCCTAACTTGAACACTGATTTTTTTTTTGCAAAGACTGAGTTAGAAAACTGAACTTTAAAGCTCGTTTCGCTCATCCTTAATGCTTGGCATTGTGCTTCGTGGTGTAAGGCTTGCATGCAGCTGCTCAATTTTGGAATCGCATGCCGTAGAGCAGTTTGTGCTGATGATAATGTCAAAGGTAGTATAGAAATTACCGGGGAACAGAGGGGGTGGTTGCCCTGGTCCCCACACTCTGAAGGACCCACCCGGAACTATCGGGAGTCTCAACTACATCTCCGTTCACTGCGCCCGATACAGTTGAACTCTGCTGTAGAGCAGGGAAATATGATCTCCTTGCTGTACCGCTCTGTTCTGTAGACCACAGGTCGATTCAGGCTTGCAGTCTACAGGACAGCGGGAAAACGTGGAGCAGTGTGATGTCATCTTACTAGGGCACATAGACTCGCAGCGTGATGACATCACCACGTTGGTCCTCTCGGCTGGCGGTGACTTCAAGATCCATGGGTATGTGAGTTTCTTTTTCTTTCCATGAGGAAAATGCTGCCGCATGGAGGATGCATTATAGTATATGGAGGATGCATTATAGTGTATGGAGGATGCATTATAGTATATGGACATTGCATTATAGTATAGGGAGGCTGCATTTTTAGCTATACAGGCTGCATTATCATCCATGGAGGCTACATTATCATCCATGGAGGGTGCATTATCAACCATGGAGGCTGCATTATAATTTAATGGGACTGAATAAGAAGCCTGAATTCAATTATTAAGAGATGCGTCCTAATAAATTAATCCAAATATTGTAATTTCTTCAATGTATTCAAGAGGGTAAAATATGATTACAATTGCCTAGTATTCTTAGAAATTCTGTTTAGGATCGTGGTGGTACATACTGTCGCACTGGCTTATCCGTATGTCTAGGAACTAACATCTTGGCATGTATACATTCATCTAAGAAGCAATATAGCTTGTAGATCCTATTAACTGACATAGACAGACCTTCAGCCATATGTACAGCTTCCTGTTTGCCCGGTCAATACCGACACTACGCACCATATATCTACATTAATATGGCAGAGCTGTAGGAATGTATAACTTTAAGCTTGTTGTAAACTGGTCCATGCATGACCCAAAGATAGGTTTATCACGTTGCTTTCCCCCCCTCATATCTTTAATGTCTCATAGTAATAAATAAGTGTCAGCATGTTTCCTGGTTAATAGAGACAGTCTGGCATGTATTAATAGTGGAGACAGACATATATAATTATAAGCTGTGAGACTGTTGGATATGTCTCCTTGCTGCCTGTCTGGAAGGAGATAGGGCGCCTTATTATTTTGTATCTCCCCCCTCCACTGCCTATGACCACGGATGAACTTCACAGATCATATTTCTCAAGACAAATACTCTACTCGTATGACACAATTCATGTTCAATACTTCTCTGTGTGGTGCTGAATGAGCCCTTAAATAATTAACTACTGTATTTACTGTTTGTTCCAGATGTCTAGTAGTATAGGGTGTACAATATAGCTATATTGATAGTTTTGTATATGCGGTATATTGCTGTTTTTTGTTGACATGGACAATTAAAGCCAGGAGTCCCATGTCTACGACAAGTCTATAAATCAAAGTCTTCAACTTAAAACAAAGAATTTACCCTGAAGGGTCTAAAGACATGCACAGTTAAAAGCAACTGCTATTGCCGTAATTGTGCTTGATCCACAACTCCAGGAACTCATGTTGAGGGAACCTGTCACGTTGAACAAGCACTTTGATTTATGGGCAGCCGATGACACCTGAAAAGATTGATGTGATGGTCTGTGGCAAGATTTCAAGTTTAAATTGTAATTTTTCATTTTAACTCCACCTCATTCTTCATTTGAGTACATTGGTCACTTAAGAGTCAGTGGTCCAGTGAGTGTTGGGGGGGTCCAGTGGGTGTTGGGAGGAAGTGGGGTCCAGTGGGTGTTGGGGGGTCCACTGCACGGTTCTACTCATTGTCTGACAGAAATTTGTATCATTACGTATTATACTGAATGTTTTCCCTTACAACTATATCTTCTGCTCTTCTCTTCCTCTCTGTAACCTGCTACCCACAGATTGGACTGCACACTATGATGGGTTCCTTTTACATAACACATCATTGCATTGAAACATAGAGGTTCAATGTTCTATCACATATGGTATTGTTTCAGACAATGTGTTATAATGTACAATCATTCTGCTTTCTATGTTCTTGGTTTTGTATCTGGATTTTATCTGAATTCACAGTACCTCCATTTTCACTTTTTTTCAGGTTTCCAAGGTGAACGGAATAACTCGGTTATCATCGGGTTCTAATGCAGCCGGTGCCAAAAAAACTAGAGAAGCAAGACCTTCACCGTCCAAAACTGTGAAGTATACTGCAACGGTGACCAAGGGAACTGTCACATACACCAAAGCCAAGAGAGAACTGGATAAGGCAACCAAACTGAATCACAGCAAAACCAGTTCATCTGTTCACCACACAATCTCAGGGACCACAGAAAGCAGCAATGCAAAAACTCGTAAACAGGTGCTATCTCTTTCCACATCCAAGCCCAACTGTGCCACTGGTGTTAGCTGTGTCAAGGTGAATGGCAAGTTGAACAAAAAGACTTGCACTAGGGAAGTGGGGCGGCAGCTAAGGGAAGGACTGCGCAACTCAAAAAGACGTCTGGAAGAGGCAAACCAGCCCAACAAGGCGCAGCCTTTAGTAAAAAAAATTAAAGTATCCGCCAGCTTGCCAGAGGTTAGAAGCAAAAGGCTAGCGGCGGAGAAACAGGTGCTTAATGGACACATAAAGAAAGATGTGCCAGAAAAGATGCTGGAGAGAAACAGGCCAAAGCGGGCCTCAGCAGCCAAGAGCACACTAACGACACAAACCCGCAGTAAGACGGAAGATGCTGGCTGTGAAAATCACTCTACCTCGCAGACTGATTCCTCGCACAAATCTGTGGACTCAACAAAACCTGAAAAAATTGCTGGTAGGGCCAGGTGTGTAGCCATGTGTGAGATTCCTGTCCTCAGACCTTCTGCCAAGGAGTTTCATGACCCTTTGATCTATATTGAGTCCATCCGATCCCGAGTGGAGAAATATGGTATGTGCACCGTGATCCCACCACCCGACTGGAGACCAGAGTGCAAGCTGAATGAGGAGATGCGCTTTGTTACACAGAACCAACACATCCACAAGCTTGGGCGACGCTGGGGCCCCAATGTGCAGCGGCTGGCCTGCATCAAGAAGCACCTCAAATCTCAGGGCATCTCCATGGATGAGCTTCCTCTTATAGGTGAGGGCAGAACGTAGATCACGTGGCATGTGACACACTTTTCACTTCTGCTTCACAATTTGTGTTTCCCAATAGCGAGAGCTATTTCAGGATCTATTAATATCATTTTTTTAACCTCTGTAGGCGGCTTATATGTTGGTTTTCGTACACTAGTAACTTTAGGGAATTTCCTTCACTGGTAGGGTGTTCTGGTATAGTTCCTCTGTAGTAGTCATAAAACATCTATATGTTATATGTAGGAGACCTGCGCTTCTGATACCACAGCACTCCATGTGCTTATTCTTCATGTTTATCTACATGATCTTTAATTAACTTCTTCAATGAAGCAGCAAGCTGAAGAAAATTCATGTGATAAATCCTAAGTCCTGGAGGAATGTCAATCACAGCTCCACTCTGCCTTTGTTGCTCCCTTTCATTACCCTTTGCTCCACTTTATACTCCATCAGGGATTTCTTTTGTAAGCGTTTCCAAATTGTATGTCTTCCTATTATCTGGAATGTTTGTGTGTAAGATGCTGTGTGCTGTTAGTGTGCCATCTCCTCCTACTCGGGTGAAGACCAGCCTGCTGTAGTAGTGTCCTATTTGTGCCCACATTTCACCATAGTTTTTGTGCTATTTCTTGCCCTTTTACTTTGTCATTGCTCTGAGTCCTTGCTTTTTTCATTTGTTTTGTGATTGATTTGTTAGTAAACTTAACGTAACCTGGTGTCATTCATAATCCTTTGCATAAAACTGTCTATACCACATTTTGAACTTTGTCTGCTTTTTATGCACCATTTTACTCATGCATAATCATCTTCAAAAACCTCATCATTTCTGATTTTTGACATTCCTTTTTCTTGCTATTTGTAAAAAAAAAATATTTAGAACCTTTGTATTTTTCTCAAAATGAACTACAAGTAACTTTTCTATATCATCTGCAATTCCGGGACCATCTCAAGGACCTAAACTTTCTCCAAATCTTTTCTTGATATTTCTCCTAGTTAAACATGTGGTTGATTTAAAAAGGGGGCAATGTACCAAGATGATTTATGCGTATGTAATCTATTGCTATGTTGCTAATAACATCAAACTTTTACTTGGTAATATAGCCTAAAACAAAGCAATGAAATTGTTGCCTGCTAGTCGGGGTGTATTTTTATTTTTTTTAATTCTTTTCTCAGTGAAGTACCCTTTATGAAAGATCATAATGAAATCACCCTTATGGTATTGGGTTTCGTATCTCCAGGCTAAAGGGGTTGATGTTTATTTCACACTCCATGCCATTTGAATGATTTCTGGGCCAATTCCCCACTCTCTAGTTTGCTCCAGTGCAGTGCCTCAGGGGAGTCCTGCATTAGATCCCACCATCAAATAGGCTTGCTACTTTTCTCCAGGAGACCCCGTAACAGAGTACACTCATATCCATTATCCCAACTTTTAGTGTTCCTCATGGGGCTACTGCATTAGATCCCGCCATCCCATTAGACCGGCTACTTTTCTCCAGGAGACCCTGTAACAGAGTGCTCCTATTTCCATCATCCATGCTTTGTGTTCCTCAGATGAGTACTGCCTTAGATCCCACCATCCAATAGTTGGGCTACTTATCTCCAGGAGAACCCTGTAACAGAGTCCTCCTATTTCCACCATCCATGCTTTGTGTTCCTCAGAGGAGTACTGCATTAGATCCCACCATCCAATAGTTGGGCTACTTATCTCCAGGAGAACCCTGTAACAGAGTGCTCCTATTTCCACCATCCATGCAGGGTCGGACTGGGGTGTCTGGGGCCCACCAGGGAAATTGATTTCAGGGGTCCACCCACCCTTCAGCTATATGTAAATACCTGGTAGCTGTTATTATACCCATTATATTGGCGGCTCCTGCACATCACTCTGCGCTCAGCAGAACTGCAATGTACAATTATAATCTGTATGTGTGTGTATAGCTGTATGTGTGTGTATAGCTGTATGTGTGTGTGTATAGCTGTATGTGTGTGTGTATAGCTGTATGTGTGTGAATATCTGTATGTGTGTGAATATCTGTATGTGTGTGAATATCTGTATGTGTGTGTGTATATCTGTATGTGTGTGTGTGTATATCTGTATATGTGTGTATATGTGTATGTGTGTGTTTATATCTGTATATGTGTGTATATGTGTATGTGTGTGTTTATAGCTGTATGTATGTGTATATCTGTGTTTGTATATCTGTATGTGTCTGTATATCTGTAGGTATCTGTATATGTGTGTGTGTGTGTGTGTGTCTATTCGTATCTGTGTGTGTATCTGTATGTGCATGTATTGTGCAGAGATGTGTGTGTTTTCATGTGCATGTATTGTACATGTAGCAGAGCTGAGTATATAGTGTCCGAGTAGCAGAGCTGTGTATCTCTGTTTGCATGTAACAAAGCTGTGTGTATCTGTATGTGCATGTAACAGCTGTGTGTGTTTGTATTTGCATGTATTGTACATGTGAGCAAAGCTGGGTGTTTGTATGTGCATGTAACAGAGCTTTGTGTGTGTTTGTATGTGCATATAGCAGACCTGGGTATGTAGAGTTCATGTAGCAGAGCTTTGCGTATCTGTATGTTCATGTATTGGGCATGTAGCAGTGCTGTGTGTGAGTGTTAAAGGGGCCCACTGAGACTCTTTCGCCCGGGGCCCACAAAAATCTGTCGTCAGCCCTGCATGGTGTTGTGAACAGAGGAGCTGAGCAGAGAGTGAGGAAGAGGAGGAGAAGATAAGTCCCAGACAGGCAGCAGTCAGGCAGCAGAGGCAGCAGTCACTGGCAGAAGTCAAGCAGCACAGGCAGCAGTCAGGCAGCAGTCACAGGCAGCACAGGCATAATCACATGTAGCAGACAGGCAGCAGTTAGCTAGCAGAGACAGTAGTCACATGTAGCAGTCAGGCAGCACAGGCAACATAGGAAGCAGTCAGGAAGAAGTCACAGGCAGCAGGCAGCCAGCACAGGCAGTAATCACATGTAGCAGTCAGGCATCACAGGCAGTAGTCACAGGCAGCAGTCAGGCAGCCGTCACAGGCAGCAATCAGGCAGCAGCACAGAGAGTAGTCCCATGTAGCAGTCAGGCAGCAGTCACAGGCAGTCAGGCAGCCAGCACATGCAGCAGTCACATGTAGCAAGTTATAAAGCACAGGCAGTAGTGACAGGCAGCAATCAGGTAGCATAGGCAACAGTCACATGAAGCAGTCAAGCAGCAGTCACAGGCAGTCAGTCAGCCAGCCAGCACATTCAATAGTCACATGTAGCAGTCAGGCAGCACAGGCAGTAGTCATAGGCAGCACAGGCAGTAGTCACATGTAGCAGTGAGCCAGCACAGGCAGTAGTTATAGGCAGCAGTCTGGAAGCCAGCACAGGCAGTAGTTATAGGCAGCAGTCTGGAAGCCAGCACAGGCAGTAGTCACATGTAGCAGTCAGGCAGCAGTCTGGCAGCCAGCACAGGTAGTAGTCACATGTAGTAGTCAAGCAGTTTAGGCGGCATTCACAGGCAGCACAGGCAGTCAGGCAGCCAGCACAGGCAGTAATCACATGTAGCAGTCAAGCAGCACAGGTAATAGTCACATGTAGTAGTCAGGCAGTATAGGTGGCATTCACAGGCAGCCAGCACAGGCAGTAGTCACACATAACAGTCAGGAAGCATAGGCAGCACAGGCAGTAGTGACAGGCAGCAGTCAGGCAGTGCTCAGAGGCAGCAGGTAGCCAGTACACGTAGCAGTCAGGCAGCACAGGCAGTAGCCACAGGCAGCAGTCAGGCAGTAGCCACAGGCAGCAGTCAGGTAGCACAGGCAGCAGGCACTTTCCCCAGCACAGGCAGCAGTCAGGCAGGTTCCCCAGCACAGGCAGCAGTCAGGCAGGTTCCCCAGCACAGGCAGCAGTCAGGCAGGTTCCCCAGCAAAGGTAGCAGTCAGGCAGGTTCCCCAGTACAGTACAGGCAGGCAGCAGTCAGGCATGTTCCCCAGTATAGACAGTACAGGCAGTAGTCAGGCAGGTTCCCTAGTAAAGGCAGAGTACAGGCAGCAGTTAGGCAGGTTCTCCACTAAGCTTAGACATGTCTTCCTCAGTGCACAGCGTTAGCAGCAGGTAACGCTGTGCACTGCGATACTATTGCTCCCTTGGCAACCCGACGTTTACCTTGCCAACCGGCTCCATTCAATGCTCCCGGATATATACTTTAGGACAGTGCACAGAAAACGCTGCAGACCGCGTTTCCTGTGCACTGTCCTAAAGCATACATCCGGGAGCATTGAATGGAGCCGGTTGGCAAGGTAAAGGTCGGGTTGCCAAGGGATCAATAGTATCGCAGTGCACAGCGTTACCTGCTGCTAGCTAACGCTGTGCACTGAGGCGGCCAGATGTTCTCCACCGCTGCTCCAGGGGGACCCGTTCAGGCCCGTTGGGGGGCGGGGCTAAGGGGGCGGGCCACAATGCCTGGGGGCCCACCATTACTTTTAACCGGTTACCCGGCGGCCCAGACCGAGCCTGCATCCATGCCTTGTGTTCCTCAGAGGAGTACTGCATTAGATCCCACAATTGAATAGTTGGGCTACTTTTCCTCCAGGAGAACCCTGTAACAGAGTGCTCCTATTTCCATCATCCACGCTTTATCTGGTGACTACTATGTTGCCTAGCCTTTTTGATTTATATTTAATAGTTGGATAAAGCTGTGATTTTTAGCCTTATGCTTCATGTTGGTACATGGCCCTCACATTTGTCTCCAATGTTTTATTAAAAGTTATACCATACAAGGTTAAAACCTTGAAACATGATTCAATCGATAATCCATGTTGGTGTCTTAGTAACCACTTATGTTTGGCTGGATATTAGGCCCAGTGATTGTTTTCTGCTTTCCATTGCCTGATAAGTCCAATTCAGTCATACATTTTGGTCCATAGTTTGACTTTGCATGCCTATCCTGGCAAGTTTGCTTCTCACAAAGTTACATGTTCATTCTCTCGGAAATATATGTAAACATGATGTCTTATTAGGATCTATTCTTGTGCTGATTGATGAGAAAATTGATCCTGAATTATGTCATTATTTAGGCACTGAGTAAGGCTGGCTTCACACTACGATTTTTTTGGGTCCGGGATCTGATTTTTTCCCTATTGTATCCCTATAGCACGGGATGTGGCCGGATAGCAGTTATTTGACATCTGGTTTGGTATTTGTCCGGCAGGATCCGGCTGTTTTTGTTTTTTGCCCTGGACACAAATTCATACTTTTTTGTGTCCATGGCAAAAATCGAACAAAACCGGATCCGGGGCGATCTAGTGCCCATAACAACGGAGTTCAATTCCCACACTTGGACAACGGCAGCCACGCGCAGGAATGATTCCAGCACAAAACAGGATTGGATGGCATATTTGCCCTCTGGTTCTGTTTGTCCGGGGGTATCAGGTTCTGTCTGGTGCATCCTGCAAAACACTGGACAGAACCTGACAGGGCAAAAACCGTGGTGTGAAGCCAGCCTGAGATTCAATCATTTTCTCATAAGGCACGTGTGTCAGCACAGACTCTAGATGTGGAAATGTCCGCCCCTTCCTTGCTACGAAGCAGCATGTTCTGCAAGAAAAGCTCAGAATACACTGGAAAGGACATTAAGAGGATGCAATCTAATTATCCTGAATATTCTAATGAATTTATACAGCTCTCTAGTAGAAGGCTACAGGAATATATAAAGGGATTTTGTCACTTCCAAAAATGCTGAGTAAGCTACTTATAGATGTCACAAACTTTACCCCCTAGGAAAACAAAATCATACCAGTGGTTTAGTTGGCTTCTGTCTGGCTACCGCAGATGAGAGCCGGCAGTGACCCTGTCAGTGCTGCTGCTGTGTCCGTGTGGGAGGTGCAGAGCTATGTTAGTCAGTTGCTCTGAACCTGTACACGGACAAAGCACCTGCACTTGAGTGTCAGCAATGATACTGATACTATCACCGGCTCCAGTCTTCGGCAGCTGCTCAGTACTGTACTGCAGATAGGAGCCAGAAGTGGCCCTATGTGAGTGTGGCAGGCAATATCTGCTAATAACTGCTATTGGAACTTGGGCTACACTCACTAAGGAGCTGTCAATCAAGGAAGGGAACAGTGCTCCATATGTAAATTAAGAGGGTGAATGGTACACTGAGCCCCTGCCATGCCAAGGCTGCACAATAGCCCAATCATATACACATGCACACAAAATAAATAATTTTATGCCAACTAAACCGCTGAAAGCTATGCTACAGGTATGATTTTTATATAAGCTGAGTCTCCTACTTATCTGTCGGGGGTTTAATAAATTTTTTGGGGTGACCAACTCCTTTTAAGGGATTCCTAAAGTACCAGTTTGCTGACCTGTTTCGGCTTTTCTGTATGCTGACACTATCATGCATATATCTCTGGTATTTGGGTTGTCACAAGTTTTAGCTGGGAGTGTGATACAAGAGTAAAGATGGCACATGTGGGGAGGAGATGATGGGTGGAATAGACATGTATTGTTTTAAAAGGAATCTGTCAGTAGTTTTTTGCAAGGTAATCTGAGAGGAAAAGATAGAGACCCTAATTCCTGTGATGTATCACTTGATTGCTTACTGCAGTTTTGATAAAATTAATGTTTTCTCTGCAGCAGATCCAGTGCTGAACTCTATAACTTTGCCCACACCACTGATTGACAGCTTTCTGCTTAGATTGTAGATTGACGTGGCCAGGGTAAAGTCCCCGTTACACCTAACGATGTCCCAGCGATCCGACCAACGATAGGGTCGCTGGGACATCATTAGCTGATCGCAGGTGAGCTGTCAAACAGGCAGACTCGCGAGCAATCAGGACCAGCGAGAACACTGGTATCCAGGTAATAAACACTGGTAAACAGCGGGTAACTAAGCAGAGCGCGGCACTTAGTTGTCCACTGTTTATCCTGGTTACCAGCTCACAGCGCTTGCTGTGCGGCGCTGGGAGCTCGTTTATTGTTGGTCTCCCGCTGACACACGCGCAGATGCTGGGCGCCCAACTTAAGACAAACGATAAATTTATGGTCCAGGTCATTGACCAACAACCAACGATAAACAACCTCATCGTTGGTCATTGGTAAATGTTAATGATAGCGTAGTGTGTGACGGGGCCTTAAGGCTGCTTTCACATGAGCGTTTTTGCTGAATTTCGGCTGATTTATCCCATCTGCCGCATAACAGCCGACTTGAGGCAAGCCCCCATTCATTCTCTATGGGACTTGCGGCAGGAGCGACAAGTGCGGTTTTTGCCGCGATCCGACAAATCTGGTAGTTGTGGCAGGTCAAAAAAACGCGGGTAGCTGCGGTTTTTCGACATGTCGCAACTGCTGGATTTGCCAGATCACGGGAAAACCGCAATTGCTGCACCTGCCACAAGTCTCATAGAGAATGAATGGGGGCTTGACTCAAGTTGGCTGTTACGCTGTAAATCTGCCGGATCTGCCGTGGATCAGCAAAAACGCTGATGTTAAAGGGGCCTTATGCAGACCAGGAGGACTACATGGCACAAGACAACTAGTCGTCTAGTGATAATGCCCTGATAAAACACTGATTTTATTGAAACTACAGTCAATTATGTGACTCTCAAATTAAATAGCAAACATCTGCTGATAGATTGTGATAGATTCAATTTAAGTACAGTAAGAGAATAGTTTATGGAATATGGGATCCAAAACTTTGTGCCTGAGCAGCCGATCAGGTCCTTTATGTTAAATTCCTGGGCCCAGGGGTTTGATTCCTATGGCTTTCCCCTCACTTGTGACAACCCTCTACACTTTTGTGGAGTTCCACCTGAAACCACAAATGTTTAAAGACTATTAAAAACTGATCTCTCTCTTTTCTTTGTGGCGATATGCCGACCAGGCATTCAAGAATCTTTCACACCGCTCTGTCCAGAAAGAAGACCGGGCCGCTGAAACCCCTGTGAACCCTTGCTTTAAGTATTTATCTCTAATATAAGATTTCGTTAATATATCGCCACCATGCTGATGCACAGACAGAGTGGGGGTTATGTATTAGTCTTGATCTTGCTGATCTTTCAGAAGAGAAGCATTTTATCACATTAATCTCGATCTCTGCTGCCTAATGGTGTGGGGGAACATACCGGCAAGCACCTGAGAATAGTCCTGTGGCCAAGGTACCTCTCACCTCTAATGTAAGTGAAGACACTTGTGGATGTGGTAAGTTGGATATGTAAGCCAGAACATCTGGCAAGAAAACGTAAGCCACCCATTTCATTCTTTTCCTTTATGTGCATTGTTGACCAATGTCCCTCCATGTTTGCGGCCACCTTCTCGTTAAACGTTGGCCGTTCTTGTGCGCACTAATTATTATGTTGCACGTTGCACCCAATGTGTTTCACTATAGAGTATAATGATTGATATATTGTGACAATCTTTAATATTTTTCCAGTGTAGAGAATAGGAGTTAGGTGCCCGATGTTTATTGTTTCTCCTCTTTGGTCATCTATGACTGGTTAGCTGGTACTGCCCATCTTTCCACCCAGTGAGACTAGAAATGTGTCTTCCTGTCCATCAATAATAGTCATTGTTCAGGATGAAAAAAATGTGGATGCTTTCTTCACAATCACCCCCATACTTGTGCTTGGAATCACAACTTGACCTTATTCACTATAGTGAAGCGGAGTTGTAATACCAGACACAACTGTAGACAGGTGTGGGGCTATTTTTCAAAGAAAGCAGCCATGTTTTTCTGATTTTGGGCATCTTTTTAGTGTTTAGTAATAACTGATAGTTCCATAACCTGTATTGACCCTTGAGCAACCACCTCTGCCAACTGCAGTTCTTTCCAAAATGAATCAGACTGTAGACCGGCTTCACACCTGGCAGCGTATATAGCTGTTGGTTGTCTAGTACTATGAAGTCTTGGACTTCAGACAAGAATCTGAAGAGATGTTGGATACTTAGCTAAGCTCTGCTTTAATTTGTTGGACACCAAGCAGTTAGCAAGTGTTGCATATTCCTCTAATGTTGTGGACCTCCACAAAGAAGCTAATAATATGTTTTTAAACCAGACCCCAATGCTAGAGTGTAACTATGTTTTCTTGTTTTCTTCACAACCTCTATATAGGAGGCTGTGAGTTAGATCTAGCTCAGTTTTTCCAGCTCATCAATGAAATGGGAGGCATGCAACAAGTGACAGACCTCAAGAAGTGGAACAAATTGGCTGACTTGCTCCGCATCCCGAAAACTGCGCAGGATCGACTAGCAAAGCTGCAGGAAGCCTACTGTCAGTACCTTCTCTCCTATGATTCCCTTTCGCCCGAGGAGCACAAGAAACTGGAGAAAGAAGTCCTGCATGAGAAAGAGAGCCTGGAGAAAAAGAAAGGCCCACTGGAGGGACATGCCGAGAATGCATACAGATTACATCTGCTCCCTAGGTATGAACCCAAAAATGGATTAATTAATGGAGTGGTGCACCGTAATGGCCTGCGTGCAAAGCTAAAAGAAATGGATGTCCCTCTGAAAAATGGAAGACGAAGGCTGTTTGCTCAGGAAAAAGAGTGCACAGAAGAGGAACCCGAAGATAAAAGCTTATTTGGTGACCTACACAAGTGCATTTATAAAGTAAGCAAAATTGATTACATTGAACCCATTACTTTAGGCAAAGATTATTGCATGCAAAAAACACTAAAGCATGACCGTTATTTTAATTATTTAATAAATCAGTAGTACACATGAAAATAAGCAACTTTGTAAGATATCTAATCAGACAAATCTGCTTTTACCTGTGCCTGAATTGATCAGTTATCAAAACTCCCAATTTTAAATTCAAATCTGTATTGAGTGTAGACTTTCCCATTACTGAGATAGGAGCTGGCAGTTGTTATTGATGAGATTGTACATCAGGGGACTAAAATTCCAGGCATGATGGCCACACACAGTGCATGTTTTCAGGATTTCCTTAGCATTTGACAGTTGGACTCATCACCTGTCAAATGCTAAGGAAATCCTGAAAACCTGCACTGTCTGTGGCCCTTGAGGCCTGGAGTTTGAGACCCCAGTTCTACGTACACAGATGAGGAAAGTCGGAGAAGAGCTCTGCCTCTAGCCCCTCCCTCCTCCCATCATCATAGTTTCACCAATAACAACTGCCATCTCCTATCTCAGTAATGGGAAAGTCTTCACGAAATACAATTTTACCTCATGATTGAGAATTTTAATAATGACTGATCAATTCTGGCAGAGAAATAAGCTAATTTCTCTAAGATATATTAAAAAAGTTACTTATTTTCATGCGTACTATTGGTTTATCAAATTAAAATTAAAATGAGGGTTATACTTTAAGGGGTTGTTGCAGTGTTAAATAAACAAAAAAAACCGCCTACCCTAGTGCTCTGGTGGACCCCTGATGATGGTCTTTGATTACTGCCTTCCAGTGTGTGTTGTGCCCTCTGCAGCCTTTGAGCAGTTTCACCGATCACATGCTGTGCTTATTAGAATGGCCGTATTCCCCTGCTTACAATTTTTTTTTCTTGCCCTTATCAGCCACAACAATTTGTATTTAAATAAGAAACACACTTATGTCACCTCTTTCAATATGCCTCAGAAGCCCTGCAAATGAGACCATGCAGATACTATATTAGGGAATGTGCAGACATCGTCTATTTCAGGTGGATTCCACCTGAAGAGGCACTGCAAAATCATAGCAAAAAATCAACAAAACAATATTGCTTTGCACATCTTCCATCTTCTGTTAAGGCCGGGTTACCCGCTGTGTACCTTGGATACCAGCCGGTGAGTGGAGAAGGCTGGTAACCAAGGTATACATCGGGTATCTAGGCAGAGCGCGCTGCCTAGATACCCGCAGTTTACCTTGGAGACCAGCCTGCTCCCATGGACATCGTGGAAACGATATTTAAATAATTTCCACAATGTCAGTGGTCCACTGATCGCTAGTGAGTCTGCCTGAGTGACAGCTCACCAGCGATCTGAACGTTTTTGTTAGTGATGGCGCGTCCATTTGATTCCTAACAAAATCGTTCATTAGATTGATGTGTGTGACGTGGCCATTAGACTACTTTCACACCAGCGTTTTGTTTTTGTTTTTGTTTTTTAAATTTGGCACAGATCCAGTTTTTCAGCAAAAACCGGATCCAGAGAGGATTTGATTTTCTCCCTTAAAGTGGATGGTACCAGATGTTACCGTACTGGTATTATGCCATTCCTGTTTGCCGTTATTTTCCTGTTTTGGGTCTGTCCGACCACCTAGTGTTTGGGCACGGACCCTGAACAGTTCGGGTGTTAAAATAAAAGATGATTAAAGCATTACACTTACCAGTCTTGGGGTCTGTGATTGGCTGCTGCGCCCAATTCATTGTGTCTGTGATTGGTTGCCAGTACAATGGGTGGGGTGCAATAGCCAATCACAGACTCTGTCACAGAGAGTGGGCATGTGTGTTTAGCTGTTTCGGCAGTCAATACAGTGAATATTTCATGAGGTTAATAAGCAAGACTCATAAGTGACCACAGCGCTGAGACTGGGGAGTATAATGCTTTAATTATGGACTTCTCAGTGAAGTCTGTATTCGAGGTCCATGCCAGAGCACTTACGATAGGTGTTTGGTACGGACTCCGAACTTTACATGGTGTGTAAAGTTGGGAGTCCTTACATGCTTAATAAGCATGCCAGATCTGGTTTTACCAAATCCACCATGATCCATTAATACTGATTTTAGCACACATTGTTTCATTATAATCGATGCCGAATCCAGATGGATCCGGCACAATGTGGTAGCAACATGAACCAACTGGATGCTACCGGACACCATTACAAGTGAATGGGTAAAAAGACTTAAAAACTAGATCTGTGCCAAAAACGCTGGTGGGAAAGTAACCTTAGTCCCTTGTGTTCTTTGCCAAGCTTATATTCATTTGAGGTGTGGTGGTTTTACATCCTGTTTTTCTTTACTTAATATGATGAAGTATGACAGGGAGTGTATGGAGTTTTACTACTATCTGTTCCTTTTTGGGACCTCATATTATTTAAAAAATGTAAAATGAAGGAAATAGGTTGATTAGTCTAATATTATTACTATAATAATATATCTAATAATTTTCCTTCTCTTTGGGAACCCTCAGATCAATGTAAGCTGTTGGCTATATTGTCCAGTTGTATTTGTTTTTCTTGTACATTGTATGGAACTGTTAAATTTATTTACTTGTGAAATCTAATACTTACAAAATCTAAATATATATGAAAAAATATTACAATGATTATTTAATTCTGTCCATTATAAAGGACAAGTGGTGTGACCACTTCTGAAGTGTTCCTTAACCAGAGATTGCTTATTGTATTTATTATGGCGAGGATGAAGTATTTATGTGAATATACTTTATTAATAATTTGCCATCAGGACATGTTGATTCTATGTGATGTATTTTACATATAACTTCTCAAAGCAATGCAATGCAAAGAAATGAATGACCCCAGGAACGGTTATCAATATCTGGTCAGTGAGTGACCAGCACCCCGACCCATCATCTCCAGTGATGATCGAATGGAGACTGTATAAAGCAGAACAGCTCGTCTCCATACACCGCGAATACAAGCCTGGCTGCAGCGGACACTGAATCGTGTATGGGGGTGCTCCTGGGTGTTGGACACTTACTGATCTGATATTGATGATCTATTTGGGAAAAAACGATAAAATAAATTGCAGTGACTGATTTTTACCCTTCTGGGTGATGATTGCAGTAAAATGACTCGCCTGTCTGCTGAAAAAGTCATCTATATTCTAAGATATTTTTCATCCTTTGTCAGCTAAAACAAAATGTGCTGCATTATTTTATGATCATTCATTACATTGCACAGGCCAATTCTATTACATGACAGATCATCAGGAAGGAGCTAGGCTTTATTCTTAAGCATTTGTCCAGCTTAAAGGTGGTGTTAGGCTGGCTTCACACTTGCGTATGTATCCGCAGCGCACGCTGCGGATAACATTATTCAAATGCGCATGCGGACTGCACACCTATCTTTATCATTGTATACGCATCGTACGCAAGACTTCTTTTGCTCGCACACGGCTGCGTATCTGTCCGCATGCGTACGCTTTAGGAAAACTAGTTGCGCCTGGAAACGCAACATGTTACATTTTTTGCCGCGCATAAAATTTCCCCGCGTCCGCATGCGCACGCTTGCTGATAAAAAATGCATTAAGCCCTATGAGAGCGCAAGCGTGCGCGAGGATTTGCGTATGGTGCGTGCGATGCGCATGCGTACGGGCCTCAAGTCACTTTCCATGGGTGTGCCAGTAGGTGGGACAAGTGAAATCTTGCCCAATTTATTAAACGCATGCGCATGAAAAACGCATTCGCATGGTCATAAACGCATACGAGCGCAGGTATACGCAGCGTACATTGAACGTATGCACATGCTGAGGAAAAATCCTCCGCTTGCTTGCTTATACATGCGTTTTTACCAGCGCATGCGCAGTATACGCGGCGCACAAACACGCAAATGTGAAGGTAGCCTAGATTTAAAAAAAAAAAAAACACATCACCCATACCTGCAGTTTATTATAAAAAAAGTGCCTTACTAAGTGTCCCCAGGTCCAGCTCTGAGTCTCTGTGTTGTTGCTCCTACTGTTTGTCATTGGCTGCGGTGCAGATGTCAAGTCAACAGGTGATTAATGAGCTTCTAAAGGCTCTGATCGGGGACTTGCGCGGCTTTATCGGCAGAGACCCCGAGCTCACTGATTGGATCACAATCCTCAGTACTGCAGCCAATACTGAAGGCTGGGAGCACCAGGTGACAGTTGTCAGGCAGTGGACCTTGGGATGGTGAGAAAGGCTACAGGGTGAGTATTTAATATATTTTTTTTCCCCTTACCTCCGTATTTGTAGTCAAACCCAGGAGTGGAACGATCAGATGAAAAGTATACATGACACCACTTCTGTATTTTTACCCAGTGTACTGTTAGTTTTTTTTGTGTACAACGGTGACCTTTGCACAAGGCGACGGTTCATCTTTTGTTCTTGTACTTCACCATCATTCTCATTTGTGTTTTTCCTCCTTATAGGGAAGGTCGATGTCGCTCACCACCTTCTTTCGGACAGCAAGGAACGTCATGAACATGTGCTTCAGCAAAGAGCCAACGGTAGCAGAGGTTGAGGTGAGCAAGTAAATAAAAGATAAGTTTACGTAGAGAACCATGTCACTTTGTAGATGACCACAAAAATTCTATAGACTTGATACAATTCCAAAATGGCCTATCCGGAAATTATCCCACTGCTCGAGTGGTCATGCTGGCTCTTCAATGATGACATTCATGATGACATCTGAAGCCAGTCCTTGGCTTCAGCAGTCACATGCTGCTTGCATCACCTCTCAGACCAGTGATTGGCTGCAGCGCTCACATGCTGCTACCATGACCATTCAGAACAGTGATTGGCTGCAGCACTCACATGCTGCTACCATCACCTCTGACCAGTGATTGGCTGCAGCGCTCACATGCTGCTTGCATCACCTCTCAAACCAGTGATTGGCTGCAGCGCTCACATGCTGCTACCATGACCATTCAGAACAGTGATTGGCTGCAGCACTCACATGCTGCTACCATCACCTCTCTGACCAGTGATTGGCTGCAGCGCTCACATGCTGCTACCATGACCATTCAGACCAGTGATTGGCTGCAGCGCTCACATGCTGCTACCATTACCATTCAGACTAGTGATTGGTTGCAGCGCTCACATGACCGTGATCAGAAAGTTATCCCTAGAGGACAGTCAAAGAGACCAGTGGGAGCACTGGTGTGGCTGTGGTGTGGCAGGATGGGCTATACTGATTGAGCATACTGTAAGTCATGTTCTCGTGTGTCCTGCCATTTAGTTATTTAAAAAGAATCCCTTTATTCTAATATGATGGTAAAAGAAGACCAAAAACATCATGATCTGGCTTTGTACAGATATGGAGATTTTTTTTGTTTTCTTTTATTGATTTTCTGTAAAAAGTGAAAAACAATTTCCCAGAGCCTGTTCGGCTGATGACGGTGTAACCGTCCATATGGAATATTCATGTTGTATCTGACCTGTATAATACCACTTTGTTTTCTGGGGATCGAGAGCAGCTGCTAGCAATAAGCTGTGGTGTACATGATATTTATGCTCTTGTTGGGCTGTCTGAAGCAGCCAGAACAAAATAAATCTAGTCCTCTGAAATGGGAGCAGGCCCCAAAAGCACCAGCATGATGTGGGAGGTCATATTAGGACATTGCACAGAACAAGCTGCATATTATTACATTCCTGCCATTGTGCCCTAATGCACGAGTGACAGATTGAAGGTTTTAATATCTCTGAGTATAAATAACAAGTGATGATTTTGAGCTGCGCTGGAATATATATTAGGAAATCTAATACAGGAGTCTGCGTAGCGGTGTATCAGCTCGACGAGCACCCAGCACCTCTTGTGGAATCGCAGCTCCTCCAAGCTGGGAAATAAACATTGTGCTTACCTCCATTCTGCCTTGTCAGCTTTATGGTGAAATGAATGCTATAAATAATAATAAAAAAACATTTCATAAGACTGAAGATCATTTAAGTCCCAGTTCACATCACATTATAGGAAAAGGAAGAGACTTCTTTTTTCTCACTCTGAGAACCTATGGGAGGATTAGGCTTCCGTAATGTGAACAAAGCTGTACAGGGATTTATACCCCCTATGGAAGGTATGCAATATCCAAAGGATAGTTGATAACGTCCCCATCACTGGAGACTCTGGCCACAAGGATCCCCACCAATCTCTAGGGCTGCATGGGATGCAGGATGAGCATGTGCTGCCTTGTTAATATTCTACAGGGTGTTCATAAAGTAACTATGCAGTAGTTAACACTTGCCAATAGGTGATGTGTCCACTTATGTCATGTCGCTACTGCAGCGCCACACCCTGTTCTACAATCTAACTGACCGGCGGACAAATCTACTCTATAGTAGTACTTCTAACAAGACCACACTGCACTGCATCGTTACTTTATGTACACCCTGTATGAGACTTCTGGAGATGGCTGAGCTCTGTACTCGAATGTAGAAAGAATAGGGGATAACGTCCATACTGGGCACAGACCCATAAGACTTTTGTAGGATATTGGCTAATAGCGCTGCCCTCCTTCTTTCAGCAAGAGTATTGGCGCATTGTTGAGCAGAAGTCTTGTCATGTCGCTGTGCATTGTGGAAAGGTTGACACAAAGATTCATGGCAGTGGATTCCCTGTGGGTAAAGCAGAGCCATTTTCAAGGTATGTAGCTTGTCTTAGGTCTGTCCTTTATTGCAATGAACCATGCAGGCAAATCATACCTTTCCTGCTCTGTTTCATAGGCATGGATGGAATCTCACAGTCCTTCCTAATAATTCAGGATCCATCCTGCGACACCTTGGTGCTGTGCCTGGTAAGTTCTTCATATTAGGTTTTAGTTTTTTATTCAGGGATTGTACTTCCCATATAGCGTGACTTTTTAAGGGTTCTTTCTCTTGCTTTGTTTTTTTTACCGGAATTTCCTACTAACAACTAACTTACTAGTATCGGATGTGTCAAATTACGTGTGAAATATTAAATAAATTATGGCATCGGGCAGAGTTATGGGGACACTCTAAAGGGAATCTAAATCAGGTTTTGCCAGCTCTAGAACAGCATGATGTAGGGACAGAGACCCTGATTCCAGCGATATATCACCAAGGATGACATCTGTAAGGAGTTTGTATGTTCTCCTGTGTTTGCATGGGTTTCCTCAAGGTTCTCCAGTTTCCTCCCACACTTGAAAGACATACTGATAGGATATTTACATTGTGAGCCCCAATGGGGACAGTGTTGCAATTGTATGTAAAGTGCTATGGAATTCATAACACTATATGAATGAATAAAATATATATCCCTTACTGTTTGCTGCAGTTTTGATAAAATCCCTGGTATCTGCTGCAGATCTACCAGTTTTCTGAATGCAGAACGCTGTATAATCCTGCGCACCCCACTGATTGCCAGCTTTTTGTGTAGACTGTGCATAGGCAGAAAGCTGGCAATCAGTGGATATACAGAGCTCATGATTATGGAGCACTACCTGGCAGCAGCTTTATTAGACCTCTAATGATGATCTACTGCTGATAATTGAGTGATTTAAAAAAACAGCAAGCAGCCTAGTAAGTGACACATCACTGTAATTGGCATCTTTGTTTTCATTATGGTGCTCTGATTGTGGCAAAGACCTGGTGTCAGATTCCCCTTAAAGAGGCATATACAAGTGTCCTTTGTTTTTCACTGCTGTGGCAATAAAGGGAAAAAATGTACAATTCCTCCCAAACCTCAGTAATGGATGAAGTTGTCCTGTATTCACCCCTTGCTGTACTTTGTACCTTACTGACGAGGCCATCCAGACATTCACATTAGGTTTTGAAATGGTGTGAAGGCCTTTAAAACGTTTTAGCTATATTAACATTTACATATATTGAGCTAGCAAAATCTGGGATGTGCCACAATATCTGGCTTTATTCAGTACTAATGTTATTTTTTCCCAGTTGCCGCCTTGATTGTTTTTATCCCTTATATTGCAGTTCACCTGTTATTCATTATACTGTCACTTACTTTCTCTGTTTTAGGAGTAACAATTCCTTGGCTTAATATTGGCATGGTTTTTTCTACCTCATGCTGGTCTCGAGACCAAAATCACCTTCCCTACATTGACTACTTACACACTGGTGCTGATTGCATTTGGTAAGTTAGAGGTTAATGTGCTGGGTAACCCGGTGAGATTGCAGTGATATATGGAAATCTCTGTATTCTTCTATTTGTCACCACCAAGTGATCATGTTCAGTGTATGCATTGGAATTAGTGTGTAAATGGTATTCAGTCGTTCAGTAGCTCAGGAAGTGAGAGCTGGTGAATCCTAATTTCACTTTCTTTAATATTTCCTCATTTTTGTTGCTCACTATTTTGCACATTAGCAGTCACATACCTTAAACTCCCCATGTATATACATAGATATACACATTATACTTATATATGTACCATATTTTTCAGATCATAAGAGGCATTTTTTCCCCCCGAATTGTGGTGTGTGTGTGTGTGTGTGTCTTATGATCCGGATATACGGGGACTGTGGGGCTGTGCTGGAGGGGGGTCGGCTCTGAAACGGTGTGCGGAGGCTGGTGTGGGCTGCAGAGGCAGCCTGTGATCACGTGGGCCCCCTCATTAGGCTCATATAATATTCACTGCATCCCCTGTCCATCACCTCAGTGCTGAAGCCAGCTCTGAAAGGTGGGCAGGAGGAGCAGCTCATATTACGGGAGCCTAATGACTCCCCAACCTGGATATGGCCCCCACCCCCCCTGGTCACGGGATATGCCCCTCTGCTGCCGCACACACAAAAATAATAATCAATGTAACTCGCCATCCATAGCTCCCTGGTCCCAGGACAGCGGTGTCTGATGAAGTGACTAGCACACCACAGTGACTTCATCGCTGTGAGCCCCAGTTACACTGTTTATTATTTTTGTTTGTGGGGCATACACTGTAATGGGGGTCATATCCAGAATGGTGGACGTGGGGGGAGGGGGGTCTTTATACCAGCAGGATGAGGGCTCTATCCAGGGTAGGGGGCTATATACCAGCAAGATGAGGGGGAGGGGAATTATTTGCCCTGATTGTGAGACAGACCCAATTTAACATTTAAAGAGGACCTGTCACCAAAGCAGGCATGGTGATCTAATTACAGCACTGGATGCAGCATGTCTGCAGCATTCAGACAAGGAGTCACCCAGCACTTGAGCAGCCCTGTACCCCGAGATAATACACTTAGAAAACTTACATGCTACAGCCACTAAGGAGGTGGCTAGGGGATGCAGCCAAGGGCAGATTCACACCCCCTGCCTGTGTAATCTGCCCACCGCTGCCAATCATTCTCTCCCTGTCTGCAGCATTTAAACTGAGGTTTTTTTTTCTCTCCCATGTAGCCCCACCCCCTGAGGGGCAGAGCTACACGGGAGAGAAAAAAAAACTGTGTTTAAATGCTGCAGACAGGGAGAGAATGATTGGCAGCGGGGTGGGCAGATTACACAGGCAGGGGGTGTGAATCTGCCCTTGGTTGCAGCCCCTAGCCACCTCCTTAGTGGCTGTAGCATGTAAGTTTTCTAAGTGTATTATCTCGGGGTACAGGGCTGCTCAAGTGCTGGGGGACCCTTGTCTGCATGCTGCAGACATGCTGCATCCAGTGCTGTAATTAGATCACCATGCCTGCTTTGGTGACAGGTCCTCTTTAAGATTAATTTTTTCTTTTCCTTTACCAAATTTGGGGTGTGTCTTATAATTCGGTGCTCCTTATAAAGCGAAAAATATCTTATATGCGTATCTGTGTGTATATGTACTGTATTATAGATATATAAACTAAACACACACGCACTGAAACGTTTCCATCAGGAGCTATCTACTATTCTTGTGCTGTAAATGAAGTATTATTTATTCGAAAAAGGTGATGTTTCTTGGCGTCTGTCCTATGTGTACACTGGCACGGCCAATCAGATGAGATTTCGTGTACTCGTAGCCTGAGAACAGGTGCCGGATATATAGATGCTGCACTTACAATAGGAACAAAGCAAGTTGTGTAGGAGATTATCTGGGAATTGCTGGTTATTTTTCCTTCTAGAAATGTTCATTATTCCCCACTGGTGAAGACATATTACTTAGAGAAGTCTTTAGTTTGTTGCATGCTCTTGGCCACTGACTATTTTGATGGTGACGACTACAGCTACTTGCCTTACTTTTGTATGCTGGTCTGTAGGATGCACCAGTATGGGTGTGCATTACAGTCCTACCCGCATTATTTTGTTACATTTCTGACCTGCTGGATTTTTTTTTTTTTTTTAATTAAAACTCCTGTCAAGAATCCTAGACAAACTCCCAGATTCGTCGCTGCATTATTTTACCTTGGAAGAAACAAGGTCCAGCTCTCTGATAATGCCTCAGAGGACAAATCATGTCACTGCTAAAGCACACTTCATGGACATAAAAATCTTCCTGATTGGTACATGTTATTATTCCAAATAACATCCTTATCAACTTGGAACTATAAAAAATACAGACCTATTTCTGATGTGTCAGGCACCTTATCACTGTATTATCTTCACACACCAGAAACATCTTTTTTTTTTTTTTTTGTTATTGCTCTTAGCCAATATGGATGATGTTCGGAATTTTAACAAGGACCAATAAAGGATATTTTTATGTCCTCCTTGCTTTCGTTATTTTACCATATAGACTGTAAAAATCAGCCCACATTGTTTTTGGCAAAGAAAAACACTGAGGAAAAAAAAAGCTGCAAACCTCTGTGAATTATGACTATGGGAAACTCTGGGAAATCTGCTGCAAAAAACACTGTGAATCTGGAATATAAAGAGGTACATACAGCTATGCACAGTTTTCTAAGAATCACTACCTCTACATGTCTCACATCCAGTCCATTCCAATGTCAGTTGAATTCCTACCAAAGTACACCTCATTCTACTTAATGTGCTTCTGATTAGGTGATCACCTGAACCAAATCTTATTTAACAAGGGAAAGTATAAAAAACACTGCTGTGGTCTTCACAATCCTCTTGCAATAGGACAGGCTGGATGGCAGAACAAGTCCTAGGAATAGCGCAAAAGTAATTTGAATTAAAAAATAACTTTTAACCATGCCAAAGGAGTTGAAAAGAAAAGTCTTGAGTGAAGAAATAACGGCGCAATTCTGGCTTTACTAGCAGAGGGATATAGTGAGCCTCATGCTGCTTCCATCCTTAAAATTTCGAAGATGGCAGTCCATTACAACAAGGTCAAGCAGCAGACATTGGAGACAACAAAGCTGCAGACTGTCACAGGGCGAAAGCGACTCTCCACTGACCGGGATGACTGTCTTTTTATTCGAATGTCACTCAGAAAACTGTAGGATACATCAAGTGACCTACAAAAGGAATGACAAATGGCAGCTGGGGTGAAGTGCATGGCAAGAACAGTTTGTTACAGGCTCCTAGAGGCAGGGCTCAAGTCATGTAAAGCTAGAAAAAAAGCCTTTCATCAACGAGAAGTAAAGGAGAGCCAGACTGAAGTTTTCCAAAGACCATAAGGATTGTACCATACAAGACTGGAGGTAATCTTCTCTGATGAGTCTAATTTTCAACTTTGCCCAACGCCTGGTTGTTTAATGGTTAGATGGAGACCTGAAGAGGCGTACAAGCCACAGTGTCTTGCACCCGTTGTGAAATTTGGTGGAGGATTGATGATGATCTGGGGATGTTTCAGCAAGGCTGGAATTGGGCAGATTAATATTTATGAAGCATGTATGAATCAATCCCACATACAAGGTTATCCTTGAAAAACACTTGCTTCCTTCTGCTTAGGCAATGTTCCCCAGCTCTGAGGACTGTTTTTTCCAGCAGGACAATGCCCCATGCCACACAGGTAGGTCAATCAATGTATGGATGAAGGAGCACCACATCAAGACCTTGTCATGGTCAGCCCAATCTCCAGGCCTGAACCCCATTGAAAACCTCTGGAATGTAATCAAGAGGAAGATGGACAAGCCATCAAACAAAGAACTACTAAAATATTTGTCAGGAGTGGCATAAAGTCACCCAAAAGCAGTGTGAAAGACTGGTGGAAAGCATGGCAAGACACATGAAAGCTGTCATTAAAAATCATGGTTTTTCCACCAAATATTGATCACTGAACTCTTCCTGAGTTAAAACATCAGTATTGTTGTTTCTAAATGAATATGTACTTGTTTTCTTTGCATTATTTGAGGTCTGAAAGCATTGTTCCTTTTTTATTATTTTGACGATTTCTCATTTGCTGCAACTACAAAGATTTTAGCTTTGAATTTCGGAGACATGTTGTCAGTAGTTTGAGTAAAAGCACAATGTACATTATACTCAAAAATATACCTATAAAGAGAAAAGGGAAACTGAAAATTTTGCAGTGGTCTCTTAATTTTTGCCAGAGCTATATATAGATTGGTGTTTCATACTCCTGTCTCAGTCCAAAGTTGTTGTTATAATATAAAGTCACCAGGAGTAGAATGTCCTAATTTTATTAGGACATTCGAGCGTCAGAATAAGATTGTTGTGGCCCTGCACTGTCAATGCGTTGAAGACACATTGTTGCCTCTCAAGTTCTATAGAGAAATTGATAGGAAAAATAAATCACCGACCCCCACACTGACAACAATCAACTCGAGTATGTAGAATTTACTGTCAAAATATTACTGTTACAGCATATTCAGAAGAAATGACACTAAAATTGCACCAAAATACTGTTAATTCAGCTTAATAAAAGGGGTTATTAAAAAATTTGGTGTTTGCTTCATATATAACCGGTGAAACCTACATATGATAACCAGTGCAGAAAACATATGTGATCATTATGTAATTACTGTGTTTGTGATACAGGTATTGCATTCCTGCTGAGGAAGAGAGCAAACTTGACAAAGTGGTACATACTCTACTTCAAGCCAATGGTACTCCGGGTCTTCAAATGCTTGAAAGCAATGTCATGGTAAGTACAGGCTGTGCCGGACCAGATACAAATCTCTCTCTTACTCTCTCCCTCTCTCTATCTTTCTCTCATACATACAAACATGTCAAACGTGTGTGTATACATGTCACACACGCGTGCACATATATACATATATATATATTATAAAATATATATATATAAAATATATGTGTTACAAGCATGGTGTATATGTGAGTTATACATATTTACTCAAATATATATATATACATACAATGTAGTGTGTTTTGGATACTCCTGCTAATATGTTTCCTCCTTCAGATCTCCCCAGAGGTGCTGTGCAAGGAGGGGATCAAGGTGCATCGTACTGTACAGCAGTGTGGCCAGTTTGTCGTCTGCTTCCCAGGATCCTTTGTGTCAAAAGTGTGCTGTGGCTACAGTGTTTCTGAAACTGTGCACTTTGCTACCACCCAGTGGACAAGCATGGGCTTCAAAACTGCCATGGTATACACCAATGCTTTTTCTCTATCCAAATCATTATGGTATAGTGGGTATTTAGTAATAAAGAACTTTCCACTAGAATGCAATAAAATTTACAAAAGACGACTTGTGATTCACAAAACGTCTCCTATTACTGCATTACAGCAATTACCAGCACTCGCAAATAAATGGTGCTCAGTTAAGGTATTAACCCACAGTCTAATGTAATAAGAACGTGGCACATCAAAAAGTAATCCTGAAAAAAGTTTTCATTCTTTTAATCCATGTTGGCTGTATATTACACTAACCTGGGTTGGTGGCAAAGCAGTAAGCACACCGGCAACAGCTGTAATAATTTCAGGGTATAAAGGAATTGCCTTATGCACTGTCAGTTTTGATGAATGGTTGAACTCATCTACTTCTTTGAGAGCAAGTGAAGAATGTTGCTGAAATATGGTCAATCTGTTTGCTGTAGGAGTGTAATCTTTTCCCCTGCGACAACGTTTACCCTGCTCCATGTTGTCTTCATCTGAGGAGGCTGAAGATATGGCCACAGTAGCACTGGCTGGATCCAAGTCCTCTTGCTCTTGGCAGTCTTGTAGTCAATCATCCTAACTGGTACCTCAGTCAGAACTTTTTCCTTTTGTAAGCTGTTGATCATCCAGCAATATACAATGACTTGGATCCGCATAAATAGCTGCTAGAAGAATTGTAATAGCAGTGTCTGTTTCAGTGAAACAGGAATGCCATCTGCGATTAAACCACCTAGTTGGGACAAAACAGCAAGTTCCTCCACTCCTTTATAATAATTCCAGGAGTTACGGTAATTCTTCAGCTTGTAAATTTTGTCACTGTTAATGGGTGATTAAACAATTCCTTCAATTAAGCCACCTTCATTTAGTGTTACTTGAGGGTTAGCCATGTCTACGAGAGAGAATTTCAGTTCAAGCAATCGCTCAATCTTTTAATAGTTACTACCCCACCAAATGGCTTATTGTACAATTGTCCCTTTACCAGCACATCTCTCAACTAAAAGCCTAGATCATTAGGTCAGGAGTATAACAGATATTTATAGTATATTTCATAACTTCCACAAATTCTTATGAAAAAATATTGTACTACTATACCCAATTTATTACATATTCTAGGAGTCGAAGTCAGTCCATTTTATTCCAACTACCAGTCCACCATAATCGTCCCAACTCAGACTTCACAACTCTGACTCAGACTCCGGGGCACTGGTTATTACCACATAGTGACATGTTTGCAAAATTTGACTTCGTCACAAAGGTTTTATTGTAGCCATCTACCGTAGTTATGTACAGATGGAGTCTAGACCTATAGTCATGGCCGAAAGTGTTGGCAAAATATTCCAAAAAATGAAGTATTTCTCTCTGAAAATTATTGCCTTTACACTTGTTTTGTCACACACATTGTTTTCCTTTGTATGTATTGGTACAGCACAAAAAAATTAAAAAAAAAAAAAGTGAAATTGAACATAATTTCACACACAGGAGCAAGATATAGTTGTTAGCATTTTTCCAAAATAGTGGGGAAACAACTTTTTTCGTGTGATACTCATTCAAACTCACTTGAGGAAAGTAACAGGTGTGGCCAATATGAAAATCACACCTGAAACCTGATAATAAGGGGAGAAGGTGACTCATGCTTTGCATTGTGTATCTGTGTGTACCACACCAAGCATGAAGAACAGAAATAGAAGAGAACTGTTTGAGGATTTGAAAACCAAAATTGATGGAAAATATCAACCGTCTCAAGGTTACAAGTCCATCTCCAGAGATCTTGATGTTCCTTTGTCCACTGAGTGCAACATAATCAAGAAGTTTACAATCTATGACACTGTATCTAATCTCCCTTGACGTGAATGGCGTCACACATCAAGGGGTCTGCTCCCTCCTGTTAGTAGGAGCCAGCCTCCTCATAATAAAGCACAACATTCTACTGTTTATCGAAAACAAAATGAGGCTTACAAAGAAAAGAACACAGTGCTTACAGTCAAATATGGTGGAGGTTCAAAGATGTTTTGGGGTTGTCTTGACTGTGTGCAAGGCATCATGAAATATGAAGATTACCAAAAGCTTTTGAGTTGCAATGTAGCGCCCAATGCCAGAAGGCTGGGTTTGCATCCTAGGTCATGGGTCTTCGAGCAGGACAATGACCCCAAACATATTTCTAGAAACCCCCAGAAATTTATGGAAACAAATCGTTGTAGATTGGCCAGCAATGAGTCTGTATCTAAATCTCATTGAACATGTGTGAAAAGATCTAAAAATTGCTATTGGGAGAAGGCAGCCTTCAGATATGAGAGACTTGGAGTAGTTTGCAAAAAAAAGTTTTGTTTAATGGATGTGCAACCAAATCCTAAGTAGGAGGTGTTAAAAAAAATTTTGTTCAGCCTATTTTGGAACTTTTGTGTGAAATGATACTCAATTTGCCTTATTTTTTTGTGAGCATTGTTCCTTCCAATACATCCAAAAGAAAATAATAATTTGTATAACAAATCACGTGTAATTACAATCCCTTTCTGGGAGAAATGCATAATTTTTCTGGAACTCCTATTTCAGTCATTTAAAAGTCTATATTTACTGAGTACTAGTGATGGGCGAACCCAAACGATAAAGTTTGGGGTCTGTACCAAACACCAAGTGTTCAGGCACAGACCCTGAACATGGACTTCCCTTAGAAGTCTGTTGCTGTTTTGGGTTTGGCAGGGAGGGCTGTAAAAACATGCAAAACAGTGATTACAAAACAGCATAATACTTACCAAGGACCGGGAGTTGTACTTCCGGGCCGCTCATTAACTTCTGGTTAGTTCAATGGATTCAGCCAATCACAGACTGCCCACTCTGTTACAGCATCTGTGATTGGCTGTTGCACCCCCACCACTGTGCCGGCGTCTTTGGTTGCTTTTGACAATGAACCTGCCGTCATAGGGGGTTTAAAAATAAATAATTAAAATATGTGTAAAGCTTCTATATGTTTTTGATTTTCAGTGCAGATAAAGCGAACACCTACGGGCATTCATTAGAATCGCCAATTCCTGGCGCTTTACCCGGCTCTTCCCAATAACCCCGTGTCGTAGCATCAGGGTGATAGAAGGGGTTAATAAATAACCAGAAAGTTAATAATAATAATAATAATAATTAATTATTATTATTCATGTATAATGTAATGATTGGGACCCGGAAGTAGTGTGACCGGAGACTCTGTAAATATAATGCTTCCGCTTTAATCCCCATTTTGCTTATCTTTTACAGCCCCCCTAGCCATGATTTTATAACTTTAAGGTTCAGGGTTCGGGTTCAAGTTTGGGTCAAGTCTTTTCCCGAACCTGGACTGTAAAAAAAAAAAAAAAAAAAAGCCTCCAAATGTATGAAATGCTACAAGGCACTCCCAAGTAGATCCTCAAGTGAATGTTTTATGTACAGTAGTTTCCAGTGTACAGAATGTGGATAACACTTCTCCTTCATCAACTCCATGTGCTGGAGCGTGCTGGGCTGCTTAGGTGCATGGCGTCAGGTGCACTTAGCAGTGTCCACTGCATTGGTGGCTGTCATGCTCCCAGGCAGCCCAACGTGGAATTGATGAAAGTCTACTCTTGAGCTAAATGTTTTCTACATTCTTGTACACTGGAAACTGCTGTAAATAAAACATTCACTTGAGGATCTACTTGGGGAGTGCCTTGTGAAATTTCATATATCTGAAGGACCAGGATCTTACCAGAGCACCCCTCTCCCAAATTAGCAGGAAGTGCCGTATTTTCCATCATTGTAAAAAAATAAATAAGTCCTGCCTAATCTGCGAGGTTGCCCATCTCTCACTACAGATTTACCAAAAACCTGCTTACAGATTCCTTTTAAACTCAAAGGCCGAGGAGAAAACCCGGTAAAATTATGCAAGTAAAATCTAATCGTCAAAAACTGCAATAGCACTTTTTTGATTCAATATATCTTTTTTTTTTTTTCTTTTCTTTATTGAAAAACCAGGAAATGAAACGTCGACACATAGCGAAGCCGTTCTCTATGGAGAAATTATTGTATCAGATTGCAACAGCTGAAGCTAAAAAGGAGAACAGCCCAACTCTGAGCATCATTTCTTCACTGCTCGGAGAGCTCAGGTAATGTAGAGGATGTATGGATGCCATCGTGGCTGTGCCACTCTACGTGGAGTTCACCAAGTTCTATCCAATAAAATGAAAAATTCAGCTGGGGCTACATGTTCATCAATGTCATTTACACTGCTTTGAAAAAATATTCCATATTTTTTACGTTACACCCACAAACTTATGACATTTCATATGATATACCAATACTAGGTAGCAAGTATTTGTGAAATGTAAAGGAAATTATGCATGGTTTTCTTAATATTGTAAAAATCTAAATCTGAAAGTGATTTGTACATTTGTATTTAGCCCCCATGAGTCAATACTTTGTAGGACCACCTCTGCAATAACTGCCACAATGTATTTATGGGTATGTCTCTACCAGCAATTTTCATGTATTGCCCCAAATTCTCAATGATATTTAAGTCTGGACCATTCAAACACATGAATATGCTTTGATCTAAACCATCCATTGTAATTGTGCCAGTGTCATTAGGGTTGTTGTCCTGTTGGAAGGTGAACCTACACTCCAGTCTCAAGTCTTTTGCGACCGCTAACAGGTGTTTCTCCAGGATTTCTCTATATTTAGCTCCATCCATCTACCCATCATCTCAGACCAGCTTTCCTGCCTGTGCTGAAGAGAAGCATCCCCATGGCACACCAGAGTGATGTTTTCTGGGTGATGTGCAGTATTTGTTTTCTGCCACACATAGCATTTTGGATTAAGCCCAAAAAGTTTTACTTTTTGCTCATCTGATAAGAGCACTTTCAATCCCATACTGTGTTCTCTTCATGACTTCTTGCAAACTTCAAACAAGTCATCTTATTGTTTGATTTAAAAAATGTCTTTCTTCTTGCCACCCTTTCATAAAGGCCAGATTTGTGGAGTATATGACTTATAATTGTCCTATGGACATAATCTCTCACCTGAGCTGTAGATCTCTGCAGCTTCTCTAGTGTGACCATGGGCCTTTTGGCTTCGTCCCTAATTAGTGCTCTCCTTCTTTGGGATATTCGTTTAGGTGGACGGCCTTGTCTTGGTAGGTTTTCAGTTGTGCCATTCTCCTTCTATTTTTGAGATGTTCAAAGCTTGGGCTACTTTTTTTCTATAAGCTAACCCTGCTTTAGTCTTTTCCACAGCTTTATCTATGACCTGTCTGGTGTGTTCCTCGGTTTTCTTGATGCTGTTTGATCTCTGATGTTCTGAAACAAACCTTTGAGGCCTGCACAGAACAGCTGTGGTTATACTGACAATAAATTACACACAGATTCACTCAATTTACTAATTAGTTGCCTTCTGGAGGCAATTGGTCACTCAGGATTTTATCAGACTATAAAGGCCACTTTACACACACCAACTTATCTGTCCAACTTCTGACCAACTTGCTGGTTGCAGTGAAATCATGGACACATAGTTCCATTTTGTGACTGTGTACAATGGAACAATGTGTCCATGATTTCACTACAAAGTTGGTGTGTGTAAAGTGGCCTTTAGGGGCTGAATAAAAATGTCTCACAATTTTCAGATTTATGTTTTTCAAATATTTAGAAAACCCTGTATCATTTCCTTTTAACTTCACAAATACTTGATACTTTGTGTTGGTATATTACATAAAATCTCAATAAAATGCTTTTAAGTTTCTGGGTCTTACGTGAAAAATATGGAAAACTTGGGGGATATTAATACTTTTTCAAGGCACTAAGGCTGGCTTCACACCACGGCAAGGTCCAGTCCGGGGCTGTCTGGTGTAAACCAGACAGCCCCGGACCGGTTTTTGGCCCCATAGTAGCCTATGGGGCCGGATGGAGCCTGATGGCAGCTCTCTGCCATCCGGTTTCATCTCTGCGGTGGAATCCGGGAGAATTCGGATTATTCTCTCTGGACACAAAAATGTTGCTTGCAACATTTTTGTGTCCGTGGAGAAAAATCTCCCCAATTTGCCGGATCCCGGATTCGCCCGGATCCGGGGCAATCCGGCGCTCCCTAACATGGGAGCCTATGAGGCCGGATTGCCCCGGACACTGGCGGCTGCACGCCGCTGTTCTTTCAGGACCGCGGCTAGCTCCCTGCCAGCCGCAGTCCTAAATCATTAGCAGCTGCAGCTGCATGTGGCTGTACACAGGACCAGAGGGCACATTTGGCCCTCCTGTTCTGTGTGCTGATCAGGTCAGGGTCATCCTGGACAGCCCTGGACTGGATCACACCATGGTGTGAAGCCAGCCTAAATCTACTTGATGCTCATTTCTTTCCCTAGTATCAAGTATTTTCTTTACCATCACGTGAGTGAAATTTTGCATTTTGGGATATCTTGGTGAACTCCACTTAACATTGAATACTAGCCTTTTGCCTGGAGTTCTCTCTTTTGTACTCCCATCTATATCCACAGGAATGGATTTTCTGTCCCTTTTTTTCTTTTAAAATTGTTAGTTTTTGGTATATTTTTATGAAGGTAGGAGTGCTGTGTTCAAACCACTTTGCGGAGTGCACCGCATGTCCTTTTTGTAAGGAACTGGTTTTTTTTTTTTTTTAGATTCATACACTTTAACCCTCATCCTACCAACATTTACTATGCATTGTTTACCATCTGGGATCCGGAAGGGCTTTCAAGCTGTTTGGTCAATTTTATTTGCCCACCTGATTCAGAATGTCATCAATAACTCTATAAATAGTGAGACAGACTTTCTAATTACTGAATTCTGATGAAATAGTCATACCATGAGCTAATAAAAACTAATTAGGCTACATTGCACGACTTCCTTAGTACTTGAGTATGTCAGAGAATCAGTTGTGAGGCATAGTCACAGTAAATACTGGTCTGCCTTCTTTTTCTGACCACACAATAGAAACTGACTCATGGTTACTGCAATATGGACCAACAAAAATCCAGATGCCAATGAACGCCCTAATTTCATCACCATCCATAGGATTCCATTCACCATGTAGCTTTTCAGGATTACCTTCATTCAATGTCTTGATGTGTCTCTTGGCTTCTCGATTACTCTGCAGAACAATGTCATCAACCATTTATTTTGTGATGAAGAACTGAAATGCTTCAATCAGACTGTTTCCTTTGCTACAAGCCAAGGCAGTAATGCCTGGTACCTGGTGAATATCATCTGTTCACAGGCAGAAATAACACTAATGATTGACCATGTCAACTTTAAATTCAAATTATTGTTTTACAGCCGGGGAAAGCAGGAGAAGTTAGTTCCAACGTGATATAGAATAGATTTCATACCACAGTGAGCCATTAATTATAAAATAATCAACTACTTCCAAGACTTTTTGGACAAAAATCATTAAAACGTTCAAGTAATAAACCAGACAACTTAGAGTGTGAAAGAGCAGCATTGTCAGTCCGACGCAAATAAAAAGGCAACGGCGAACGGTACTCACCTTGGGGTCTTGGACTCCAGACAAACAACTTTATTCAAACTTCTATTCAAGGTCTGATTGAAAAAATAAACCACACACATGACATATGAGAGTCTAGTAAACAAACTCCTAAAACGCCAGAACGTCAAACTTAATAGCCCAAGAAGATATATACGACCGAACCCCATTTGGTGGGATTAAGGTTAACCCTGTGAGGTGGGGTTTTCAGTCTTTGGCAAAGGATTAGCTGTAACTTTTTTTCAACTGTTATTGGACAGCTTTTTTCAGATTTGTTATGCTTTTTAATTGAAGGCTGGCAAGACTCCACTTGTAAAAAAATAACTTTTGTCATTTTTGGCACTTTTTTACATTTTTTTTTTTTTTTTACACGAGCCATTTCAAAGTCTCGGTGCTAGCACAATATATCATAACCCTGCCATGCCTATGACTTGGTGCCCTGTTTAATACTGTTTTTCTTGTTTACTGTGTAGCGTCTTTCCATGAGGTGGTGCTTGACGATCGTTATCCGTAACTATACATTGGACTTGTATTTTTGCTGTGGAAATGACCTCTGGAGAGAGCTCAAATGGACTATTTTACCCTAAAGAGCATCTCCAAGAGAACTACATAATCTGAACCAGGAGTTGATTCAGTTTATGCACTAATCATGTGCAGAGCGGGTGGTCTACTGCACCCATATGTCTGCAGAGGGTCTTAGGAAATTAACCACAGATGTGATTTGATTTTTACTCTGTATGCCGTTTGGTTGCAATTTGGCTCCCTTTTAGGTGAAGTAGTTAGTTATTGTCACTTTTCACTCATTATAGAGCTCGCTGTAATGAGAGTTGAGTGATGATCTATGCAGTTTCTGACTTGCTCTGTCCTTTTGCAGGGATACAGAGTTGAGGCAGAGAAAAGAACTCTACGAGGCAGGTCTCCACTCGTCAGCACGCTACGGGAGCCATGACACCAGCAACTCATCCATGGATGGGAAGAAAAAGCCTCGGAAGTGGCTGCAGTTTGAAACGTCTGAGAGAAGATGCCAGATTTGCCAGCATTTGTGTTACCTGTCCATGGTGAGCTCCTGTGATAGTGATGTCTGTGCTTTGTCACTGTGTGTTCATCCTTCATCTTTAAGTGTCTCCTTGTTCGATCATTCATCCTGTAGATTGTTTATATCTGTTCAGTCCTTTGATATCCTTTATCTTTGCTGGTGCTAACATGGTCCTCTTGTCCCAACTTATGGTCACCGTGATAATGTTCCTATCCCAAGAGAACAGCTTTCCGGCTGAAATGGTGAAGCAATATCTTTCAGATTCCTGGCAGACGTACACACCATGTCACGATATGGGAACTTTTACATCTATTTTGTAACTGTTACCAGACACCTTCTCTATTTGGACCAACTTGTATTTTAGGTACAGTGGCCCTTTGAACATTGGTTTCCATTCTGGATGTCCATCTACGGCCTGTCTTACCTTACTGTTGGTACAAAGGGACTCAAATTACTGAGTTTGTTACTGGCACAAAGGCAACTTCTTCATATTGTATCATTCATTAGAGCAATGTGCACTAGCGGGCATCCTCCAGTACGTAATATAATTACTGCGTACAATCACTATTTAACCTCCACCCCAATGAGATTATGTAGCTGTGTTTCAGTACCGCCTCCATTTCCTGCTTGATGCTGACAGAATCTCGTTCTTGCCTAATTTGATCTTCCTCTTTATTTTCTTTTAGGTAGTGCAAGAAAATGAGAATGTCGTGTTTTGCCTGGAGTGTGCGCTGCGTCACGTGGAGAAGCAGAAGTCGTGTCGAGGGTTAAAGTTGATGTATCGTTATGATGAGGTTTGTAGAATTGGAATTTTCTGTTTATATAGATCGAAAATCCAGGTTTCCCTTGTACAAAAATTAGTCCCCAGTTGCATGTGAAGCCTGGTTAGGCACATAGAGAGGTGAATCAGTAGAGTTAGTGTTCTTCCATTGAGGTCTCCTTGTCGCTGATTAACAGCTTATTTTCTAATCAAAAATAAAGTCAAAGGGAACCTGTCACGTATAGGTAAATAATGTATGTCACCTCTGGCATCCTTACTGGAACAGTGGCTACAGGGAAAAAATTAAGTCATATTTTCCATGCAGCTGCCCTTTTCCAGTCATAGTTATGGTGCAAGGATCTTCTACAGCATAGTCACCAAATAGTAAGCATTTACTGTAACCACTCCCTGTGGTTAATTGTAAGGAGGACGTGTGGCACACAGTTAGTGTTATAATAATTACTTCTGAGCACCATTATCAAGTACAATACTTCGGCACACAAAAAAGCGAGATCAAGAAAATGTTGCAATATGGTGTGATGAGTTTTATTAAATCACTCCAAAGTAAATCCAAGAAGGTTGTATTTAAATAAGAACGTTGTGTTAACGTTTCAGTTCACAACTCGAACCTTTTTCAAAACTTATCTACAAAGTTGAACAAAGGGTACAGTATCAGACACAGCAAGTTATCCGTACTGATATTACATAAACAGTGAAAAAAATAAACCTCAATCGGCATGACTATTCAATGTACCATATCAATACAACAATACACCCATTATAGAACTATAGTAATTCACATCTTAGTAAGCAGATGGTGAAGCCCACTGTCCCTAAATAGGCTTTGTATATTTTATTATATACCTATCTACACATGTGCACCATCTTGGTATAAAGAAACAAAAGATTACCTATGGTAAGGGTTAATCGAGCAAGCAGAGTATTATTCACTGTGGAGGAAACCACTTAGTGCAGAATCTATGAGAGATCATTATATTGTTATATTAGTATATAGGAACCATATGTTAACTCCTAATCCCATTTGGGTAATCTGCATGCAAAAATCAATCCATAAAGTAAATGAATTAACATATTATAGAGGAGAAGGAAGATACTTATATAATAGAAATAAGGGGCCTTTATCGTTATATAGAATTAATGGGTGTATTGTTGTATTGATATGATACATTGAATAGTCATGCCAAATGATGTTTATTTTTTTCACTGTTTATGTAATATCAGTATGGATAACTTGCTTTGTCTGATATTGTTCAACTTTGTAGATAAGTTTTTAAGAAGGTTCGAGTTGTGAACCGAAACGTTAACACAACGCTCTTATTTAAATACGACCTTCTTGGATTTACTTTGGAGTGATTTAATAAAACTCATCACACCATATTGCAACATTTTCTTGATCTCGCTTTTTTGTGTGCCGAAGTATTGTACTTGATAATACACTCCCTGTGGTTACAGGGAAAATGAAACATAATTTTCTCCCTGCAGCCGTGCTTCCATTTAAATAGGATTTAAACACTATTTACCTGCAGATTACTACAATATTGCATTTCAGGATGCGTCAGGTTCCCTTTAAGTATCTCAAATTTTTTGTGTGTGTAGTAATATTGGAATTCTTGTGTTCATTAATTACAGAGTGCTACTGGCCATGACATTCATCCACCTACACAATCATTTAATACTATAGCATTACTGATGTATGTAAAGCACTGTGTAATTAATGGCTACATAAGTGAATAATTTATATTTTTCTGGTGTAATATGCTATTATTTTTACTTTTATTTTTTCTTACGTAATTCTGATACATAAAGCACGACTCGTTAGATTTTTTTTTTTTTATTATAAAATTTTACTGTTGTAGTGGCATCACTAATGCATGTTCCCTGTCCCTAGTAAAATACTTAGCAGCCACTATCAATCATTTGTTATCGCCACCACTCAGGTCCTGTTCTGCGATCTTCAACCTGACTGGAAGTCACAACTCTCAGTGCAAGTCTATGGCTTTCATAAACTTACATTGAGAAGTGAGTGATCTGACAGATGACAAACTACAGAAAACGACCACATCGGTGTCGAGAACAGATGATGATGCCGGCTGATAAGTATATTACTAGGGGCAGAGAACTTACCACTTTGGTGATTTTTTTTACATCACCAGAGTGTTGCTTTAAGGGGTTTTCTCACAGAACACATTTAATACCTATACATGATAAATGTCTGATCACTGGGGGCCCCATCACTGTAACTCCAATTGATCCATAGAACAGGAGGCCTGAGCCCCCACATTCCTCCTCATTGCACCCAGTACAGTGAGAAGGTGCTGAAGTGGAGCAGTGGTGTCAGCTGATTACAGCACTGGGTCTAATAGAAAACGTCTTTAACAAGGATTTGTCATCTTAATAAAGGAGATCATCACTTAATGATCACTGGGATCTGACCTCCAGTAATCTCACTGATCCTGACAATGAAGGGCTGCATTGCCATCATATTGCCATAGGAAGAGTGAAGAAAGCATTTGTTGCAGGTCTCTTAAAGCATCAATTAAGAGCAACAAAATCCATAGGAAAACTGCAAAACAAAATTACTGGTATGAACATAGCCTTAGATTGGCTATGGAGCGAACAAGTGACGAAGGGCTGATGGTCACTGTGCTAGCTCAATCTCACATTTGTGGGTGTTGTAGAAAGTGCATGGTGCAGCCCTCTTGGCTGTTTCCAGATTCCCGACCTTATGTAACTGGCACATAGAGGCGAGCCCTCGTGGACAGGGTCCCTGCCCCTCCTGTACCTGTACGTCCTGATCGCCTAGATTTAGTGTACTTGTTCTTGTCTCCCTCATCCTCATGTAAAGCGCCATGGAACCCAATGGCGCTATATAAATAAATAATAATAATAATAATAGAGGCAGATATATTTCCTTTTCAGCCTTTATGGCTGAGTTGGGAATACCCCTTTAAGATGTATTGCCAACTTCAAATAGTTTTCTGTATCTCTAGAACACTGCAATTAAAAGACCTCTCATTAGGACAGTATGGAAGGTTAACTGATTTTAATCTGCACTCAGGCTTTGCAAAGCAGCCAACATATGTGAGATAAGGCATTCTAGTCCAGTGCTATAATTTATCTACGAACAAGAATGGTTCGCAGCACCTATCCTAAGGCAGTCAGAGTACCAAGTTCTAAGGGCACCATTCTCCCAAGACGTCCGCTTGGTATAATCCCATACAGGAATGAACTAATATTGACAGCATCTAGATGTGGTGAGAAAGGTCAAGGTGACTCCTTTATTCTGCCATGAAGTGACGTTTCGACCCTAAGCAATGCTTGATAAATACCCTCTTATGGTTGAAACGACGCTCTATGTCAGAATAAAGGAGTCATCTTGACCCTTTTCACTGCATCTGGGTGCTGTCAAGAATGATTCACCTGTATCTATTCAAAGCTTCTGATAGGCAAGAAAGACATTAGGGTCCCTTAAGGGTACCGTCACACTTGGCGACGCACCAGCGATCCCGACAGCGATCCGACTTGGCCGGGATCACTTGTGCGTCGCTACGTGATCGCTGGTGAGATGTCAAACAGTCAGATCTCACCAGCGATGCAGTAACGATACGGCAGTCATTGAGACCCTGTCACTCTCAGGCGTAGTATTGAGATCGTTGGTCGTTGTCACTGTCAAACACAGCGATGCATGCTGCCCAGCGGGAGACCGACCACCAAAAAAATGGTCCAGAATGGTTTGTAACTAGCAGTGATCTCACAGCAGGGGCCTGGTCACTGCTAAGTGTCACACATAGCGAGATCGCTATTGCGTAACAAAATTTGTGACTCAGCAGCGATCTCTCGCTTAGTGTGACGGGGGCTTCAGGCTGAATTTCCTCTGTAATAAGGTTGTGAATCGCTGTTCTATAGATACTTGTGTGGAACTCTACAGTTGACCACAAGGTGGCACAAATCCTATAGACTTTTTTTCCACCTCAAGGTAGAATGAGCACAGTTATCGACACAGGCATGCTAGTGCATCTCAATGAATTAGAATATCATCACAAAGTTAATTTTTTTCAGTAATTCAATACAAAAAGTGAACATGTAAATAATAAAAGGAGCGCTAATGGTGAATGGACCTGGGTTATAGGCGGTAGAAGGGGGGCTGATGAAACACTCACCTGGGCTAGTTGTGCATTGGCCCTACACAACAAGGGTGAGAGCCTCCAGGTGAGAGCCTTGGACCGGATCACTGCTGTGAAGCCGCTTCCTGAATCTCCGTCGGCTGCGGTCACGTGATCCGAGGCATGTGACTGACGTAGCCGTTCCTAAGACGTCACGGCAAGTCCTTTGCGAAGTTAAGCCTAGAGTAGCTTCCATCGCTCTCCAGAAAAGGGATTTAGATACCAACAAGTGAAATCAGCGGTATTAAGCTGATTAGCGCTTCCTTAATACCGCTCATTTTGTTTGTTGGTAATGCAGGAAGTGAAATGCATGTATTACATAGTCATTAATGAGTGTTCTATTTCAAGTGTTTATTTATGTTAATGTTGATTATGGCTTACAGCCAATGAAAACCCAAAAGGTCATTTTCTCTGTCGCCTCATTGGGGGACACAGGACGATGTGCTATGTCCCCCAATTAGAGGCTAAGAGAAAGAGAATTTACGGTGAGTACACAAAATTCTACTTATTTCAGAGAATTAAAGTAGGGAGGATGGAGGGTTAAAAACCACACTGCCATATTCCATGAGACATCAAAGCGTGAATATAATATTGATTTATTAGACAAAGTGTTTTAGGGCTCTCAGAAACGCCCTGAAACATGGCAATATTACATTGAATTTTGATATTCTAATTCCTTGAGATGCGCTAGTAGATACCCATCCTGATGGGAGGAGAACGTCCAGCCGGCTACTAAAATACTTTTTTGTGACTGTCACAAAATATATAGAAAACCTTACCTTATTATCATGAAACAGTATGCGATTTTGACAAGTATCCAAGTCAGAATGAGCGGATGATTTCATGATGGATTATTTGATCGTTTCGATTCTTTCTCCTATTCTAGAGCTGCTGTTCTTGACATTTATGCGATTGCCTGTTTTGTAATTACTTTCCCTTTACTTTCAGGAACAAATAATAAGTCTTGTCAATCAGATCTGTGGGAAGGTGACTGGTAAAAACAACAACATTGAGAACTGTCCGGTTAAAACTACACCAAAAAGGGGACCAAGGAAGAGAGCCACACTGGATGTGCCATGCTCCAGACTTTCATCCATCAGTTTGTCCAAAAGTGCTACAAATTCCTCCTGAAGATGCCAACCCTCTCGGTTCTCTGATCATATAAATATATATATAAATATATATTTTTATTTTGTAATTCTACCATAGTTTGGAGTACTTGCTGTAGAATGCAGGCTGTCTTTGCACTAGCTCTATGAAGATTTTTTTTTGTTGTTTTTGTTCCTTCTGGTTTTTAGAGAAGTGACTTTGTTTTTAGCATTAAACTGTTGATTTTCTTTGTTTTCTATGTAGACGCTGCAGTCAGACTTTCTCCACTGCAGTCTAGTCACTGTTTTATGGCAGTCTAAGAGGGGGGGCAGTCTGTGTTTTTTGATTTTCGTTTTCTTTTCCTGCCGCCCCATAGACTGAATTACATACAGAAAGCCTTTTCTTGACAACCATGTGCGAAAAAGGCGCTTAAAACCTTTTGATAAGTTTTAAGGTGTTTCTTTTTGTTTTCCTTTTGTATTTCTTTATCCAGTCGAGAGAGCAGTTTTTTTCTAGAAAAACAAAAAAACAAAAACGAAACTTGAACAAAATCTGCTTTTTCTTGGCTACGTCTCATTCTGTCTCGTGCAAGATGAGTTTTGTAATTTTTTTTTTTAATTGGGGTTTTAACTATAGTAACTTAAAAGGTGAAAAAAAAAACAACAAAACACAAAAAAACAAAACAACGGAGGAACGTTTGGCAGCTGATGGACTTTTTTTCAAACAAAAACCAGAGGCAGAATGCTGAGACTTGGAAATGGTTCTCTGTTACCAGCACATTTCTATGCATCAGTTAAAGGAGAAGAGGCAAATGAACTCAAGCAATGCCTTCCTGGCAAAAGTCACGTGGGGGGTGGGGGACTATAAACTGTGCCTGATTTCTTAAGGAATCCATTCTGTTATTTTTTTGGTGCTGTTGGCTACTTTATCAAAAAATGTAAAAAAAAAATGTAAAAAAAAAAACTTCAATAGCATCCTTTGGAAAAGAAAAGGAAAAATGAATTTAAAGTATAAATATATATATATATATAAATGGTTGAAGCCAAAAGTGCTTCTATGTCATAGACGTGCAATCTTTCTAACATTCCATTTCATTCCACTGCTATATCTCGACACATCACACAATCAGCATTAATATGTATGTACATTGTTTTATGTTCCAGCCCCGCGCTCTGTCATTGTGTTCCCGCGACAGAGATGAAATTGCTTCATCGAACACCTTCTAGAGCCACTTGGGTCGGATTTTTTTTTTTTTTTCCCCTCTTTTTTTCCTTTATAATTATTATTTTTTGTTTGTTTTGTTCTGTCGTGAATGTGAAACAAATTTCCTCATTGTCTTATATATTTTCTCTTCTTTGTTAGTTCTGTGTTTGCAAACAACAGAAAACAAATTACAAATCACAACCTTTTTTTTTTTTTGTACATATGCTTGTAAATTGATTAAAATACTTGAGCCTTCTTTTGGGGATTGGGGTGGACAGGGGACGGTGAGAAGAAAAGGAAAGATGAAGAAAAAGCCTTACATTTCAGTTTCTTCATCAGATGGTCTGGATGCTTACAGGGTTATTCTTGTAACATATATAAGTGCTGCTTACATCACTGAACAACTAAAAAGAAATAATGGCGTCATTTTTGCCCCCTTTTTTTTCTGGTTGTTTGTTTGTGTGGGACTAAAGTATAAAAAAAAAAGGGAAATAGTTTTCACAAAATTGTTCTTTGTTTCATGATTTGAAAGAAATCCGAAAAACCGTAGCTAGCCATATTGCACTGAACTCGCCAGTGGTGACTATTGGGAGAGTGTCCTTTTAATACAATTTGTTGGTTGTTGTTGCAGAAGACTGAACTGTTTTTGAATATTTAACAATAACATAAACTGAGTCAAGTGTTTTCCAATGTGGTTGTCCAGTTTTATGGCCTTGCTGTGTGCTTTTTTCCCTCGACAGTAAACTTCTATGACTACGGCTTACAGGTTGACATTTAATTTATTAGCACTGCTCTGCTCTCTTTCCTTGTGACGGGAAAGACTCCATGTTGTTTATTGCCAGTTTTGTTTACTTTTCAGGTTTGTACAACAAGGTTTATTAATAAATAAGACAAATTTTTTTGAGACGTGTTTCGATTCTTTTTCCGAGTTGCCAATGTTTTTTGATCTTAGGTCATGCTTGTGAATGACCTTAATACATAAAACCTTATGGCTCATGTACACAATCAAGCCAAAGCTAGAGGAGTGTAGATACTAGGAAGAGAGGACAGCACCCACACGGTGATAAAGCTGGGAATGGGCACAAAGTATTCAAAATTGGTATGTTTTGTGTAGAGGACACAACCAGGCGAAAACAATGGATTTTTGTTCTGGCATAAACAATCCAATCACTTGATAAATGAGAAACATTTTGCTTATTTGTGATTGCTGGCATGTCTGCACTGCCTGCTTTGATAAATATGGATACTGCACATACAGTTGAAACCAGAAGTTTACATACACTATATAAAAAGACGCATATGTGTATGTAAACTTTTGACTTTGCAGAAAGTAATAAAAATGCCCTTAAACATGGTCTCTCTCTCATTATTCTGGCATTTGGCAAATATTAATTATGTTAATCCTAATTCACCTAAAATGTGAAAGATTTCATGTCAGATACTGAGAAAAACATGAATGTGACTTCTTGTATAGTGTATGTAAACTTCTGTTTTCAACTGTACATGCATACACACAATCATTGCACAACACATATACATACACACATACATATACACAGCACATATGTGCACACATGCATTTACAAAACTTGTACACATACATAAGCAGATATGCACACATAATTATACACAGATCACATGCATACAAATATATACACAGCACATGCACATATGTATACATACATACACATGAATGTATACACAGATCACATATGCATGTATGCACGAGCACATGTACACAGCACATGCATATGTGGCACCCCAAGGGTTAATGTGCCACAGTAACATCACACGGGTTCCCTCCCCCCAAACACGGACACTAGCACCTCTGGGCCAGGAGGGGAGCTAAACCAGGTCCCTTATATGCTCCAGGTCAAGAGGAAGTAGTTAATCTAGTCTAGAGGAGAGTTCTAGAGAGAAGTCCAGTACAAGGTAGTACTGTGAAGAGTCCAGTTCCTGGGAGAACTGAGGGAGACTGTAGTGTAAAGGAGCTGCGTCAGGCTTCTCTACAGTCCGCTCATCGATTCCAGGCCTACCCAGGGTCTGAGGGAAGGAGAACTGAAGATAAAGGAACACATCTGGGAGACTGAGTTCCATCACCACTCGCCCCAGAGGAGCGCACAGAACGGACACCGGATCCGAGACTGTGACTGACACACACAGCACAGTAAATCCAGGAATAGTGGAGTTTCTAGATCGACACTGTACCAGAGCAAAGCAACACGGTGGGGTCAGCAGCACACTGAAGACTCAAGTTGCCTAGCCAAGGGGTACCTGTGAGGAGAGAGACAGTGCCAGCAGCTCAGCTAGAAGCAACAGCAGGGCCACACACACACAGCGCAGCTGAGGACCCGGACAGGGTGGGGGCAACCCAGCCCCAGTACAGACTCTGTGGACAATAACCTGCTACAACATCTGCAGTAAAGCTTTGGAAAACTTCAGAAACGTGAGTGTGTGTTCCTTCAACCCGTCTCCACTATCAATCCCTTTATTACCACCCCTATCACATCCACCATAGACTCTAATTACCACTGCCCCGGGGAACCAGCCTCTACCTACGGAGAGCCGCTCCATCTAAGCTGCCCAACATCATCCCCGGAGGTTCTGCAGCAGCGGTGGTCCTATTACTGACCACACACCGTGGGTGGCGTCACGACAGACATCCCTTGTACATATCCCCTTTTACTTGCGGAACCCGGGGCACGGTCCGGACCAGGCCCTCCGTGACATCCCCAGCAGCAACCCGGTCCGGTACCGAGTACCCCGTCCCAGTGGACTCCACACATACATGTGTACGGAAGACATGCATATGCACACACATATACACACAGCACATACACATGCATGTATGCGCAGTATATATAAACATGCACATATGTATACACAATATATGCACCTACATTGTATACACAGCACATACATATGCACAGATGTATAGACAAATATATGTAGCAACAGGCCCCCTGGGCCAGTTTTCCACACTGTTTCAGCCTGCTCAGAGGAGATGGGAAGAGCAAGCAGCCTCCTGACCCTTTCTGCTGATGGGGCTTTGAATCCTCAGAATCAATCACAGGGTACACTGGGTTGCCCAAGGGCCAATCAGACTATGGCCATTCCAGATACTATAGTGCCTCTGGTTGGGCATGTCACGGGTTCAACTATGGACAGTATGGGACAATGTACATCTTGGGGATCCCCCCCCTGCCTCCCAGGCACCAGATAGAGGAGAGTGGGATGACCTTAGAGCTCGCATTTAAGCTATCCCTACCAAGGAAGAGATGGAAGGTTACCTTTTTAGAATTGAGTCCTCATTTAAAGCAGTGGCTGCCACGCTTAGGGATGAATTTCAACAATTAGCTGGCAGAGTTGAATCTAATGAATCCACCACTGCGGATTTGTCAAGTCACCTAGGGATCCTTGAACAACAAATCTTTACTCAAGCATCTAATTTTGACCATTTATTAGATCCAATGGAGGACTTAGAGAACCATGATAGACGGAATAATGTTGGGGTTGAATCTACTACTGCAATGGACTTGGACTCTACCTTCTGGGGGTTTCTCAACTCCATCCGAAATATGCCAGAGGGCACCCACTTGAATTCTATAGGGCTCACAGATCTTTGGGGCCTCCGCCACCAGAAGGTGTTAGGCCCAGAGACATTATTTGCAGAGTTCATCATTTTAGAGCCAAGGAGGACATTCTTGCAAGAGCCCGGATCTGTGAACCTCTATTGTTTCAAGGCAAACCCAATCCAGCTTATGTTGGGCATGTCTTGTCGTATGTTGCAAAAACACAGAGCTCTTCAACCATTGCTAGAGGCGCTCCGTGAGGGTAAAATCCAGTACTCCTGGGGCTTCCCCTTCCGCCTCCAGGTCCGCAGAGATGGTAAAACATTTTCTGTTTCTCATCCAAGAGACATACCGGTGTTCCTGGAGGGCCTTGGGATTCTTCCTACCAACATTGCTATCATGGAGTGGCCCAACCTGCCTGGAGAGGGAGGAAGGATCCAGGTTCCAAGAGATCAGTGGCCGTGGCGTCGAGGAAGGGGTGGGGGCACTAGAGGTTGGGGGCTGGGAGGATTGGCCCTAACCCATCTGGTAATGGTTGATTTCCATATCATTTCTATATTTAATATGGATGGGCGCTCATACTAATTGCGGCTTTTGGCAAGTTATTGTAAGCCACTGTTACACTGATTTTCTGTACTATTTCTATGTACAGAGCTACTGCTCATGTTTGGTACTACGTTCTTACTGCAGTTATTGTTGCTGTTCAGTTGATATGCTTTCTCAATAAATAGAGGCCTTGGTGTGGGGAAGCCATACTCTGCATAGGAAGGCCATACCCCAAGGGGGCTCCACACTCTGCAGGCAGGTGTGGATATAATAGAACCTACCCCACCTACTATACTGGCTCAGTGATCGGAATCAGTTGTTTTGTTCCTAGGAACATTTTTGTTTAATACTTTTTTTCTCTTTGCTATTTCGTTTCTGTCTTTACCTTCCCTCCTCCTCCTCCTTTGCTTCTTCCCTTACCCTATCTTTCTGGCCATACCCATTCACTCTTGGTTACCTCCCTAGGATATTGATTTCGGTCCACTGGACCTGGTAGCATCTTTGGGTGTCTCATGGCGTTCTCCACAACATGGCTATTCTGAAAATTGGTACCCTCAATGTGAGAGGCTTTAACACTCCCCAAAAATGTTCCCAAATCCTCTGACTTGCATAAGCGGCAGACTCAGACTTTACTACTCCAGGAGACTGACTTTAAAACTCGGGTCTATTCCGAACTTTAACAACAGATACTACCCGGTATGGTTGCACAGTACCCACTGTAAATCCAGAGTAACCTCACTCACACGTTAGTTGATTCCAGTCTTGACCCAGGGGGAGGTATATCTTAAGTTAAGCATTGCCAATTCTATTTTAACTGTGATTAATTGGTATTTACCCAACAGACACCAAACTAAGGTTGGCAGGGTGTTCTGGCCGCTTGCTGAATTTGCAGAGGGGACAACAATAATTGGAGGTGACCAACTTTACCCTGGAACCATCTATCGATTCCACCTCTTGGTGGAGGTGCAATTCCAGCCAAACGATTGAATGCATTCAAGCAGCTCCTCCATATTCTCCAACTCCTTGATGTCTGGCGGATACTTAACCCCCAAGGTAAAGATTATACCTATTATACGCATATACACAATTCCTACAGCCGCGTAGGCATGTTCCTGATGGGCCATAGTACCTTCTCATGGGATCCCTCTATTACAATTGGAGACTTATTTCTATCCGATCACACTCCGTTTTTGACACTAACAGTACCAGGTACTTTTCGAAGACCATGGACCTGGAGGCTCAAAAGTAACCTCATGAAGGACAATGTTTGCCTGATGGAGCTGAAAAGTGATAGTGAGATGTTTACCCAGGTCCATGAGCTTGACCCGACTCCACAGCCCTTCAAATGGAAAGCCCTAAAGTGTTGCTGGAGAGGCACTTAAATAAATCACGGGGCTTCGCTTAAAAGACTTTGGGAGAGAAGCTCTGTGACCTTTTCAGACCTAATTCATAGATTGGAGACCGCTCACAAACGGACATTGTCTTGACAGACATTAGAAGAGCTCACCCTGAAACGGAATGGCTTAAAGGAATATCAAATCAACAGTTTCAATGACAAGTCAGAAAGAACCAAAAGTTATTTTCGCAGGGTCCCTAATAAATGTGTTTGCCCTTTGGCACATTTGCTCCACCCCAGTGCGAATCACACTTATGTTTCCAAGATTAGATTGTCAGGTGGTAAGGACACCTATAATCCATCTGACATATTGGAGGTGTTCCGATCTTACTATGAGAATGTATATAACCTTAAAGGACAATTCTCAGATATGGCACCTAATGATCTCCTCGAGAAAATTCGGGAATACAGTAGATCCACAGCCATCCCTTCCCTTGGAGAGTTAGACATTGAGGCCCTTTAAGCTGAAATTTCTGACCACAAGATTCTGGCAGCCATTAAATCTACTTCAACGTCTAAATGTCCGGGATCGGATGGGTTTACTCCAATTTCTTATAAAACGCTTCAGACCCATTTGTTACCCCATATGCTAGCTACTTTTAATTCTATTTCTGATGACACTAATTTCGCCCCACAATCATTGGAGGCACATATAAGTATTTTGCCTAAATCCAAGCGGGACCAAACTTTGGCCACTAACTACAGGCATATCTCCTTGCTAAATATTGATATAAAGCTGTATTCAAAGATCTTCGTGGATCGATTGCCACGTCTGCTCCTTTCCATAATTCACATGGACCAGGTGGGCTTTGTCAAGGGCCTTTAGGCTAGGGATAATACAATTAAGACCTTCCTCGTGATTGATTGGGCTAGATCACATAATATCCCCTTTAGCCTATTGTCTGTTGATGCTGAGAAGGCCTTTGACAGGGTCCACTGGGGTTTCATGAGGGAGGCGCTAGTGCAGATTGGCTTGGGCCCCAGGTTTCCACAAAAGTATTTTCCCTCTATTATGCTCCATCGGCTAGGGTCTGAGTTAAGGGCACCCTGTCAGCCCCTTTCACTATTATAAATGGGACTAGACAGGGTTGCCCATTATACCCCCTCCTCTTTGTGGTAGTCATGGAACACCAGGCCTATGCCATTAGAGGAAACGATAACATACACGGATTACAGACAGAATTGTCCCATCATAAAACAGTGTTATTCGCTCATGACTTACTCCTTTTCATTTCTCAAATCGAGGCTCTTGACTCCGTCTATTTTGAAGGAGTTTGAGATTTTTGGCTCTTTGAGCAACTATAAAATAAATTTCTCTAAGGCTAGTTTCACACTGCAGTTTTTCCCTGATCAGGGTTCATCAGATTTTGTGTGCCAAAACCAGGAGTGTCTCCAAAACTCAGAAAAGGTGTCAGTCTTTCAATTATACTTTTTCTCTGCAAGTTTCACTCCTGGTTTTGGCACACAAAACCTGATGAACCCTGATCAGGGAAAAACTACAGTGTGAAACCAGCCTTAGTTAGAGGCCTTAAATGTTTCCCTGTCTACTAGGGACATTTTCTTTCTTGCAAACTAGCTTCACTTTCAAATCGAAGGCAGAAGCTATCAAATATTTGGAAATACATATTCCCTCTGACTTATCGAAACTTTACTTACTTTGCTCAATTACCAATCTCTACTATCCAAATTAGAAGCACAAATATCCTCCTATAGTACTCTCTGACTATCTTGAATGGGGAGGGTTAATGTTGTAAGGATCGACATCTTAGGCTGGCTTCACACTGCGGCGTGATACGGTTCGGGGCTGTCAGGGGTGACAGCCCCGGACCAGATTTTGGCCCATAGGATACTATGGGGCCGGATGGAGCCGGATGGCAGTTATTTGCCATCCGGCTGCTATCTCGCCGGATGAATCCAGGAGAAGTGGGATTTTTCTGCCAGATCCAAAAACGTTGCATGCAATGTTTTTGGATCCGGCACAAAAATCCCACTTCTCCCGGATTCATCCAGCGAGATGGCAGCCGGATGGCAGATAACTGCCATCCGGCTCCATCCGGCCCCATAGTATCCTATGGGCCAAAATCCGGTCCGGGGCTGTCACCCCTGACAGCCCCGGACTGGATCACGCCGCACTGTGAAGCCAGCCTTACCTCGATTTCTATACATTTTTCAGACCGTTCCCATACAACCCCGGCAGAGAATTCTCCTCTAAATTCTGTTCTATTGTAGGGAAGTTTGTACGGAAAGATGAGAGACCTAGAATAAGCATGAGGACCTTGATGGCCCCTGTAAAGTTGTTAGGAGTGGGTCTACCTGACTTTTACAATTGTTTTATAACTACTTCCATGGTTCGGCTAAATGACTGGCAATATAGATCTCATTCCAAGCAATGGATGGCCCTGGAACAGGAGGGATTGGGTATCCCACTACATTACCTTCTATGGATTTACCCTTTAGACCTGTGACAGTTGGGTACACCTTCTGATCTTACCGTAGAAACACTAAAAATTTGGCAGTCATATGTGAATAGGTCTCCCGCGGGAGGGACTCTGAGCACACTTATTCCTCTTTTTTCGAACCCCAACTTTCAACTGAGGATGAATATGAACTTTTTTTTTTTGTGTTGGATGAGTGTGGAGGACATTCGCACGGGTCATTCTTCACAATGGTGAAATGCCCTCCTTTGAGTCTTTGCAGCGACGCTCACCATCCAAGCCATTGCGGTGGTCGAAGTTCCTCCTGTTCTGCTCCTATCTCTCCTCAGCAAATCAGTTGAGCAGGATCAAACCCCTCACCTCCCCTGTAGAGGAGCTGTTCCAAAACGACTCCCCTCCATCCCATGCAGTCTCTGAAATACATTGAATTATTACAGGGGAGAAGGTGTTGGACAAACGCTTCTTCCAGTTGACCTGGGAGAAAGAGTTGGGTAGAGAGAATGACGAGGTTGATTGGAAGAAAAGTTTCCTGTTCACTCGCAGGATGGCAAATACGTGTTCAGCTGAGGAAAGGAATTATAAGGTATTATCTAGGTGGTACCGTTGCCCTGATCGGCTTCATGCAGTTTTCCCCTCCATTTCGGAGATGTGTTGGCGTTGTGGTGCAGAAGTGGGAACTATGATCCATGTTTGGTGGGATTGTCCATCAATTAAGATTTTTTGACGGAGTGTTTCGGAACTATAACCTCATCACAGGCAAGTGACTTATTGGTAATCTTGAGATGACCTTGTTATCTATATATGCTGGGTCTGTTAAAAGTATTAAGAGGGACATTCTACACTTCTGTCTTTCGGATGCTCGCTCTGTTATCCCACGTTAATGGAAATCCACAGAGGCGGCTCCCTTAGTTGAATAGTATGCGAAGTTGCTGGATATATTTCGGATGGAAGAATTGGCTGCCAAGAGCATCGGGTCTATGGACAAGTTTAACGTTGTTTGGGTAGAGTGGATCATGTTTCAGGATTCTCCCGATTTTCCAAAATTATTCTCCCAGCTGCCCTAAACCGGTGTGTCATGGATTGGATGAGAGGTCCAAGGGTTCCTGGTCTTCCATATCGCCCTTCTCTTCCCCCTCTTTTTGTTTCCTCTTCCTCCCCTTGTTTTCTCTCTTTCCTTATTCTTCATTCCTTGACATTATCTTTACTTTCTTTCATACTTTAAATTTCATTTTGAATGGACCTGTAGTTCATCTGTCTAATAAAAGCCAGTTACTTCTGCAGGTCCAATTGTGAGCCATCCTGTTTAGGAACTAATGGCCACTTTACACATCCCGATATCGTCGTCCAACTTCGATAAAAAGTCACGTAGTTCTTGCGTTAGCCCCAATATCGTTCGTGCGTTGTATGGTGTAAATGACCAATTTGATGCAGGAACTATGCCAAAACGATATCGGGGGAGAAATGAGCAGGCTCTCCAACTGCCTGATATTGGATGGACGATCTGGCCGGATCGTGCTGTGTGACAGCCCAACACCGACTTGGAGCACAACTTCCTCTATTTGCTCCCATGTTAAACGGTCGTTCCCAGGTTCGCTCGTCCAAGGGGGCGTAGACATCGCAGTTGTGTTGCCTGCCGATATCTCCCTGTGTGACATCTTCTATGTGAGCTTGGATTTCATCCAAAAAAGTGCGCGCTCACGTGCCATTATATACAATATAACGATGTTGGGACGTGTAAAGTGGCCATTATGGTTCGTTGACTAAAAAAAACTAAACACAAAAACCTTGTGATATTTTAGTGAATTAGTACCAGTTTGTGTGTGTTTGTACCCGATACACAGATGACATTGGATGATTGTGGTTTGCTTTATTTCTTTTCTTACGTATCCTGAAAACAATCATCCGTTTGTGTCTACTGCTACTCAATATGTATCTTCTCTCATTTATTCACAATGTTGTATTGCATGATTTGTATGTTTTATTTTCATGTTTATCGCTACATATATTTGGTTCAATCTCTTTTTATTAAGAGTTAAAGCCCATATGCTAAAAAGGATTTACCAGCCCATCTCATGTTTAGTTCTTCCAAACCCTCACAGGGTACAGATCTGTTTGTCAAATGACCATGATGTCAAAAAATGTAGCAGAAAGTTTGATAAGTCGGAAAATTAACTGATAATGCAGGACTGTTATCGTTTCATTTTCTGCTTTTAATCACTGGGAACCTTTATAGAGATGGAGGCCTTAGCCATTGCCCATTTAGGATCCACCATCACTCTCTCTCACTCCGAATGCCAGCCCTGCATATAATGAAGATAAATAAGCTCCAGTGGTAGTAGGCAGTGATGAGCAACCAAACTCTTCCAGAAAAATACTTGAGTTCTCCATTGATTTTCATCATAGTCGGGTACTCAAGTCGTACCCATCAGAGCATTCAACTGCTCATTTTGAGTACCAAGCTCCCCTTCAGGGTAGTGCTCGCTCATCATCACTAATAGTAGGATGATGTTGTGGCGGTAGTGCTGGATCCAGGGACAAAGATCTAAGCCTTTTGGATATAATATATCAGCAAAATGAAGCTGCCTGAAAAGTGGTCAAGTTGATACATTATACCTGATAGAGGGGTCATTCCAACCCAGAAATACTTCCTCAGATCATGACCTTGGTCTAAAACATTCCGGTAGATTACTACCTAATGGAACTGGTTTTGCCAATCTTTGTCAAACTCTTAATACTTGGCTGCAACCCCCGCTTGACACTGTCATTTTAGCAGTGAGGATTCAGAAGGCTGCAGACTTTTAGTAAAAGACCGGATGACCTCTTTAAGAAATTGTTGGTTTATTTAAATAGGATCTATGCATGGCAACGGTATTGTCTTAAGTACCCACTACAGTGGCTTTTTCTTCATTGCACCATTGTAGTGGTGCTTTAAATGCAAGTCCCAGCCCCTTATCTTGTACTCACCTTTCATCGCCTTTATCCTTTTCCAGTGGCACTCCGGTTGGTCTGTGGCAAAAAGGGACATTCCAATAGCTCTAACATTGCATGGAGCTTGCCAGAGATCACTTCTCAATACGTTTCTATGCTAACCTTGTTCTGGCCTCATTCTCGCTCTCATAGAAATGCACTGAGCTCTTGTGTTGCAGCCTCTAACTTCTGGCCAGTAAGCAGTTATGGGCACAAGATGACGCCACAGGATCGTGGCAGTGTTAAGTGATGAGGCTGTTGGAAGGTGAGTAAAATGATGAGGCAGGGTGCTTACGTTTAAAGCACCACTCCAGCGGTGAAAGACCCACCTCCCTTACAATCACGGTATTGGTTCTTTAATGGCAGTAGTATTTCTTAAAGTGAATCTGTTGGCAAGATTTTACACCCTAAATTATTTATATGTGCATGTAACTCTTTCAAAGACAAGTCCATGGGAACCAATGGTTGAATTAATGGTTAATGACAGTGCTGCCAGATTTCAGAAGATATCAGATTCCAGGAGACATTAAATGTTAAAATAGAGTTGTGGTTTATTTGTCAACGCATATCAAGCCTCTCAGGACAAACCAGCAAGACAAGTCCAGCAATCATTTTACATGGCCAATGCATTCCTCTGTTACTGAAAAATCAGCATTTGAGTTGATACGCAAAGGAAGCTGAAAATCTATTTTAGATATTACGCTTCTGTCGGGTCCAGCTCTATTTCCCCACCCATTTCACCCTGGGTGAAATCCTGGTGACTAATGCCTTTAATGGCAGTAGCCTTTTTAAGGAGCATATTATACCCTACCATACAGTAAAAAAAAAAACAAAGACGTTAACTTTGCCTTTAATTGCCTAAGATCTTAACTTGATAAAGCATCTCAGAAATGTGCTGGAAAACTAGTCCAACCCACAAAGGCCCCACCTACTAATGTAAAGTTTTCAACCAGAAGTGCCCCGATCTCTGACTTTGTGGGTGCAGTCCTGGCTTGAACTGTGCGCTTTATAAGTTGCTATATGAGCCTTGCCTCTCAAGCCCCTTAGAAGGTGGAGAGCGGTAGCTGGGATCAAAATGAATGGTAATTTATATGGGGTTTATTAATACAGCCCCTAGACTGATGTAACCTTGAGCGTACCTGTTAGGCCGGCTTCACACCATGGTTTTGGAGCTGTCACGCTGTGTCCGGTGTTTTGCAGAAAGCACCAGGCACAGCCCAAAAGCTCCGGACAAACAGTTTTCTGCCAGAATTGGCAGTCCATGGCTGCTGGAGCTGTCCCTTGCTGAAATGTCAGGATCGTGGTTTGCGGGGAGCTAGCCGCAGTCCTTAAATCTCAGCCAGGAGCTCTCCACAGTGTTGAAGTTCATCACCCGGCATCCGGATCAGATTTTCTGTCGGATCTGGCTCCCATAGCCTCCCATGTTAGGGGGCGCCGGATCGCACTGGATCCGATTGTCAGATTTTTGCCCCGGGCACAAAAACGCTGCAAGCTTCGATTTTGTGTCTGGGAAAAAAAACCATTCACACCGGACATCCCTGGATCCATAAAACCATGGTGTGAAGCTGGCCTTAAGGGACTGTTTGGGGGATTCCTGTTTTCAAAGTTCTGGAACCTGAGTACTCCGGTACACTGGGTGGTCGGGCCAGTGTGAGATGTAATCGGCGTGCACTGCTGAGTAATCAATTATGTCTTGGCTAAATTAAAAAAAAACAACAAAAAAATAAACACGTTTGGGACCCTAACATGCAACCACCGTATCCCTACCTCCAGGGGTTTGCTCATCGTTACTTGCAATGACCACCCAAAATAAAATCTCTACTTTTAGTTTCCACCTTGAACATCATGCAAACCTGTACTTTAACTGTATGGTTAAGTCACTGAGTTTGTCTGGTTTCAACTGTCTTTAGCCCATAAATTCAATGATTACAAATAAGTAACTGATCTTTACTTACCCTCACCGGGCTCAGCGCTGCCGCTCTGCCACGGTTTCATTCTTTGTTTTTTCTGCTGCAGCTGTGTCGTCATGATGATCGCTGCGGTCAATGATTGAGTTCTGTCACTGTAGACTGCTTGACCATAGAAGATTAATTCTTGAAATCTTTTACAGAATAAAATCATTCTAGCCACTTCCTCCAGCATTACCCAGATATAATGGTGGGTTTACACACACCAATTTATCTGTTCAATATCTGAACAGATCTCTGGTTGCAGTGAAATCATGGACACATTGTATCATTTGTACACAGCCACAAAATGGAACTATGTGTCCATGATTTCACTGCAACCAGAGATCTGTTCAGATATTGAACAGATAAATTGGTGTGTGTAAATCCACCATAAATGTCCTGGCCCTGCAATATGTATATATGGATGAGCAGTATCTTCTCACCTGCATGAGACTATGATCAGTGTCTGCTAGATTTACTACGCAGGTATGCTGCATTTTGTAAGAGACTGTCGGTGGAGGAGGAGAAATCCAGTTTCCATGGGAAGAGTCAATTTTAGCTTTTCTTTTGAAGCAGAAAAGAAATGTTGTACTTAGGTACAGTGTTTTTTTTTTTTTTTTTTTTTTTTTAACACTTCCCCTTGCCCATATACAGGGCCGGTTTTAGGCAAAGTGGGGCCCTAGGCAAAAGGTTAAAGTGGGCCCTAAATGCTCAGGCCACTTTCACATCTAACGCTTTGCTGCATTTTGCTCAATTTGCATTTCCATGCGTTTTTACCGCAAAAACGCATCAAAACGCATGCGTTTTTGTTCCCATTGATTCTAATGGAAACACATGCAAAAACGCATGTAAAAACGCATGTGCGTTTTCAAAAACAGAAAACGCATGCGTTTTTGCCAACGCTGCCCAAAACATCGGGGAAGACGTTTTGTGCTGCGTTCGCAAAAATGCATGCGTTTTGCGTTTTTGAAAACGCACATGCGTTTTGCATGCGTTTTTACATGCGTTCCCATTGAAATCAATGGGGGAAAAAACGCTAGCGTTTTTAGCGGTAAAAACAGCTAGAAAGGCAAATTTAGCAAAACGCACACCAACCTTAGATGTGGAACAGGCCGTAGTTATATGGTAAGAGTGACTTCATAAGTTGATTATCTAGGTCAGAATAAGAACATACTGAACATCATTTTTATTTCAATCATAAAAAAAAACAAACAGAAATTTGTAAAAAAAAAAAATTTTTTTTTTTATTTTCCGAGACCCATGATGTTTTAATTTTTGAAGATACATAGATATGTGAGGGCTTACTTTATGTGCCCTGAGCTGACATTTTTACTGATACCATTTTGAGTCAGATACAACATTTTGATCGCCTTTTATTGCATTTTATTGTAACAACGTGGTGGCCTAAAAAACATAATTCTGGCGTTTTTATTTTTTTCCCATTACGCCATTTACCAATTGGATTAATTTACTTCATATATTGATAGCTTAGATTCTTACGAACGCAGCGATACCAAATATGTGTATTTTTACATTTTTTTCACTGTTTTATTGCTATTTTCAGTTCAGCTCCTTTGGGGGCCCCTAAGAGAGTGGGGGCCCTAGGCAACTGCCCAGTCTGCCCCCCCCTAACGCCGGCCCTGCCCATATATTATGATCGTGTGAACCATCAAACAAGTACGGCAAGAAATTCCACAAGGTGGCAGTGCACAAACTTATTTTAATAACAAAAATGGAAATGGAGTATCCTACAAAATTGATCATATATATCGAGAATGTTTTACTGTTGCAGGTTAGGTTTTTGTTTTTTTTAACCCTTCTTAGGGTGCTTTCACACTGGCGGTTTTGCCCGACTCTGGTGTATCCGGACAAAAAAAACGCATCTGCCGCATTTTCCGCCTAACAGTTGCACTTGCGGCACAATTGCGGTAAGCCCCATGCATTGTCTATAGGGATTACGGTAAGTGTGCGGCAGACATGGCAAGTGCGGTTTCGGCACTTGCGGCAGATGCGTTTTTTTCGCGGCCGCAACTGCCGAAGCCGCACTTGCCGTGTTTGCCTCACACTTACCGCAAGCCCCTTAGACAATGCATGGGGCTTGCCGGAAGTGCAACCATTAGGCAGAAAATGTGGTAGATGCGTTTTTTTGACCGGATCTGCCTCATTTTTTCAAAACCGCCAGTGTGAAAGCACCCTTAGGCTTGTTTCACATTAATGTTCGCAACGCAGCATTTGCAAACTCATGCATACTGCGTTCCTATGTTTAACATGGGAACGCATGGTACCTGCGTTTCACTGTGTTTGATTGTGTACAAAAGGTTTTGCGGATGCATGGAAAATGCAAGGTGTTGCATTTTCCGTGCGTCCCACAGAGCTTGTTTAGTATGCAAGCGTCCGGCTGTGGTGGAGTGATTAATGGGAGCCTAAGTGAATGCATTTCCATCTGCAGACCAAAGCAGGAAACGCATGCGTTCACACAGATTAACCCATAGGAAACCATAGTAAACTGATCCCCTCTCTCCTGTCGTCATTCCCTCCTGAACCTGCATTACCATGTTTCCTGTGGGCGGCAGCCGATATAATTGAGGTCTATGGAGTTTTGTCACTGTACACATGAAGACAAAATCGGCTGCTTTCGTTTGCAGTGGTGAGCGTTCGGCAGTGCGTATGCACAGATATGCCAATGTGAAACCCGCCTTAGTTTTTTTTTTTTTTTTTAAACAGCCACTAGTTTTTGCTTCAGTTTTTTTTCCCCCACCAAAGCCAGAATTGCAATAGGAAACGAAGGAAAGGTTTGCCCTTCCTCCTTCAGCAGCTCCACTTTTGGCTTAAATGAAACTGCACACATTGAGGCATTTTTTATAAAAAGTGCAAGCTTGCATAGTCTAAAACTTAGGCCCCAATTTATTTGTTTTTCTTACCATTTTTACTCCAGAAAAAAGGTGCAAATAGTGACTTTCATATTTGTGCTTTATTCATTATTTGATTTGCACATTTTTTTAAGTTAACTTTATTTGGCTGTTGGTTTTTTTCTATAATGTGTGTGTAGTTTTCATTATCCAGATATTTTTACTCCATTCATAATTTGATTTAGGCTGTTTTCACATAAGTGGTAATTTACAATCGTGGCCGATTCAGCAGATTTTGCCGCTTAACGGTCGACTTGCGGCAAGCCCCATTCATTTTCTATGGGACTTGCGGTCAGGTGCGTCAAGTGCGGTTTTGCCAGATCCAGCAAATCTGGCCGCGCAAAAAAAATCCTGCTAGCATTTTTTTTGCGCGATCGCAAGTGCAGGTTCCAACCAAACCGCACTTGCCGCACCTGACTGCAAGTCCCATAGAGAAAGCAAGCAAGAAAAAACAAGCACTTTTGATCTTGCACAGCATCCACCTGCAGTACTTAGGGCCTACAATCATCATTTGCACTTTAAAAGTTAACTTAATTTGTTTTTTTTTTGTCTAAATGTTAAGATTTCTGATGCTGGAAAGCACATTTCAATCCAAAATGTCCTGAATTTCATTGTACCTTGCAGCCCCCAAGCATAACCGAGCCTCCTCCATGTTTTACCGTAAGTACAATGTTCTTTTCTTTGCATGCTTCATTTTTATGTCTGTGAACTGAAGGTTTTTGTCAACTTGTATCTAATCTGCCCAGAAGTTTTGTGACTTGTAAATATCCATTTTTGACAAATTCCAGTCTTGAAAGCAAATAATATAAAAGCAACAGTGGTTCCTTCTCAGTTCCATGAAGTCCACTTTGGCCAAGGCAGAAACCGTTGGTGCGATCTGACGCGGATGTTCCTTGAACTTGGAGTTGACCTCTACTCTCTTTGGAAGTTGTTCTGGGCTCTTTGGTTATTAATTTATATTATCCATGTCTTCAATTTTTCATAATGTATTCTCTAGCAGCCGTGGATAACTCTCTCCTTAGCTTTATTTGGCCCATCATGTTCAGTGTGGTATACATCTTGAATACCCAACAGCACAGTGACTTTTCACCCTTCAGGCTATGTGCACACCCAGTGGTTTTGGTGTTTTTTTAATCAATTCTTCAAGTGAAAACACATCCCTGCAAAGTCTATGGGTTTTCTAACCCATGGAGGTTTTTGCACCTGCAGATCATGGTTCAGAAAAAAGAACAACATGCTCATTCTTTGTGCCTTTTTCTGTTTTTCTCATTGACTATATGATAGAAACACATGGGAAAAAAATGCACCTAAAATGCTAACTCAGCTTTTTGCCTGCCAGGAAATGTGTTTTTTTGGTGCATAAAATAACTGGTGGTTGTGCACATAGCCTCAGGCAGACTGTAGTGATGTTCAGGTTCAGCGGACCCGACCAGACTTTTTTTTAAAGTTCAAGTTCAGGGCTGATCATGACTGTAATTTGAGTTTTAACCCCAAATTCAGCCTTTAAAATTATGAGATGGGGGCTAGGGGATTGTAAGAAGAAAGATGGTGATTAAACATTAGTGTCATATTTACCTGGTCCGCGTGCTTGTACTTCCAGGCCACTCATTAACTTCCTAAATATTCACTGCAGAAGGGCACAACAGCCAATCACAGATGCTGTCACAAGGAATGGGAGTCTGTGATTGGCTTTTGGAGTAATCTGGAAACAGCCCATATATTCTAACCATGGTAGATGCTAGAATGTATGGGCTGTTTTCAGGTTACCCCAACAGCCAATCACAGCTGTTGTGCCCCTCTCACCCATTGACTGACAATCCTAGTACTCTAAAAATAAAGAATTAAAAAAAAAAAAAATGATGTAGTGCTTCGCTGCATTTTTGATTCTCAGCACAGATTAAGCAGACAGTTCAGGGCTGGCAATCAAAAAGTAGATTTTTGTGTACTCACCGTAAAATCTCTTTCTCTGAGCCATCATTGGGGGACACAGGATACCATGGGTGTATGCTTGGAACCACTAGGAGGCGACACTAAGCCAATTAATGAAACAAAAGAGTTAACTCCTCCTCATCAGTATACGCCCCCAGTCCGGAGGGACAGCCAGTCAGTTAGTGCAAAAGCAGTAGGAAAAGCAATTGAGATGAACGCAGAATGGTACGGCAAAAATAAATACACATAAGAAGGGCGGGTGCTGTGTCCCCCAATGATGGCTCAGAGAAAAAGATTTTACAGTGAGTACACAAAAATCTACTTTTCTCTATCGCCTCATTGGGGGACACAGGATACCATGGGACGTCCTAAAGCAGTCCCCAAGAGTGGGGAAAAAACCCAGGGCTATAAGAGGAAAGAGAATAGAGACTGGAACCCCGGGAGAGGAAACAGCTGTCCACAGACAAAAGCATTATGATTGTCTAAGACTGGGACAACCAGAGCAAAAAGGTGTCAATCAGACAAAAAAGGTGTCTAGAGTACTATAAGTGGATCAAGGAATAGGAGAGAGCCCAAAGTGTCACTATACTCTTAGTGAAATGTGGATAGGTAACCTTTCTGGTCGTGGGTTTTGAGCATAGGGGATCTATCGTCTGAGATGGAACATGTCTGTTCAGAGTAAATGAAGTAAGGTGACTAGCAAGAACGTCTTGCTTCTGAAAATAATATCGTGAAAAAGAAGGAATTCCCAGAAGAGAAAGGTAACTTGGAGACAAGTCCCCTTTTGGAAGCCACCGCTTTACCATGACTCGGCTCAAGTAGCAGATCTATGGTGAGTAGAACTGAGCTAGGAAGGAGTATGCCCTACCTTAGAGGGGGTCAAAGGACCTATTGGACAGGAAGATACGTTACTAGATCGGGAGAAAAAAAACGAGGAACTAATATGTAGTGTGACCCTAGAACAAGGACAGAGGAGACATGTCACCAGGGGAAGTCTGCCCCTCTAGGTTCTAGCTGATGAACAGCTATAAAATGCATTGAGGCTCAGGAGAAAAAAGGCTGAGAGATTCCCTGTTTTCCTCCCGCTTGAGGGGGTATCCCACCAAAGATTGTGTTTGTAAAATGGTTAAACCTGGTGAAACTGAAGCATCCGAGGCTCCGTAAGAGAAGCTGAAATTTAGGCAGTATCTGGGAACGTAGCCGAACTATACAGTAGAGTCTCAGCATGGTCCAACAGATGGGTACTATCCTGTAGACAGAGGGATAAAGATTCCAGCTCCCTGTAGACAGAGGGATAAGCAGCCTACTCGAAGGAAAGAGGGGAACAGTAAGGACTCAGGAGACCTTTTGGGAGGTAGATAGCGAAGCCGTCCAGCAGATCTGACAGGGAAAAACAACAACCGTGATATCACAGATGGGCTGATTTATGTGGGCATAAAAAGTCTGAAAAAATTTTTTCTGCGCCCAGAGACGTGCGGAACATGCAAAATCTGGCATGAGCATGGGAATGGTCCTGAAAAAGACCGGTAGTCTCTTGCCCATGTGGAAGTGGAGAGTCAGAGAGCAAACAGCCCTGACTGAAAAGAAGGGGTGAGAATCAAACTGATGAGTATCCTGCTGATGACCCCAAAAAAACGTAGTAATTGAAGAAAGGCAATGAGCTCTGTAGAAACTCTGAATCAATCATGCACGGGGACTATGGTAGCCATCATTGTATGTCCCAAGAATGGCATAAGTGCTGCCAAAGCGTAGTATGAAGAAGGGAGCACCTGCCTGGGGGGCCAGGCGGGACAGATATAGAGGAGTTGACAACTCCGGAGGAAGGAACAGGTCCGTGTTCATAGTCCTCAGCGCGACGAGCTGACCCAAGGAGGAATGGTCAGGAAAGATGTAGAAAACAGAACATCTAATGTACGTACCGATCGAACAAAAAAACATTGTAGTCAGGCCCTTTAGTCCTAAGATACTGAACAGACAGCCAAGTCTGCTGACATGCTTGGCATAACAGCTAAATGCAAAGGCTGATCCAATTAACAAAAGGAGAGGCCTCAGAAGGAGAACGTGTGTGAGAACACGGGCTGTAAGACAGTGACTGATGCCGGTGTGGACCATTTGAGTGGTAACACGTATGATATCCGAGGAAGAAACCATGCTTGACTGATGGAGAGAGCGGACAGTTCACATGAAAAGAAGCTTATACAGGTCACGAAATTTGCTCTGACGTCATTGGAGATGTCCAAGTTACCAAGCAGCGCACGGAGGAGCTGGATCCAGGTAGGCTTGGGGAGGGAACTGGAAGAAAAATAAATTACCTCATGCGTGGGCATCAGAGACCTTGATTGAGCTGTGGATGCATGTGCATTGCCACCTATGAGAAAATATGCTGGCGATGCCATCACGTCTCACTGTAGGTGGAGTGATCCCCGATGAGGAGATTGGTGTACATGACCATGCTCTGTAAAAGAGAGGCCCCTTTCACATCTATGCATCTGCTGCGTTTTACACATGCGTTTTTACATGCGTTTGCATGCGTTTTTGATGCGTTTCCATTAAAATCAATGGGGACAAAAACGCATGCGTTTTGATGCGTTTTTGCGGTAAAAACGCATGAAAATGCAAATTAAGCAAAACGCAGCAGACGCATAGATGTGAAAGGGGCCAGAGAGTTGAGAAACCACAGACAGATGCAGAAACTGAGGCAGAGACCTTGCGGACTGTTCTGTGAGCCTCCAGGAGCCGCGTCTAGTACGCAATGGACATACAGACTTATGTTTTATCAAGTAACAACGCATAGTGTAGTAATATATACCTATATGTATATGTACATTTACTGCATATTAGCAGGGAGTCCGACATGCCAACTGGGGAAGGAAGTGTGCACCACTTTACCTATTTAAGCATTATGGTCAAAGGGTTCCGAGCAGCTGGACATTGGGCGGATCCAATATACCGCATGGCACCAGGAGGGTCCAGCCAGGAACAGGGAACAGAGCTTCCATTACTGGGCTAGTGCAGACAGACAGCTTTTGGAAACGATATGTTGAAAATCCAAGAAAAAAACCTTCTGAACAGCCAGCTATAAAGAGTGTGGTGTCTGAGCCGTGCTCGCATCTAATGTGGCTGATGTCAAACAATACAATTGCCGGCAATAAAGTAATGCAGTTGTACAAGAGCTTACCGTTTAGGAGCTGTAAACAGATACTTCGAAGCAAACTGCCTCTGGATGGCAGAGTCGTACCAGACAGGTTCCAAGGACCTAGGTGCAGGCAAACACAATACGAAATGACGTAAAGTCCGGAGACAGTTGGGTAGTGGCTGAGTTGCATGGCCATAGTTGATTCCTTTGTCGTGAACAACACCAGAATACTTGACACCTGGAGATGCTGAGCACTGGATAATGAGTAGGTACCGTGGCCCAATTTTGCAGGTAAGACATAGCATGTGATGTCTGGAAACGCTGCGCACTAGATAGTGAGCAGGTGCTGTGGCTATAATTGTAGGTAAGGACACAATGTGTGAAGTCTGGAGACACTATGCACTGAGTGGACAGGATCCCTGACTGTGGCTTTGGATAAGACATACTACGGGATGGCGGGAGACTCTGTGCACTGGAAAGTGGACAGGGCTCCTGGTCGTACATGCAGGCGAAGACATAAGGGATGTCTGCAAATGTTGTGCACCAAAAAGTGTGCAGGGCTCCTGGCTGCAGGTGCCAGTAGAAAACCTAATACTTGATGTCTGTAGAGGCTGTGCACTGGAAGTGGACAGGGCTCCTGGCCGTAGTTGAAGGCAGAAGACATAATACGTGATGTCTGGAGACTCTGTGTACTGGAAAGTGGACAGGGCTCCCTAGCTGTAGGTGCAGTCTGCAGACGTAGTAGATGATGTCTGGAGACTCTGGCTACTTGTTAGTGGACAGGTACCGTGACCGTAGATGCAGGTTGATGTTTGAACACTTTGTGCATGGTGACAAACCTTGCCGATAAGGGCATGGTATTAGTTGGTGAGGGGTTATGTACTATATAGGGAACAGAGACCGTACGGTAAAACCCTGGTGCGGCCTGCAAACTCATACTGCGCCCACAGTGCGGTGGGACTGGACCTGATGTCATTGGTGACAGTGAGGGTACAGTGGGAGAGCTAAAGTACTCAGTAACTAATGTGCTAATAATGGAGAGAGCTGCTGGATTGCATGTAGCAAATGGTAGTGATGCCGGCCGGGATCAGTGATGCAGCAGAGGAACAGCAAAGTGCAGCTGAAATAGCAGCTAGTAATAGTGTATGTGCAGATCTGTACAGCGCATCAGTGATAGTCCTGTGCCCCAGATACAGTGTTCATTTGCAGCCTGTTCCATATCTGGTGCCCACGGAATAAGATGTGCAGCTTTCCGGTGGAGAAAAACTGCAAGGGAGGCAGTGAAGGGAGCAGGGGAGCAGCTAAGTGTGGCTGTGAAGTACAGCCTGTATTAACCTACTGTGGGGGATCTGCCTTACCGGTAAGGGAGCAGAGGAAAGACCTATGTTTGGTAAGATATACATGCCTCTTCAGTGCTTCAATTGTCCGGGGAGAGACTGCCTTCAGAGCGAGATCCTGCTTTCCTGGATCTGGGGGCGTGAGCAGAGCAGGGGGCGAAGTTCACATCTTTGTGACATCATCGGGGTGTGGTTACCGCCCTCCCGATGGCGCCACATCATAGAGAGGGTGTGCCGGGGCGGGGCTTAGCGGAAAAACCCAGTTTCGGCCTTAAAATATTTTCAGCCACAGAAATGGTGGTCCCGGTGAGAACCGTAACTGACACAAAGAGGGGCCTATATTTGCAGACCCAGCTGCAGGAGCAGTGGGCATAGTGGGGAGACCGGCAGGAGCGGAAACATTGCGCCACCCGGTCACTGCCCCTCCCCACATGTTAAATAGGTAGAATGAAAGGGGCCCAGTGCCTGATTAAGTAAGGGTGGGTCCTGTTACAGTGCAGGTCACTGTATGTCAGCAGCCTCAGGGATGGAGCAATCTCACCTTGTACAAACTGTGGAGTCCTGTGTAAGACACCTCAACCCAGGCTGCCCGTAGGAAGCTGGGGAGCCCAGTGTAGCTGATGACGTGAGTGCCGGGTGCTGCTGCATGACTCCAGGTAAGGAGGTCTTTGGGTTAGATGTGGCAGCTAGGGCTCCTATGACGCAAGCCGTGTAGAGCCGGTCATCCATCTGTGTCACTGGGGTCTGCGCCAGGTGCGGAATGGGGTATGGGGAGGTGACACTCCGCGTGCCCGTCCATTGTTGGTTGCGGGAAATCGGTGCCTGGGGGAACAGTCGCCCTGAAGTCTCAAATGCAGGCGCAGCCCTGATGGATCCAATATCGCAGGAGGGGGTATGTGGAGGTGATACTCCACGTTCCCGCCTGTTGGTGGTTGTGAGAAAAAAAATATTTTAATTGTAGCTGTGATGCTAATTATAGGCCAAACCTTAGTTTAATATGATTAAATTGCTTTCAGTCTTTTCTAGAAGTACAATCTATGAAAAAGAAACTGCAACATAAAATGTAAACTTTTTACAATTACGTTATTAAAGATAATTAAAAATATATAAATTAAATGATAACTGTGGACATGTTGGTAGGTTTCCTACTGGACCCTTTTCACTTTCATATGTTATTTTTATAGTCTATGGACTGTTACTACATACATCAGAATTAGTATTTTTTTTTAATTTTTGGGCGTTTTTTGTTTGTTGACATCATACATTTTAAATTATTATTTGAATTATTTTAGGTGTATTATATATTTACTTGTTCCTTCTAGCTTTGCTACTGTATATCATTTAATTTATACATTCTTATACTTATTCTTATTATACTTTCTCCTCTCTAGTCCATCCTTAATGCAGCAGCCAGGATCACTCATCTGGCCAATCGTTATTCAGATGCCTCCGCTCTGTGCCAGTCATTGCACTGGCTGCCCGTACACTACAGGATCAAATTCAAATTGCTTGTTCTCACCCACAAGGCGCTTCACGGTGCAGCACCCCCCTACATCTCCTCCCTCATCTCTATCACCCCACCCGTTCTCTACGTTCTTCAAATGACCTTCGACTAACATCTGCACTAATCCGATCCTCCCACTCCCGGCTCCAAGACCTCTCCCGAGATGCACCAATCCTCTGGAATACTCTACCCCAAGAAATCGGGACTATCCACAACTTGCATGGCTTCAGACGATCCCTGAAAACACATTTTTAAGGCGGCCTATCATACTCCCTAATAGAAGTCCTTTGTACTGTAGATAGTGAATGGGCTATCTCTCTTCACATTACTCTTCTACAAACTCCACCAAACCAAAAAGGTCTACACAGATTGTCTGATGACCATTCATGTATTTCTATCCCCCATTTCCTCAAAATGCCTGGACCATTAGTGCAATAAGCCCCTGTACCTTGTGCAACCCCTATCCCGTTGCTCTTTTGAGCAGGGTCACCTTCATTTCTTGCTTTATTTATTGTATTTTCTTTTTTACATTGATTCTATGCCTATTGTTTTGTATCCAATTATTGTACTGTATTTGTTCTCTACTGTAATTACTTACTGTATTATATTTTCTGTACTCTAACCACTATATTGTAAAGTGCTGCTGAATATGTTGGCGCTATATAAATAAAGATTTATTATTAATAAAATTTACATTTTTTACATTTACATTATGTTGAAGTCTCCTTCTTAGGGTGGAAACACAAGGTGTGAAGGTCATGCAAGATATTCGCACGAGTCTCATGACTCACCCAGGATGGCTGCCGGCTCTCTGGACAGGATAGTCCAGATGTATGTGTTTCAATGCAGCTGATACGGTCCTATCCAGAGAGCTGGCGGCCATCCTGGGTGAGTCATGCGAGACTTGTGTGAATATCTCGTATGACTCTCGCACTGCTCATTTTCACCCTTACAGGAAAACCAGCACCATTAATGCTGCAATAAGATCAAAATATTTACTCCGCAAATTCTTGTAGATATTAAAATCACAAAGCAGTAGGCACAAATAGACAATGGAGAGAAAAAACGCGAGACAGGTTCTGTTTAGTCTTTTTAAAACAAAAACACCTGGGGCCATGCGTTTCCTGAAATCTGGAAAGCATTCACAAATAGGTTAAATGAAATACATATTTGCTTGTTGGGAGTCTATTAATATATTTTTTAAAGGCTGTGCAAGTTTTTTCTAACAAAAGAATAGTTAGCCTTTAAAAGAAACTTGCCACGCTATACTTGCAATAAAGTGCATCAGTTATTATTTTACCCCCAAAACTGTCATAAGGGTGCATTCACATCTACTTATATAAAACAGACTAGCTTCTTAGCCAGAAAAAGTAGGAGAGTGTCGTGTTATTCCTCACCTAGCATCTGTATGTCATGCAAGTGTGTTTTTTTTCCTCACCTAAAAGAAAAAGAGAAAAAAAAAAAAAAACACACTTGCACAGCACTCACACGACATACAGATGCTAGGTGAGAAAAAAAAAGCGCATGACACTTTTTTGGTTGAGAATCTATGCAATTTTATATACATAAATGTGAATGTACCCTTAGTTAATAAAACCATGGAACCATGATTAAGACCTAGCGTCAAAACGCGTTGGTTTCCTGCACTGGTTGCCCCTGTGAAGCTTTTTAAATCTGCAATAAAGTGTTGAATTTGGAGACATCTAAATCGCTGGATTATCTGTTCGTTTGAATCCTTAGTTAATAAAAATGTTGACCTGTAAGCACATCTTAGAAATATGTTGTGTCAAAATTATTTAATTTTTTTTTATGGCAAACACATATGTCTAGCTAAAGGCCGCTTCATATGCTAGGATATCGTTAACGATGTCCTTAGAACGATCACGTGACAGTGATCGTTCCGACACAGTTAGTGCGTTGTCACACACAAGGATATCGTTAACGATATCCCATTCGGCAACGCACAAGTTAAATAGGGAGAGCAAAGAATGAACGATATTTTAAAGCGGCAGGAATAGGAGATTTTATAACGACATCGTTCATAAAGGTGTCACACTGAACGATGTGGCTTCTTCATGCAGCGTTAATTGGACGACGAACAATAAATTTGAGGTCAGGATCTCATTTTTGTGATGAATGTTCCAACGATTTATTCATCCTACATCATTTGTTTACACGCAAGGACACACTAATGATATCCTTAGAACGTTCACAAATCCATGACGTTTCAACGATATCCTTATCTATATCCTTGCATGTGAAGCGGCCTTAAAAGTTCTAGTATCTTGGCGCACTTTCAACATTAGAAATTGGTATAATGATAAAACAGCGGAATAATTATTTCTTTACAAGCCTTATGTTCAGACCTACATCAGTAATGAAACTACACAAATGTCACATAGTATGAAATTATTTATTTCATCAAGGCAAGTACACAATAGTTGGCACAGGATCAACCAGAGAATACTGTGTGGAAAAAGGTATGGTTTTCAAGCCAGTTTTAATATGCAAAACAGAACAGGGCAGGTTTCTCAGTCTTATGTAACAATCACCTTCAGATAGGCAAAGACAGAATTATGCTGGATTTACACCAGGATTCATGGCCAATTTTTAAAATTATTATTAGATACAGGGTTGTTGTTTTGTTTTATGATACCATGACACAGTGTTCAGCCCCTCAGAAATATGTCCATCAAAAGATCTTCACCACTTATGGTACATAAGTTGATGCATATTAAGGGGGTGGATATGAAATGCATATGGCAGGACACAAACTACCATGCTTCTAGGGTATGTGCACAAGATATCTTTTTCAGGCAGGTACACTCAGTAAATTGCCTGAAAAAAAAAATCTGCCAAAAAGTGAACACAAACACGGCAATGTAAAAAAAAAAAAGTGCTGTTCCTATCCTCAGTCTCAGGTCATGTTGTTTATGCCTGTCACATCCTTGGATGCATAAACCAGTTATAAAATGGCTCTAGGTGGTTTCCTTTTGAAAGCAGCTTGCTACTTGTATGAGAAAAAGTATTCAAATGTGCAGTCTATGAAAAAGACACTAAACATGCGCAGGAAACAACTGAAAAGGCACTAGAAACAAAACAAAAAAAACATTTTAGGACAGGAGACACAACCATGCCCTGAAGAGCCTTTTCCAAAGCTTTTCGCATAAGCTCGCATCTAGAAGTTGGTGTGAGCACATACCCTTAGGGAGAATACCTCTTGCTAAATGCTGCTATTCTTTCTCCCCAATACAATGCATGCGAAAAACAAATCCAGGTCTTAATTGTCATTAGTCTTAGGATCAAGGGTGCTCCAGTTTGGCTGTATGCGTGAGGCATAGCTTGAAAGCCACTAGTCCTTGACATTCAATCTATGCCCTACCATTGGGCACATTGTGCAATTTCCGGTATACCAGGAATTTCTGTAGATTACTTTGATCGTATTATGAAAAACACTTGGCCTACCTAAATATGTACATAAAAGCATCAGTAATCCAATGGTTGTTCATGCAGGACCTTTGTCCAATATGCTCCTAGAAATAAGGTGCTTAAAAAACTAAGCACACAAGAAAGGCTGCATAACGGCAGCATTTCCACTCTCCTCCACTACTCTACAGTCTCCATAAAAAACACATAATACTATTTTGTTCGCAATGACTCCAATACACAAACAATGCTTTGTGTAAACCAGTAGGATAACAATTGCACTGGAAGGTGGATTAGTACACGATGGCTAAAACTCCAGGATATAGCAACATCATAGGTCAACTTCACGCGGCGTGGGAATCGCTTTCATCACTTGCATCAGTATTATTTTTTGCAACGTGGCCAATGGCAGGTACAGAGTCCACATGAACATCTTCATCATCAGACTGGATAACGGGCGACTCTCCACCATCTTCACTGTTTTCCTGGCTAGCCGAATCCGTGCACGTAGAGGACAAAGAAGAAAGTTTTTGTCTGAGCTCGGCTTGGCTGGGAACCTGAAGAGTTATCTCATGTCGACAAGTGTCAAAATCAGGGCCTGTAGCAACCAACATGAGGGAAGACAAAAAGAAAAAAAACAGTAATGAGGCATGAAGTACAAAAATATTAAAGGCACGGGTGAGTAACAAAGTAAAAGAAAAGTGGAGCACACAGAAACCAATTACAATGCAGCTCCAAAATTAAGTTCCCACAAGGAATTTTTGGTCTGATGCTGCGTATTCTCGTTGTATAAAAAATGGTGTCTTACATTTCCAACAAATTGAATCGGATTTATAGAAATCTCATGCTCAATGTGATTTATTTTTTTACTCTGTGTAAATTGATCTGCGGTGCGTGTTTGAAATCTGCAAATGTCAATTTCTCTTGCAAGTGCACTGAATTTTGTGTGTGAAGTTTCTCCAAAGAATCGCATCAGATACAGAAAATCTATAGTTAAAAAAAAAATATGGTCTGCATAGAACTATCAATATAATTGAATGCAGCTAGATCCTTTTGTTAAAGGGGTTTTGCCAAGACAAAAAAAACTCCTAAACAAGTATAAATGTCCACAACAATTGTATAAAGTGGATAACTTGAATAAATCAAAGCTTTATGTTTTTTGGTTCACTTATTATTGTGGATCTGAGAGGTTGTGGAAGGGATCACAAGCAAACCCATGTGACAACAGCTGCATCATTCATTGGCTCATATCTCATGTATGTAAAGTGCTATGGAATTAATAATGCTATATAAATGAATAAATATTATATTATTATTATATCACTACCTTTATAGTCTCCTCCACAGCCTGACATTATTCCTTTTTAATTTCCCTCATTACTTCTCCCTCCAAAACACTCCATCTATCTGATTAAAAAGGTTGACAGACTCTGGTCCAGATGCCCCAATGATAGTTTGGCAATAAAATAAGCACAATATAATGTATGTGTGAGAGAGTGATAGGAAAGGAGTGAAATAGAATAAGTAGCATATGGTGTACGAGAAAATAAATGTAATAGCCATACATACAAGCCCTGGTTCCCCAAAAATAAGACACCGTCTTGTATTAATTTTTACTCCCAAACATGCACTAGGAATGTCCTATTTTTTCATCATCCCCAACACCTCCATGCAGCCCTCATTATGGTACCGTAACTACAACAAAAACCCAGACATACTGTACACACACAGACAAACACACACTTTCTCTTACATTATCCGGGCATCGCTCAGTGTAGATGTATGGTACTGGCCAATTAGAGGCCAGCACGTAACATTTGATTGGCGGACAGCTTACTACTGTACATGTATGCTGAGCGGCATTCAAAATACCGTACTGTACATACAGGAGGACGTGGAGAAATGCATAAAGAGGCGTCGGGTTCCGGCAATACCGTAGAAGTACATCACAGTTGCAAGCCCTGCTCCTCTGTTCAGCAGGCATGCTTGTAATAATACATTTTTTTTGCTAGGTCTTATTTTCAGGGGAGGGCTTATAATTAGCAGCCTGACAAAACCCCCACTAGGTCTTATTTTTGGGGAAACACTGTAGTATATACAATGGGTGAAATAAAAAATTGGTGATGTACTCCATGCTTAAATAAATAAATTTCTAAAGTTGCTATTTGCATGAATTTTTCACCAGATGATGTGACAAACCATCCAATCCACACAGGCAAAGAAATCAAACCACAGATGTCCATAAATGTAGTGATGTGTAATAATGAGAAATTACACAAGCATTCAACACAAGAAGAAAGAGGTACAAAAATCCATGAAAAGTCATGAAACCAGCTGAAATCTATTAGTAATTAGAAGGTAATCTTGCCACTTAGTGAAAAATAATATCAGCTGGTTCAACTGATGGTATATAAAAATGTATCTCCTCACCAAGGTGCCACACAAGAAAGATGTCATGATGGGTAAAATCAGCGAGCTATCTCAAGACTTGATGGCATTGGTTACAGAATTTCTAAACTACTGAAGACTCCAACTCCAGTTAGCACTGTAACACTTAGAGCCATAATCCGAAAGTGGAAAGAACATAATTTCACTATAAACTGGCTACAACTAGGTGCTCTCCACAAGATGTGAGACAGAGCAGAAAAGAATTATGAAAAGAGTTGTCCTAAAGCTAAGGACCACATGTAGAAAGCTACAAAAAAAGATCTGAAATCAGCAGATACAATTGTTTCAAATAAAGCAATAATCACCCTCTATGGCCTGTATGCACACTTACCATGCAAAACTTCAATGGCTAAACAAAAAACATATTTAAGCGTGTTTAAAGTTTGCTTAACAATGTTTAGACAGGCCTGTGAAATACTGGGAGAATATAGTCTGGTCAGATGAGAAAGACCAAAATGTAACTCTTTGGATGCCATAATACACACCTTGTTTGGTGGCCAAGACACTGCTTATCACCCCCAAAACAACAAACCAACAGTGAAGTTTGGATGTGGGATCATCATGGTGTGTGGCTGAATGAAGCATCATTTTCATCAATGGACAAATGTGTGGACAATGGACATTCTTTAAAAAGACCTGCTGTCATCTACCAGGATGATTAAGATGAAATGAGGGTGGACAATTCAGCAAGCCAATGATCCCCCAACACACAACCAAGTAAATGCTCATTTTTAAAGCTGCTAGAATGCCGATCACTTGACCTAAATCCAATTGGAAATGTATGGAAGGAACTAAACCTCAGAGTTCAGAGAAGGAGCTTCTACGGGATCTTCAGAATTTGAAGATGTGTTTGTGTGTGTGAATGGGTAAAAATTCTACCTGAGCAAAGCAGGCGACGTGTTGAAGCTTTATCACCAACAAAGGCTTATGTATGAAATATTAAATTTCAATAAGCATGTTCAATACTTTTTCCCTTTGTGCCTTGCTGTAACAAGGCCAGCCCAAAATAAAATAAAATAACTTACCTTTCTGGCAACCTCCCTGCTCTATGTCCAGTCCACATCTATCTGTTCTTGTGTACTACATCTCCAGCCTCTACATTATAAGAAAAGACTTCCGGCCATGTCAATGCCTTGGAGGTCGCCATGTCATGTAAGATCACAACATCGTAAATGCATGACCTGCGCTGTAACCTCAGCGGCTTGGACATGGGTGGATGTCTTGGTCTTTAGTAAAAAGGTTAAAGATGTGGCTCACAACAGCAGATAGAAAATAATTAAATGGTGAGCAGAAGGGTAGCCAGAGAGCAGAGCAATAAGGTGAACACTAGGTTTTCTTTTTGTCTAATGTTTGCAACTTCGAGATGTATGTAAATTGGATGTTTGTAACACGAGGACTGCCTATATATAAAGATTTAAAACACCAGGAGCATGAAAATTGTATCTGTATTTTTTTTTCCTTTTTTAATTTTTTTTTAATGAATGTCATTGAAGAGCTAATTTTCTAGATTCAAAAACTGGTTTACAGTGGCTTAGTGTGGATTGCAGGTATACAAGGCATTCAAAGTAGTCGGCATCCCCTTAGAGATCATTTAGGCTGGCTGATCAACAACTGACGTTCACAGAAATGCTCAATCATGAGGATCAGCCTATTTGCACTGGCTAGCAAGCAGCTAGTGAATGAGCTAAAAACATTTGGCAGATGAAATCATTTTTAACCCATTCCCAACATACAATGTAATTGTATTAAATATTGTGGGTGCCCATGTATGGAGTAGACTCAGGAGCTGTGTTACCATCACCTACCTATAACTACAGCAAGCTGAGCTCTGACTTCTGCTGTTAACCCCTTAAATGTCGCTGTCAACCTCTAAGGGTACCGTTACACGTCGCAACATTGCTTGTAATATCATATGCAATTTGCTGGTTGCAGTGAAATCATGGACACATTGTTACATTTGTACACAGCAACAAAATAGAACAATGTGTCCATGATTTCACTGCAACCAGCAAATTGCCAGTGAAATTGCATGCAATGTTGCGACGTGTAACGGTACCCTGACAGTGGCATTTAATGTATGCATTCCACTGACAAGATCACCGGTCGCCAATGAGTTTCCAAGATACCTGGAGTCTGCTGCAAACCCTCATACCTGTCATGATGGTTCTCCTATGAAGACCTGTCTGTGGCAGGTTCAAGTCCCATAAAGGAATTAAACAGTATAGTACAAAAAAAGTTTTAAAATATATTTGATTCAGCTCCCTTTTCTCCAATTAATAAAATGAATAAATAATCACGGCCACTTTTGGTCTTTATGATGAACTTTTTTTTTTTTTATTCCACTCTTGTGTTCCTGGAGCCAAAACGTTTTGTGTTTGAGTGACATTAGAACAAATCTTGTTGTTTTTTTTTTCAGGATGAGTTGTACTTGGCCATGACATTATTTTGCGGTATACAAAAATTATTGACAAGACATTAAATATTTTATGCTGGGTATAATTGACATGGTCATCTGTATTCTTCAGGATGACACCATCACAATACCAAAGTTAGTTTCTTTTACATAAGATTTTTTGATTAGTTTATTTATTCTTTGGTACTTGGTATGAACCAAAACACAACTTGATATTGACATGTTGTTTTTCTGAAAGTAAATATGATAGTCCTCAATTCATGTTATTTTTTTTTTCTTTTTAATGTTCCACAAGTTTTACACAAGAAAATCGCCTTAAAAAAAAAGTTTATTTTTTTGTCATATTAGTACAGTCATAATATTTATTTATCTCAAGGACTTGTTTTTGTATGATGAAGTACAATTTTAGTACAATTTTGGAATACATACGACTTTTTGTTCACTTTATATTATTTTTTTTTTTAGGTAAGATTTACAGGAACAGCAACTCTGGCATGGATTTGTTTAATATATATTTACTTTCTAGTCCATCAGGGTAACTTGAGCATGAGATTCTTTGATTATGGTTTATAATACACTGCACTGCATATGTAGAGCAGTGTATAATATAACCAGTCAGTGTTTGACTGACAGCCTGTCAGACCCTGCCAGAGTCAGGATATGATGGGTTATAGTTTATAGCAGACACAGAGGTCTATTGTTAGGTTTTCTTGTTGCCATATCAACCACTAGCACTCTCCAATTGTGCTTCAGGGGTGCCGATGGATAAAGAGAGGGAGCGACCTCCCTCTATCAAATGTTTGGTCTGAAGAGCTAAAGTGGTGGTATCAAAGCTAGGTCCGGCCCCAGGACATGCAGCAGTAGCAAAGCGGTGCATTACAGCCAGCTCTTGATGTGGATATCATGATCTTCTGTGCCCATGCCATGTATGTAACGCAAGTTATGGAATTTTGCAGAAAGAGGTTTCTGGGTATCAGTTTTTTTCCTCACTTTGATTCCATTTTTTTGTACTTTGTACTGGATCTGTTTCAGTTTCAAATGACTGAATACTGCACTTATGAACTCATCCAGACCTTAGAAACCGTTACATTTACAGCATTACCTCCTTTAAAGGAGGGTTTGTTTTTCTAGTTCGAACATTAGAGGTTCTTGATTTATTTACCTTCACCTAGAATTAGAACAGAACTTCTCCTGAATTTAAGAAGACATCTAGTGCTTCTGGATCAGACATGTCCATCAGGTCAATTTGCTCCAACATGTCCACGTTCACCTCCATTGAAGACATACTTCCTACTCCAGTGTTTTGTTTTTTTTGGTTTGGTATTTTTAGTACAGGAGTGATGTTTTCAATCTAAAGTCCCCTGTTTTATACTTACCCTCTGGCATCTTCACCTTTTAACGACGTTGTTGCAATCCTGCAGTACCATCTTGTGACCACAATTTCCGACTGGCCAGAATCCACAAGTTATGTCACAAGCTCTCAATGCAAGTATTTGAAAACCACAACAATGTCCTAATGAGGGTTTAGGACTTACATTGAGTTGTGACGTCCAGCGCTCTCCATGAAACACTGGAGCTCCCAGCAGGTTAGAAACTACAGAAGGTCGACCGGAACGATGATAATTGAAAATGAAGACTTCAGCGCTTGAGTATGAGAGTAGGGGAAAGAACTTGAATTGAAAACAGCACTCTAGCGGTAAATAAAAAAAAAATAATGCTGGAGTAGTGCTTTAAGGCCTCCTTTACACGTCCATATTTAAACACGTATGTGAAAAAAATGGTGCAGGTGTCATCAGTATGACATCTATGTGTACATTACTACCATCAGTTTAATATGTGTTTTGAATCAGACTTTCATCCGTGTGTCCATTTTTATCACCAGTGTCATTAGTGTTTTTCATGGATGGATCGTTAAAATAAAATTACAAAGCTTCTCCTATACTTTGCAATGTTAAAACACGTACAGCGCACACTGATGCCATCTGTGTGTTGTATGTGTTTTTCACTGACCCATAGACTCGTATTGGCCCTTGTCCTCTGTGCTACCAGAAAAATATGGACATGTCTCTGTGTTTTGCACAGATATACAGTCCGTGTAAAAACACTAAAATGTGAAGAGCCCCATAGATTATAATGAGCACGTGTTGTATCCATAAAAAAAACCCTGATAGCATACATATTAGAACGTATGAAGGAGGCCATAATTTAGTGTTGCTGAGACCACAAAAACTTCCAACTATTAATTTTCAATTCACAATCCTACTGTTCTGTGACACTGGGGATTAAATTGCAAATACCAGTAGAGTTTGATATTTGGCAAGTCTCTTGCTGGCTCCAATCTTTAATATTTGTGTTTTAGTGTTCCTTCCCCTATCCATTAGCAGTAGAACGTTCATTGGCAAATCATACAGCAGGGACTGATGAGGAATTGGATTAGCATGGTCATGTATGAAGACAACCATGTCTATGGAGTACATTGAGTAACTGACTGCTGTTATGGGAACATTTGAAATAAATGAAGGTCCAACTATTTTGCAGAAGAAATCGGGCACCTTTCGTATGGCTTGGGTGGCTTGCACAATCATTAACTGCAGCATTAGTTGACAGCCCTCGGTGTCAGGTGTTGCACTCCATATTACAGTGGAAGTCGCAGTCAATGCAATAGAATAAAGAGGGCGGCACTCACCAATTTGCAAAGATCCTTTTATTCGTCATTCATTACCATAGATGTGTTTAGCGGGGAGAGGGAGTGTGGATGGCAGACTGTCAGCCATCCCCACTCCCTCTCCCCGCTAAACACATCTATGATGATGAATGACGAATAAAAGGATCACTGCAAACTGGTGAGAGCCGCCCTCTTTATTCTATTGCATTGACAGAAATAAATAAAGCATCAGCATCTACCGTACATCCTTTTCTCCGAGTCCACGATAAATCTACAAACTAAAGATGGACCTGAACACTGGGACCATTTCAATAAGACTGAAAAATGATAAATAAATGAAGAACCCCATTATCTTTTGTCATGAAACTTACACAGAATCAGTGGACATCGATTGCATGTGGAAAAAAGGCAATTACGGCAGCTAAATGGGAAAGGGTTCTTTACAGTTAGAGCAGTCAGGATGTGGAATGCCAACCACAGGCGGTAGTAATTGCACACGCTATAACAGCTTTTATACAAGGGCTGGATGTTTTTGGCACAATAAATGGCATTGTGCGTTAGCAATAGAGAATGTGCATGATGATTTATGGATATTGTCTTGTTTCAACCTATATAACTATGTAAATGGATTTAATTATTTTCAGTAGACAGAGTATACAATATGCTTTTCAGCCTCAATCATATAACATTTATTTAACGGTTACAAAACAATCCACATAATATAGTATAAATATAGAAAGATATAACCAATCTTCTGCTTACAGGTAGAGGAAGAACAATACAGTATCTTCTCTGGTGTCATCTATTACTGTCATCTTCCACAATAACCTGCATCCTTGCAAAAAAAACATCTAGCTGCAGTCCTCCATGATGCCTCGGGGTCCATAGGGCTGTGTATAGATCTTTCCTACAATTGTAGTGCAACTCAATTGAAACAAATGTTTCCCACACGTCTCATTTAGATACAAAACATAAAAACTAAGATAGTGTAAGAAATCTGATCATCTTGTGGTGCTTAAAAACTTGACCTTTGGGCATCAATGCTATAAAGCAATTTCTGCAGAAGCCAGAAGGTTACACATTTTCCTTGGCTCCAGGGGACTACTGGCCATTCCCAAAAGACCATTGCCAGCTGAGCTGCTATGTACAGTGGCAACCTACCTGTAATGCATATCTGTTTCTAAAGAACATGGTATCTGGCATCTCAAAATGCCAAAGTCTTTCATTTCTTGGGGGATCAACTACTTCTGTAGATTTTAGTTGACACTTCTACTCCTTGTATTGTAGCAATAAACTTGCAATAATCTAATTGTGCATTTTTAGGAGACAAAAAAAGGAGATGGGTTTCCCTATTACTGACCAGGTTACGATTATATAGAATGTTTCACTTACTCTTTACTTAGAGGATATCCTCATTATAATGACATTAAAATGCACAATAATCGTAAGAAAGCATTACAGTAAATAAGGTTACCAGTACCTAGCATAGGAGACAGCATGCTGTTATCTTCTCCTCCTGAATTTAAGAAGACGTCTAGTGCTTCCTGATCAGACATGTCCATCAGGTCCATTTGCTCCAACATGTCCACATTCACCTCCATTGAAGACATACTTCCTATTGGTTCTTAAAACAACAAGATTATACTGAACAGTTGTACAAGACCCACAATGTTACATCCTGTTATTGTTTCACAAATTTCTTGTGTTATCATATTAGAGGGTTTGTCTAGCAGACTACTTGTCCACAGGCTAGGTCATCAATACTGGGCACACCCCCAACAATCAGCTGATTACTGCTAACACAGAGGCCAGAACTAAGAGATGTACCCAAAGAAACCCTGCAGCGCTGTATGTTACTTAGTGAAGTGAAAAGGAGATGAGCTGTAGTACCAACAATGGGCACTACAGTGCAGGCAAAATAAAACTTTACATGTAAAATCCACATCATGATTTCACTTTCTAAAAGTGCAAATAAATAATCAAAAACTGTCTAATAGCAAAACTGGCTTACCTGCCCATAGAAACCAATCAAAGCTCAGCTTTCACTTCTCACATTGCTCTATTAAAATGAAGGCTGCAATCTGATTGATTGTTCTGAGAAACTAAGCCTGTTTTACTATTAGACAGTTTTTCATTATCTCCGCCAATGGGTCAGAAGAAGCTTAAAATGAAGGAGAAATACAGTGCCTAGACTCTGCTAGAAAAGGGGGATTCGGCGATTGCTGTAGATAGAGATCTGGGTGTGTCAAGAGAGGCGATTTATCATGAGAAGTGTCGATGACATCATTGTCTCTGGGGATGGTACCACAGAAGAAGTTGGGCTCTGGCACACCTAAGAAGACTTCACCAAGGACCAAGCTTGTGAAGTAATGTCAAATCTTCGTATAACCATCGTCAAACTCAAAAACAAGTACCCTGCATTCCTCCAGAACATCACAACTAGTACAATTTGTTACCACCTGCAGGAGGACATGGGTCTACAAAGTCACCATGCTGCAAAGAAGAAGAAAAGGCTTGCCTAAAGTGATGTTTAGTGATAAAGCACTATCAGGTTGGTCAGGAGAGGCTCAAAGATAGTGTGTCTTCCGAGCACTGTATCACGGTATGACCCAAATATACCACTAAGACTGTTAAACACCTGATAGTCTGATGGTGTAGGGGGCATTCAGTGGAAGCATAGGCAGGGCATGTTTTTACATCCTTCCCAAGAATGTAAGAATGAAAGCATGCAGTTTTATTAATGTTTTGAAAGAATGTTTACTTAATTTTTGGGTCAATCTTCAGTGTGATTACTGTATGCATGATAGTGATGGAGCCCCTGCTCACAAAGCCAAAGCTGTGACAAAGTTTCTCAATGACTATAACATTAACATTTTATAGTGGCTAAGTAATTCCCCTGACCTCAACTCCATAGAAAATGACTGGAATATAATGAAAAACAAGGTTCAAAAAACAATATCCGGCAACATCAACCATCTAAAGGAGGCACTGAAAACACTGGACAACCATAGACTCCATGTACTTCACAAACCTGGCTTAATCCAGGTCTTAATGACTGCAGAGGGTGATAAAATGTAAGGGTGACATGACAAACATTTGAATGTTAAGATTTTGTGGTTTCGTTGAACTTGTAAAGGTTTTTCTTGCCCGCACTGTAAAAATATACAATACATTGCTTAGTTTTGGCCACAGCTGAAACAGTTTCGGCTGATTAGCGAGGGTGTTCTGTGTCAGAACTCCAAAAGTCTCATATTGAAGATCTATCCTATGAATAAGGTCAACAATGGTTAAATCCTGGATAGCTGCTATTAGGCTTATTGGAAGCTTTATATATTAAACAGGAAAAAGCAAATCACAATTCCCCAATCAGTATGCCTTGTGGGTGCTTTTCTGATATACACTGATATATACAATTGCATCTCAATGAATTAGAACATCATCAAAAAGGTAATTTATTTCAGAAATTAAAGTGAAATGCATATTATTATATAGAGTCATTACAAACAAGTGTTTCAAGTGAAATTGATCACTCTGTAATTACTATAATATATGCATATCTCTTTTTGTATTGAATTACTGAAAAAACCCCTGAAAATAACTTAAATGATTATAATTTATTAAGATAAGATGCACCTGTAGTACAGCCTAGATAAGTTTGTTGTCTCCCTCCCTTTTCCTTATCCCCACAACTTAAAGGGAACCTGACCTCTAAAAATTAGCCCCCAGACCATTTATACCTATCCCTGCACCTCCAGGAATGCATTGTTGGCATCCCTTTGTGTAAAAAAAGGGTATTTGTAAAGTATCTAAAAGTGCTTTTATCACCTTGCTTTCTGTGGCTTCTCAGTGCTTGAGAAGTCGCACAGGGCTTTCCTTGTGGCTTCTTAGTGCCGCATGCAGATCAATTATTCACGCCCAGATGGGCGTGCTAAGGCAGTGTGAGCTCCCTCACCCCCTCCATGGGTGGTATAGCCTGTATGATGCAAATCGCGTCATATCCATATCATAGGACTTCGCGCTGCACATTGCGCATGCACGAGTTTGCTCTACGGCAGCTAGTCTGGGATTAGCTGCCGCAGAGCCAACTCGCGCATGCGCAATGTCCTGCAACCTGTAGCGTCCTCATTTTTCGGGATCTCGGACTGTGTGACGGCTTATTTTTTGTGTCTTGAGCTGATATTTCTAGTGATACCATTTTTGGGTGGATCCGCTGTTTTAATCGCCCGTTATTGCATTTTATAGCAATGTGGCGGCAACCAAAAAAACGTAATTTTGGCTTTGGGATTTTTTTTCCATTACGGAGTTTACGGCTCTCATTAATGGATTTAATATGTTGATAGATCGGGCGATTCTGAACGCGGCGATACCAAACGTGTGTTTTTTTAAATTTTTTAAATACTTTTATTGTGATTGTTGGAAAAGGGGGGTGTTTTCAACTTTTACATTTTTTTTTTTTATACAGATTTTTAAAAACTTATTTTTTAATTGATTCTAAGTTTTACACTGCCCCATACACAGGCACCCTGCTGCACAGTCCGATCGTTTCTGGGAGATACAGGTGAGCTGCAGCTCATCTGTATCTCTCAGAATCGCGGACATGTATACTATCGCGGGATCTCCGATGCAGGCGGGGAACAGCGAGTTCCCCGGCGCGGCGCCTTTGGATTCCGCTGTCAGAGATTGACGGCGGGATCCAAAGGGTTAACAGTACCGATCAGATCCCGGATCCGATCGGTGCTCTTAGCCCGACATCTCAGCTGATGAGATCAGCTGAGATGTCGGCTGTTTGAGGTGAGCGCCACACCAGTGCCCACATCAAACCCCCCTTACTGGCCCATGACGTTGTACAACGTCATAGGTCGGGAAGGGGTTAAAATAAAAAAAATACTCTATATACTCTAGTATAAGCCAAGTTTTTCAGCACAATTTTTGTGCTGAAAAGTGCCCCCCCCCTTGGCTTACACACAAGACCATGTTTAGTGTCAGTGGTGGAGGGAAGGGGGGAGAGCAGTAACCGGGGGCTGGAGGAGATGGGAGGAGGCTGTAGAAGGAGCAGGTGGTCAAGTGACCCCACTCATTAGTGTAATGTAATATGCACTGCATCCCCCTGTCCATTAGTGGCAGGGGGAGCAGTGGATGTTACATTACACGTAACTATACTTGCCCCCCATCGCTGGTATATGGCACCCATGCTGGTGCTCAAAATACAATAACATCCGTTTTAACTCACCCTCCGGCGCTTCCTGCAGGCTCTGTGGCGTTTTCCCTCTGGTCTTCCTGCTTGTCCTCAGCTTCTAATCATGTGACCGGCACATCATTGACGTCATTGCTCCTGCGTCGGTCACGATTAGAAGCCGGAGGACGCATGGTGCTGGCAGAGAAGAGTAGGAAGGTGAGTTAAAACAGTTATTTTATTGTGAGCGCCAGCACAGGGCCCATACACTAGCCAGCGATGGGGGCCATATGCCAGCGATGGGGGCCATATGCCAGCGATGGCGGCATATACAAATGATAGGGGGCTCTGTACAGTGATGGGGGGGCTCTGTACAGTGATGGGGGGGCTCTGTACAGTGATGGGGGGCTCTGTACAGTGATGGGGGGGCTCTGTACAGTGATGGGGGGGCTCTGTACAGTGATGGGGGGGCTCTGTACAGTGATGGGGGGGCTCTGTACAGTGATGGGGGGGCTCTGTACAGTGATAGAGGCACTATATACCAGTCATGGGGGCACTATATACCAGTGATAGGGCGCTATATACCAGGATGAGGGGCTATATATAGTGATGAGGGGCTATACACCAGGATGGGGGGCTGCTGCATTTCCCACCCTAGGCTTATACCTGAGTCAATAATTTCCCCAGTTCTGGGGGAGGGGGTTTCGGGGGGTAAAATTAGGGGCCTCAGCTTATACTCTGGTCGACTTATACTCGAGTATATACGATACATGGGTGGCACAGCAATTAGAAAGTGCACACTCTTCCAGACACATTTTTAGTATCACCTGACCACTTTACAATATAATCATATCATATAATCTACTATATAATTGCCTAATGTTCTCTGTCACGGAAATCGCGCGCCAGCGGCGGCCATCAATGAGCGAGTATGCAAAACAGCCGCGCACATTCAAAATTTGCGCCAAGCTGAAACCCGGCGTCAGCGGCGCACTGGCGCCGCTGTCGCCGGGATACCCGCGTTCAGCTGCGCCCATCGCCGGTAGATCAGCGCACGTGAGCAAGCTGGGAGATGACCAGCGTCAGCCAGTCATCTCCCTGCTGGTGAGCCGCTGACCTCTGTGCAGCAGTAGCTCAACCGCGGCCACCTGCCGCACAGTGGTCCGCGGTGAGCCAGCCGGGAGATGGCCGGCATCAGCATTATTTTTAAATCTTCATAATTAAACTACATACATACTCTAGAATATCCGATGCGTTAGAATCAGGCCACCATCTAGTAATAATAAAAAAATCATGAATAAAAATATATAGAGGTGACCTGCCTCGTCTCTCTGCTATCTGCAGGTATCCCGTAGACAAGTATTGCTCCATGTCCTGCTGAAATGCCTCTTCAAAGAACTTTTGTCGTTCCTTTAGCTTCATCTGCTGGGCATACTCCATGTCCAAGACCCTCTGTGTATGCTCCGAATCCAGATCAGCTACACAGGGAGAATAAAAAAAAATAAAAAATCTTGTGAGATTTCTCAACATAATATAACCTGGAAGTTTTAATACAATTTGTCTTCATGATCACTGCAGCAGATTAGGCAATATTTATGTCAGCATTATTGTACCATCTAGTGTACCAAGGGGCAAAGAATAGCTTGGTGTGACAAGATTTGTCATAACACAACATTTTAAATCTCAAAATTAAAAGAGAACCTGTCCTCTGATTAATACTGACCGAGCCACAGGCAGCATGAAGCTCACCTGGTGCAGCAGCACATCAGTGTCTATTTTACCTTAAACCTCTGTGGCGTTTCAGAGAAAACATACTTTAAAACGTCGCCTGGGAACTGTGCATCTCAGCTGAGTAGTCCAAGGAGATCGTCAACAGCTTTTCCTGCCTCAATCCACATGACTAACAGGTCTCTCTGTGTGTGCTTAAGGAGTGCGAGAAGCCCCTCAGACCAGCTGTGAACACATCATCTGAGATACACAGAAGTCTCCATCAAACCCTGCAGCATTTCAGAGTAGAACATACAAGCTGCGATAGTGTAGACATTGTCAAGTTCATGTTGCCTGTTGTTCAGGAAACATTAATCAATGACAGGTTTCATATGTTCCTTCATTTGGAGTCATCAGTAAAGTCAGCTAGCTTGAGCAGATGTAGGTCTTTAAAAGGAATCTGTCAGCAGGTTTTTGCTATGTAATCTGAGGACAGCATGCTGTAGGGGTTCAACAACATATTTCAGCAATGTACCGCTTATCAAGCTCTGTGCAGTTGTTTATCTGCATTGATTTTTTTTAGCACCAGGAGATTATCATTGCATAGACTATAGCAGTGTTTGCTGGTAGTCTGATATGCCTCCTCCTGCGATTAGCAGCTCACTGTCAATAGCCTTTGTACTTGCATAGCCTGGTGCGGGTTGGGTAGGCTTTGTCAGCACTGCTGCATGGCTAAATCTTAAAAGTCTGTGTCAGAACAGCGACACCAAGTAATCTAAGTGATACATTGTTGGATTAAGGGTATCTTGGACTACACAGTTATGCAAAAACCAGTTTAAAGATTCCCTTCAATGCCATGCTATATCACTATACTGCAAGGCCACATTCTTTACAGATTAAAGGGAAGGCAACCCTTGTTTATTGGATTACTTTGGTCAGGTTCCATTCATTGTGAAATTTTATTACATATATGACTGCATATCAAACAAATTCTTTGTATGGGATTTCATCTAACAAAAGTGTCATGCTAATGGCTAAATTACACTAATTTCAGACCACAAACAATGAGTGATTTATTATATTCACATCACTTGGTGCTTGTTTTCTGGCCTGCGATGGGGACAGAACCTCCAATATGATAGATCTGTCCCCAGATACAGTGCATGATCTAGGCAGCACATCCCCCATTGACACGAGAAATGTGGCTCTACAAAAGGTTATACCGGTACATTTTATCCTGGCATAAGAGTCAAATCTCCCCAGAAAGGAAGAGATTATATACAGGTAAGTGCTATGACACACTGCTGAGTTTGACTGTGAGCTGAAGACGCCGGGGGCCACACATTTCCTCTAATAGAAGTATTGTTAATAGATTTCTGAAATTCCAGATAGAAAGTCGTTCACTCGTCTAAAAGGGCCTTTAGAATAAATGTAGCGAAAAAAAGTAAACACTTTCTTAAAAAGAAACTGAATTGACAGAATCTCAAATTTAAAGTCTCTAGAGAATAAATGCATTGTTTGTTTTAATGACGCATACAATGGGTGGGGGTGTGTGGTTATTGTAGACATTAAAATTCCTATTAGAAAAGGCTGAAATAATATAGAGCCATAAACATAAAATCTAATCCATAACTATAAATATCTGCACAAAACAGAATGGCTGTCATACAATGGAGAGCTGCAAAATTCATATAAATACAATTTCAAAAGTATAAAAATAAGCAACTCCAGAAATAAGGGTGACCTTCTGACTGACAGTTCGGACAAGCAGCATGGCTGAGCCACTGGCACATTTTGAGCGCTCTCTGACGATGCAAGCAAATCCACTCTTTCTCTAGGAACCTTCCACGACAGCATAGGAGGTTGCCTCTCCACGCCCTAATAGGGACAGGAAGCACAAGAGTGGTTAAAAGGCCCCTCCCACCTCCCATTAGCCAGTGTCTTTCCTGTCCCTATGGGGCATGGAGAGAGGTTTTTTCTCTCCTATGCTGTGGCAAGCTGCAGTATACCTGGGAGTTTTTTGCCGGGCAGCTTTGGTCGGGCCCCTGCTCCTCCTCCAGTCGTCTCTTGGTCCCCCTCAGTGGTCCTCTGCTGGAGGGGTCTGGGACCAGCCCTGGCCCTCCGGATCCCCCCCTGGGGTGAAGTGGGTTGGCGGCCTCTTTCTGTGCTGAACCCGCCAACCGCCTCCTGCCTATGCACGCTGCCACGGACCAGAAGTGACGCGGGAGTCCTCTAGTGACGGTTACTATGGATGCCAGCCAGAGGGGGTGGGGAGCCATGGTGGGTCCCACTCCGCTCCAGGGGGTTTGGGGTCGCTCCGTCAGTTCCCAGTCCTCCAATTACCGGGAACTGAGTGCAGTCGAGGAGGCCCTTTGGGGTGCTTAGACCCAGCTCACAGGTTCTCCTGTCCTTGTCTACTCAGACAATATCACCACGGTGGCTCCCCTCCGGCACCAGGGTGGGACGAAGTCCAGGTCCCTGCCGTCTGTGTCCTCCCGGATCTTCCTTTGGGCCGAACAGTTCCTGCTGTCCCTCTCAGCTGTCCACTTGAAGGGGTCCATGAACCTGCAGGTGGATTTTCTTAGCTGCCAGGATGTCCACCCGAGGGAATGGAGTCTGGGCCAAGCTGTCTTTTGCTCTCTAGTCGCACGATGGGGTACCCTGGCAGTCGACCTCTTCGCCTCCAGCGCCAATCGGGAGGTCACAACATATATTTTCCTCAATCCTCGGGACGCAGCCGCGGGGGTGGACGCCTTCTCCCAGTCGTGGAATTTTCCTCTGGTTTACGCCTTTCCTACTATTCCCCTCCTCGCACAATTTCAAAAGTATAAAAATAAGCAACTCCAGAAATAAGGGTGCCCTTCTGACTGACAGTTCGGACAAGTGGCATGGCTGAGCCACTGGCACATAATGAGCGCTCTGACGATGCAAGCAAATCCACTCTTTCTGGCCAGATCCAGAGATTCCGCAACCTTCAGAGCAGCACAGAGGGTGTAAGTGCTGTTCACCTAGCCTACAAGGGTGACTACTGCCGATAAGCAATAAGCATTATATAATCAAATAGAAAATGCCTCAGTTATTGCAAACACAGATGAATTTTAATAAGAAGTAAATTGCAAAGTTGCTTGTTTTAATAAGCAATTTGCAATTTTACCTATTTTTGATGTTAAGAAAAACCCTTTAAATCACATAAGATTCCTACAGATATGAGCATTTTGACATCAATAAAACAAGAGTACAAAAGCAAGACCGACTCCGAACCATAGAAATAGAGAAGCGTACGGAGTTTGTCATAAATGCTCTGCTGTCATGCACGTTTGTATTTAATCTCTATAAAGGATGAGTAATAAATCATCACTTATAAAACAATTACCGTATATACTCGTGTATAAGCCGAGTTTTTCAGCCCAAAAATTGGGCTGAAAAGTCTCCCCTCGGCTTATACACGGGTCATATACGTGGTTGGTGGGGCTGTGTCCGGGGCTGGGGGGCTGGGGAGGCTGGAGGAGGCGGGGGGAGGCTGCTGAATGAGCGGCCCCGTCACGTGGGGCCGCTCATTACATATGCACTGCTTCCCCCTGTCAATCAGCGGCAGGGGGAAGCAGTGCATAACTAAATATATCCCCCCCAAGTGCTGGCACTTGCCCCCCCTGCTTGTAAGGCCCCCCCCGGCTGCTATTATTACCATCCTCTCCTCTGTCTTCATCGCGCGCAAGTCCCTCTGTGCTCCCGTCCTCAGTAGCATCCGGGGTCATGTGACCGGCCGGTCGCATGACGTCATCGCTATGCGACGGCCGGGGACCCGGATGCATGGAGGACGGGAGCACCGAGGCACCTGCGCGCGCGATGAAGACAGAGGAGAGGATGGTAAGTTAAGCAGCCGGGGGGGCTTAAAAGCAGGGGGGCAAGTGCCAGCATACACCTCTGGGGCTGCCTGTGTATACACCTCTGGGGCTGCCTGTGTATACACCTCTGGGGCAGCCTGTGTATACACCTCTGGGGCAGCCTGTGTATACACCTCTGGGGCAGCCTGTGTATACACCTCTGGGGCAGCCTGTGTATACACCTCTGGGGCTGCCTGTGTATACACCTCTGGGACAGCCTGTGTATACACCACTGGGGCTGCCTGTGTATACACCTCTGGGGCAGCCTGTGTATACACCTCTGGGGCAGCCTGTGTATACACCTCTGGGGCAGCCTGTGTATACACCTCTGGGGCAGCCTGTGTATACACCTCTGGGGCAGCCTGTGTATACACCTCTGGGGCAGCCTGTGTATACACCTCTGGGGCAGCCTGTGTATACACCTCTGGGGCTGCCTGTGTATACACCTCTGGGGCTGCCTGTGTATACACCTCTGGGGTAGCCTGTGTATACACCACTGGGGCTGCCTGTGTATACACCTCTGGGGCTGCCTGTGTATACACCTCTGGGGCTGCCTGTGTATACACCTCTGGGGCTGCCTGTGTATACACCACTGGGGCTGCCTGTGTATACACCACTGGGGCTGCCTGTGTATACACCACTGGGGCTGCCTGTGTATACACCTCTGGGGCTGCCTGTGTATACACCACTGGGGCTGCCTGTGTATACACCACTGGGGCTGCCTGTGTATACACCTCTGGGGCTGCCTGTGTATACACCACTGGGGCTGCCTGTGTATACACCACTGGGGCTGCCTGTGTATACACCACTGGGGCTGCCTGTGTATACACCACTGGGGCTGCCTGTGTATACACCACTGGGGCTGCCTGTGTATACACCACTGGGGCTGCCTGTGTATACACCACTGGGGCTGGGGCTGCCTGTGTATACACCACTGGGGCTGGGGCTGCCTGTGTATACACCACTGGGGCTGGGGCTGCCTGTGTATACACCACTGGGGCTGGGGCTGCCTGTGTATACACCACTGGGGCTGGAACTGCCTGTGTATACACCACTGGGTCTGGGGCTGCCTGTGTATACACCGCTGGGGCTGCCTGTGTATACACCACTGGGGCTGGGGCTGCCTGTGTATACACCACTGGGGCTGGGGCTGCCTGTATACACCACTGGGGAGGCTGCTGTATACACCACTGGGGAGGCTGCTGTAATACTGCTGGGGCCTGTATACACCACTGGGGAGGCTGCTGTATACTACGACTGGGGAGGCCTGTATACCTGTGCTGGGGTCCACCCTCGGCTTATACACGAGTCAATAGGTTTTCCCAGGTTTTGGGGGCAAAAGTAGGGGGGTCGGCTTATACACGGGTCGGCTTATACACGAGTATATACGGTATTTCAACCACCGTGACCTAAACCAATTGAAATAAAACTTTAGTGCAAAGAATGCTAAAAAAGTACAGAAACAGTGTGATTTGCTTACTAAAACCTGTAAAAAATAAATTATACCATGAAAAACAATAGCAGAGTTCCAATGCTCAAAAGATTGTCTTGAACAGATAGACGCTGGAAAAAGATGAAGACAGTGGCAGGGGAGTTTAAGACAGGGGCAAGGGACTTACATTTATATTTAAAGTAACAGAAACACCCTTAAAAACTAGAAGTCTTTAATATGACACATTTTTAAAAACACAAAACATACCATAAAAATGTGTGGAAACAATAATGCACAAGAAACAGGGTGAGAAAAGGAAGAGAATTGTCCCTATAATGTATCCTCCCTCCCTTGTCCTACCTGGTAGTGGACGGAGGTTGGCAGTATAAGGCTACGTTCACATGCTGCATTATTGCTACTCTTTGTATGGATCCGCTATTTGCGGTGAAACACATTGACGTTAGCTGTTCCAGCCACGTCAATGCATTTCACTATTTGGCGTTCACACACTGCGCTTTTTTGGACCCGCTTTTGGGCTGAAAAGCGGGTCTGTAAAAAGAAGTCACATGCCCATTTCGTGGCGTTATTTTGCTGTGCTTTCACTCATCTCGCCGCACTCCCACTGTGGTCTCGCCCCATTCCGAAGCCCCAGTACCTGTGGAAGACCTATGTGTGAGAGGCCTGAGGTAGAGGCTCCTCCACCATTGCTCTGTGTGAGAGGCCCGAGGTAGAGTCTCCCTCACCATTGCTATGTGTGAAAGGCCCGAGGTAGAGGCTCCCTCACCATTGCTCTGTGTGAGAGGCCTGAGGTAGAGGCTCCTCCCACCATTGTTATGTGTGAGATGCCTGAGGTAGAGGCTCCTCCCACCATTGCTATGTGTGAGGCCTGAGGTAGAGGCTCCTCCCACTGTTGCTATGTGTGAGAGGCCTGAGGTAGAGGCTCCTCCCACTAAGGTCATGTGTGAGAGTCCTGAGGCAGAGGCTCCTCCCACCATGGCTGTGGCAGCTAGTTATGAGGAGGAGGAGGAGAATGATTAGATGGCAGCAGAGTACAATGCAGAATATTAATTTATCAGTCCTCACTGTACGGACATCACATCATAACATGTAACACAGATTTCCTAACTTACAGCGCCCAAAGTATTTCTGGCACACTGGAACAAATCTACCACACGATACCAGTGTCCTCCAGAAGCAGAACAGGTACTGGAATATCACACAACTGTTTCTTTGATATGACAGGTCATGTTCAGTTATCTACTCTGCATGTTTGGCAGTGCAGTCAGGTATCTTGTTACCATCAGAAAAATGCCTAGAATACTCCATAGTGACTTCATCTGCCTCATTATAGTGAAAGGCTCCAATAAGCAGGCTCTGTCTGTGTCTCTGGGATACAGTGCTCAGCATACAGCGACTTATTCCCATGTCTTTTCAGACTATCTCAATGTCAATGTAAAGTCTATCTTTGCAAAGTAGCAAACACAACAATATATTATTGATTACAAGTTAATATTTAACCCCTTAAGGGCTGAGTCACTTTGCATCTTAATGACCAGACCGGCTTTTGCAATTCAAACCAGTGTCCCTTTATGAGGTAATAACTCTGGAACGCTTTAACGGATCCTAGCGATTCTGAGACTGTTTTTTCGTGACATATTGGGCTTTATGTTAGTTGGAAAATTAGGACGATAATTTTTGCGTTTATTTGTGAAAAAAAAATAAATCAAAAATTCGGCAAAAATTTTGAAAATTTTGCAATTCAAGTTTTTCATTTTTTTTTCTGTTAAACCAAAAAGTTATGTCACACAAGATACAGAATAAATAACATTTCACACATGTCTACTTTACATCAGCACAATTTTGGAACCAATATTTTTCTTTGTTAGGTAGTTATAAGGGCTCAAAGTTCATCAGCAATTTCTCGTTTTTCCACCAAAATTTACAAAACCACTTTTTTTTGTGACCACATCATATTTGAAGTAACTATGGAGGGGCCGATGTGACAGAAAATACCCAAAAGTGACACCATTCCAAAAACTGAACCCCTCAGACGACTTAAGGCCACGTGCACACGCTGAGTATTTGATGAGTTTTTTACCTCAGGATTTGTAGACAAAATCAGGAGTGGAGCAATCAGAGGAAAAGTCTAATAGAAACATGTCACCACTTCTGTATTTATCATCCACTCCTGGTTTTGGCTACAAATCCTGAGGTAAAAAACTCACCAAATACTCAACGTGTGCACGTGGCCTAAAAGCACATTCAGGAAGAGTATTAACCCTTCAGGTGCTTCACAGGAACTACAGCAATGTGGAAGGAAAAAATTAACATTTTACTTTTTCCAACAAAAATGTTGCTTTACTCTCAAATTTTACATTTTCACATGGGCAACAGGACAAAATGGATCCTACAATTTGTTGGGCAATTTCTCCTGAGTACACCGATACCTTATACGTTTGCATGCACGGCGGGGTTCGGAAGGGAAGCAACACTATTTGACGCTCCAAGTGGAAAATTAGCTGAAATTGTTAGTGAACACCATGTCACATTTGGAGATTCCCTGATGTGCCTAAACAATGGAGCTACCCCCCCCCCCCCAGTGAGATTCTGCACTGATGATATGGGGCTCCACTGTATTTTTGGTCACCAGCACAGGTACAACAGACAGGTACAGGCTGCCACTCACGCCCAGTTGTCTAGTTTTACCAGGCTGGTAATTAAAATACAGTGGAGCTTTTTTTTTTTTTTTTAAATTCTTTAAATAATTAAAAAAATTAAATTAAAACGACGTGGGCTTCGCCATATTTTTAGTTTCCAGCCAGGTACAACTAGGCAGCTGGAATCCACAGTGTGGAGAAACCAAAGCGTTCTGGGCTCTCCACGCTGCAAATTGCAGCCCGCAGCCGCCCCGGGAAATGACACATTCATTAAAAGAGCCATTTCCTGGCACTGTACCCAGGTTCTTCCAGTCGCCCTGGTGGCAAACTGGGTGATAGCGGGGTTAACGCCATCTTTGTATTGGCAGTTGGCACTAAGTCCGAGGTTCATAATGTTGGGCCAATGTTAGACCCTGCCATTAGGAACCTCCAAGTCAATGGTAAATAAGACAATATACCATGAAAAAAATCAATTTATTATAACATAAAACACAAACACATACTTGGACTACACCTTCATTTACCCCCATGCCCTCCGACATAGTTCCCAACGATGGTCCCACGACGGTCAGTCGCCTCCAGAGACTGCAGCAAAGGATCAAGGGTCCTTTATCTGCAGTATCTGGGGGTCACACTAATGCTGCACTGTATGGCAATGATCTGCCATACAGTGCAGCTGTCAGTGCTGCAAACACAAGTCCCAGAGATCTCATGACCTTTAAGGCTTGGGTCAGGTTACCAGATGTCGCCATGGCAATCTCTGGTTATCATGGTGATCAGCCCATCACAATTACATTATGATGGGTCAATCGCAATGGGGAGAGGGGAGTGACCCTGCACTCCCTCTCCCCAGACCCTAAATGCTGTGATCATAACATCACAGTACTTAGGGGGCGACACAGAGCCAGGGACAGCGACCACATAGTGATCACTGCCCTTGGCTGTCAGATCGCTCCTCTCAGCCTCATCTCCTCCATGCAGGGGATGAGGCTGAGAAGAGCAGGTCAGAGCTGTCGGGTGGGCAGAAGCACCGGAGAAGACGGAGGAGGTGAGTGGGCACCGGAGGAGAGCGGGTACCGAATGAGTGGCTGCAGAAGGTGGAGAGAGAGGAGGAGGTGAGCAGGCACTGGAGGAGGGGATGCAGAAGGAGGAGAGTGGGGAGCAGGAGGAGGTGAGCGGGCACAGTACTGGAGTCTGGAGAGGGGTGAGAAGAGGGAGGAGGCCGGGAGGAGAGCGGAGGGAGAACACCGGGAAGTGAAGACAGGAGAGCGAGGAGAGGTGGGAGGAGAGGGGGGGACCGGGCACAGGCAGGGGATGATTGCAGGAGCTGGGCACAGCTGACAGCCCAGCTCCTGCAGAGATCATGCATGGAAATGCTGAAATTTCCTGCGCGATAATGATGTGATCGGTCAGTCAGATTGGGACCACACCTCTGCCCCTGACCCTCAGTTGCACTGACAGCTGTTAGAATTGAGCTGTCACTGTATGATAACAAGCAGTGACAGTTCAAAGCCATGACAAGTTTAGCCGTCATGGTGTGGGGAACTCACACCTTTCCATGACGGCTAAACTCGTCATTGGTCGTAATGGGGTTGATCACTGAAATTCCTGTATATGAGACCAGTGAGTGACTCTACTCAGTGACTGACAGTGCCCTCTGCATACACAGTCATATTTGGAAGACTGTGATCACGAGTCAACTTGGTAGTCCTATTCCATGACTGATGAACACCAAGGATTTCAAATGATGAAATATAAGGTTTTCTGAAAAATACACCTAAAAATGTATGTCTCTGTTTTATAGCAGGCAGGACTGCAGATCAGATACCATTTTTAGTATGACTGGTTTTCTTTAATTAAAAAAATAAAACATTGAATATTACATTTTTGCTTGTAACATGTGAAACAGATGCTTTATTAGGCTACTTGGAGGTCATTTAAGCAGCCAGTATTTTTAATTGCCTGGTGTTTAGGCCACATTCGCACATAAGTATTTTTGGATCAGTGTTTGTACAACAAAGCCAGGGGTAAACATACAGAGAATAACTATAATTGAAAGATTGACACCTGCTCTGTGTTATGGAGCCACTCCAGGTTTTGACATACAAATACTGATGAAATAGTGATCAAAAATACTAACTGTGGCCTTAAAGTGTAACCACCATTTAAATTTTTATTTAATCATAATGTAGAGCAAGTGATTTTAATAGAATTTTCTAATGAAGTATATTAGAATGTTTAATTGAAAGCCATTCATACACCTTCCACAAGGTGTCCCCACTACACTGTGTGAAGCAGACATATGTTCACTATCAGTCAGATCCATCTTGAGTGAACACGGATATAATTATAAAAAGGGCATGGCCTTCACTGCTGACTGCGGAAACAATGTATCGGACTAGCTCAGTCTAATAGCACAGTTGCTAAGCAACGTCAGAAGATCAGGATCAGGTCAAACGCCTCAGAGGTTTGTGGCAAGGAAAGCTATGTCATCTGGTTCCACACAGCTCAGTCAGGATCTCTGTTAACCCCGCGTCTGCTGGCTCTCTACACAGCTGAGGATCGCTCTTGTCACATCTCTGCTGTCACATTGCACTGCTCCCTAACAGCTGATGGCCATGCCCACAGAGCAATAAAATACAGTTTTTAAAAGAACACAGAAAAATGTAAGAAAATAACTCATATGGAAAAAAAAGCATTATTTTAGCCTCTATGTGACCCATCATTAACAACCGATGCACTATTGTTTGTTTTTCCTTCAATGAAATGACATTTACACTTTAATGCTACTGTCTGAAATGTCTGACAATTGAAGGATTATCTGTATGTAATCATATCTCAATATGTTAAGCTTTGACCTTGCCCAGTGCAGTGCCAAAAAAAACCTTAGGCTTATTGAGAAAATGATAGAAATCTTCATATTAGATGTGAAACATTGTCAAAGAGATTCTGTAACCTCGTCTCAATAGGAAAAAGGAATTAGCTCACAGGCCAACCCGAAGCTCTATTATTACATGACCTATATATAGAACTCCACATAATGCTCTTTTCTTTCCCCAAGATTAGATTAAAGTAGTGGAAATCTTCAGAAAATTGGTGAATGTGCTGTAATAATTATTAGGGCATACTGAAGCCGTCTGCCTTCCAGTAACATAGACATGGCTTCTTCTGCAAATGTGATTTTAAACTAGAATATTCAAGTACCGCAGAACATTTGCTTATTCAAAATCACATCTCTGTACAGGGGGATCCACTTCTATATGGATAAACTCCTATTCATGAGACATTTTTCATTACACGGCAAAGTGCAATTAATATAATGTCTATACTCTGGCCATAAAAATCAATGGAACCTTCAAGAGAATCTGTCAGCTGATATTAACTCCCCATACTATTTACACACAGATGTAGCTTTTTTTTAAAATACAAGTTCAGCAACACCTTTACATGACTAGTCTGTTCCTCCATTACTGAGAAATCAGCGTGTGAATTGATATGCAAATTAGGGGGTAGATCTGAAGCCTCTGTCGCTCCAGCTCTATTCCCTGCCCAGTATCGCCTCCACCTTCTTGACTGACAGCGTGTAAGCCAGGGATCTGAAACTCCAGGCCTCAAGAGCCGTCAACAGGGCAGGTTTTCAGGATTTCCTTAGTATTGCACAGGTGATAATTGAATTACCTGCATAGGAGATGATTCCAATCCCTGTGCAATACTACAGAAATCCTGAAAACCTGCAGGATGTGCGGCCCTTGACGCCAGGAATTTGAGATCCCTGCACTATACTATGTGACTTCAATTAAATGAGCAGTCAGTCAAGAAGGAGGTGGTGTTGCTGAGAGCAGAATAGAGCTGGAGTGACAGAGGATTCAAATCTACAAATAGTTCTTCAGTCTCATTTGCATAGCAATTCAAATGCGGATTTCTCTATAATGGAGGAACAGTCTGGTCATGTAAAGGTATTACAAGGCTCAGCTATGAAAGAACCACACATGTGCACATATAGTTTGGGTGTGGGGGGGTGAAGTCATGCTGACAGATTCCCTTCCAGAAATATGGTTGATAAACAATAAAATAAAACAGAGCTTAAAAAGAACCCATCACCAGGTCAAATGTGACATGTTTTTGCATTTGCTGGATTCTATTGTTTGTTTTTTTATCCACCATTGGTTCCAGAGATAGGAGCCTTGGTAAAAACAAAAAAAAAGTGCACTAATCTAAAAAGCCCATATCTCTGAAACCACATTGCATGGGTATTTTTTGTTCCTTTTGGATTGTCTTTAAACAAATGCTCAGGGGAACTGTGGGAGAAAATGAGAACACAACCAAGGCATTTGTTCACCTGGTGAAAGGTACTCTGTAAAGTGATCCTGTATTGCAAAATACAACCAGAGTTAAAGCTTGGTCTTGCTGTCCTCATGGCCACAAGATAAAGATAAATCTGCTTTTGTTGCACATACCAGTCCAATATGATTAAGAACTGTCCGGATTCTCATGCTCATGTAACGTGCCATCCATTCTTTTTGAGTGAGTGGCTCCTCTTTAGTATTCTGTCAGCACTACAGGGATTGGAACTTCCATTCCCTCACATGCCAGCAACCAATGGTTAAATGTCTAGCCCGCCCTATACTCCAAGCATGTATCTCTATTATTTGTATATGCCATGAGATACATGCATGTGGACAAAAAACAAAACAAAAAAAGTTATGGCTCTTGGAATAAGGGGAAGAAGGAATCTAAATGTGCAAAAAATGGAAAATCGCTCATTCAGGAAGGGAAATATCTGCCTTTTCCCAAGAAACAAGCTCATATCTGTCCTTATCCTGGTCTAGTATTGCAAATCAGTCCCAGTCAGAGTACTACTGCATATTGGTAATATTCAAAGGTAGTGTCATTCCCTGTGTTATTGACATTTGTGAATGACTAAGTGTCCTATTGGATAAATCAATTACACAATATATGACGGCAATTTACTATTGCAATAGCTATGATTTGTTAAATGTGTGAATCCTGAACAAGCACAAAGCCACACCAACTTATTGAATTTTTGAAAATGGCCAATAGATAAGACTATTAGGAGCAAAATGCACAAAAAAAACCTAGGGCAATTATTTTGAGAAATGTAGTTCTATGTCTACAGTCCCCCATACAAAGTCAGCCCGCACTTGGCGAGATAGATGGGTTCAATCGACACTAATGGGTATGGGGGCACCAGCCAACTAATTCTAGGGGAGATGTTGATCAGACATGTCCATCTTCAGACTGTATATCGCTTTCTTCTCTAAGAGGAAAACCACCAGTAGAGACAGCTGATGTGGCTTTCTCATAGGAAACACAGGAGTGCTCGCCCCATGCTTCCATGTATAATGAGATGGCCAAAGATTGCTGTTGGCCAAATGACCGGCCGAAGCATCATGTGACTGACATCCATATAATGTATGGGGACAATATGCTGTGTTTTCAGGGTGCTTTTTCACATGGTTTTTGATGTAATCTTTTTCCACACTTGCAAAGTTGGTGAACTTGTCGCAAAAAAAAGAAAACCACTTTAAAAATATTTTAATTATATTAATAAAAGTAACACCACACTAATCATGCTAAAGTGCTCATGCTTAAATGGAACCATAATGTATAAACTTTGAAACCAGGTAATATACGCCACTATCTTACCCTACAATTGACACCTATATACTCACACTGCAAACCAACAGTTTTTCAACACTGTAATGGTACCTTTACACGCCGCTACCGAAAGGTAGAAACCGGCAGGTATCGGAGACAATTGTACCTGATACCTTGTAAACACCGCGAAGTGGCGGCGTGTAATTCAGGAACTACCTTCCTGTCTCTTTGGATACCTGTGTTTCAGCCGTGCTCAAAAATAAGCAGGTATAATCCCTATGGTAGCGGCATGTAATCGGGGCACAGGAAGGTATTTGCGTGGCCTAGCGTAATCCCTGGGGCGTGCCACGGCGGCATGTATACCACGCCCCTTCAGCGATCATTGGTGGAAGCTCCTGCATTACGATTGGTTGTCCCTGCATAGTGCGGCATATTTAACGAGCTGACCAGTCACACTACACATTTGCAATAGCATCATGTATTTGCCAGCCTTCCTGCACTGGCTGGCCAATCATGATGCTATTGCATTGTCCAATCACCGTACGAGCGTCGCGTAATACACAACTCTGGCACGCCTATGTCCTTGCGGCGCACAATATGTATGCCCATATTGCCTTGTGGTAGCGGCGTGTAAATCAGGGAAGGTGCTCCACAGAAGGTAACCTGCGGCACCCATCGGCACTTCCGGGGAACGAAAATACCTTCTGTGGAGAACCTTGTGGCGGCGTGTATTTGCGGCATCAGGTACTGCTAGCAACCGTTGTAAACGCGCGAGTGCACGTGCGGTGCCTACCTGTTGCTACCTTCGGTAGCGGCGTGTAAAGGTACCATAATCGTTTGGGGTGCCCCCGATCCACATCGGCTCATCACGAGTCTCCCTCCATTTCCCTCAGATATGAAAAGACAGTTATAAAAAGGGAATCCCAATATAATCTATAATGGTAGGATACCAACTATAGCTTAGGAGATATAAGAGGCATCTGTGATGTATTCAACATGTAACACAAGTAAATGTGCAATAGCAATAAACCATGTCAAAAACAGGTGTCAAAAAGTAACACATCAAAGATATAATTCTGTCTCTCAGAAGTGCAATTCTCCTCTAGATCTTTTATAGGTGAATTGCCTAGGGCCCCATAGCTTAGTATGCTCCCTTCTCTTATGGCCACTTTACACACACCAACTTATCTGTCCAACTTCTGACAACTTACTGGTTGCAGTGAAATCATGGACACATTGCTCCATTTGTACACAGCCACAAAATGGAGCAATGTGTCCATGATTTCACTGCAACCAGAGATCTGTTCAGAAGTTGGACAGATAAGTTGGTGTGTGTAAAGTGGCCCTTAGGTTTCCAATTCCTGAATTATGATACATTTTTCAAATGCATCGAAGAGGAATTAAAGTCAGTTATGCCATAATAACACATCATAAAGTCCTATGTATTCCGGATAACAGAAGAGCATGAGTAAAATATGAAACTGCATTTCAGTAGCTAGTGCTAGATTTTAATATGAAAGTGTAAATGTGGCCTTATATAAGCTTCCCATTCTGCCTTATAGAGGTTGTCGATGAAGTCACAAAGGCGAAACGTGCGTTGGGTGAGTTCTCCTATGATTGTTGAGTCCATATATGCCACTTGGCATTGTATCAGTATTATGTATGTCTCCATGTGAGGAAGGGGGAGGAGGATTGCTGCTCACCTCTAAACACCCTTAGATTCCCGGGCTCCTGGAAGGCGGCTGGTGTCCACCATTAGTGTAATGAAATTAAGAGAATCCAGGGCCACTTGTCCATGAGAAGGTTCCCAGGAACCTTCTCATGGGCAAGTGGCCCTGGATTCTCTTCATATTATTTATGTCTGTTTCTTCTATCTATGCTGGTGTCTCATATGAAATATTTATGACCTATGTGTTGTTCGCATTTATTTTTGACATATACATTGCCCATACAGGGTGTCTAGTTATGATAAATATATTATTTCATACATTCGTATTTAACTTTTTATTTATAACAACGTTGGTGCCATTTGGATACCTTATCTTCATATCTATATACCATGTCATATCTTTTTGCATGATGTTTATTTACCATGCATTTGCTAGTAGATAGATATATGACCTACAAACCTGAAACCTGATCTGTGCTGCTTTATTTGTAGTTTTTGTTTCTTTCTTTGTGTTGCATTGTATTGTTTCTTTTTGTAATAAACTTTTCACTTTTTATATTTGTTGCCCTGCACAAATTATTTGTAGGATATTGTTCTAGTCACTAAAGGGTTAAGCTTAAATTAATGAGTATTTTTTTGGTAGTACATGATGATAAAGCCGTGGAAGAAAGTAGTGTGATTTTAGAACACAGTGAAGTAGCTCTGTCTATCGACCACAAGGGGCCTGTCTGAAGACAGCTAGGACTCGTGTCATTTATTGTATATCCCGGTGCTGTTGGCCAGACTGCTCAATCTGCACATCAGACTTCTTAGCTACACACTGAATTCTGAACCTAACAACACAACAACAGGAGAATACCCATGACATCTGTGGAACAACTGTCCTGATTCTACAGGCCCAATTGTTTGTGGTTTCCCCTGCTACACCATCTCAACAGTGAGTACTGCCATCGAGCACATTTCACCGTCATGTATGTATGTATGTATGTATGTATGTATGTATGTACGTACGTACGCATGCATGTATGTATGTATGTATACATACACACACACACATATATATATATATATATATATATATATATATATATATATGCATACATACACACACACACACACACACACACACACACACATACATATATCTATACATACACAGACGCACATACACAGTGCAGACCAAAAGTTTGGACACACCTTCTCATCCAAAGATTTTTCTGTATTTTCATGGCTATGAAAATTGTAAATTCACACTGAAGGCATCAAAACTATGAATTAACACATGTGGAATTAAATACTTAACAAAAAAGTGTGAAACAACTGAAAATATATGTCTTATATTCTAGGTTCTTCAAAGTAGCCACCTTTTGTTTTGATTACTGCTTTGCACACTCTTGGCATTCTCTTGATGAGCTTCAAAGTAACAAAGCACCCCCACACCATCACACCTCCTCCTCCACGCTTCATGGTGGGAACCAGGCATGTAGAGTCCATCCGTTCACCTTTTTGGCGTCGCACAAACACACGGTGGTTGGAACAAAAAATCTCAAATTTGGACTCATCAGACCAAAGCACAGATTTCCACTGGTCTAATGTCCATTCCTTGTGTTCTTTAGCCCAAACAAGTCTCTTCTGCTTGTTGCCTGTCCTTAGCAGTGGTTTCCTAGCAGCTATCTTACCATGAAGGCCTGCTGCACAAAGTCTCCTCTTAACAGTTGTTGTAGAGATGTGTCTGCTGCTAGAACTCTCTGTGGCATTGACCTGATCTCTAATCTGAGCTGCTGTTAACCTGCGATTTCTGAGGCTGGTGACTCGGATGAACTTATCCTCCGCAGCAGAGGTGACTCTTGGTCTTCCTTTCCTGGGACGGTCCTCATGTGAGCCAGTTTCTTTGTAGCACTTGATAGTGTCCCCAAGTGCTGTTGCAAAAACTTTCAAAGTTTTCCCAATTTTTCGGACTGACTGACCATCACTTCTTAAAATTATGATGGCCACTCGTTTTTCTTTACTTAGAATTTGTATTACGGCAAGAAAAGAGCAGGTAACAGTCTATTCAGTAGGACTATCGGCTATGTGTCCACCAGACTTCTGCAAAACACAACTGATGGTCCCAACCGCATTTATAAGGCAAGAAATCCCACTTATTAAACCTGACAGGGAACACCTGTGAAGTGAAAACCATTTCCGGTGACTACCTCTTGAAGCTCATCAAGAGAATGCCAAGAGTGTGCAAAGCAGTAATCAAAGCAAAAGGTGGCTATTTTGAAGAATCTAGAATATAAGATATATTTTCAGTTGTTTCTCACTTTTTTGTTAAGTATATAATTCCATATGTGTTTATTCATAGTTTTGATGCAGTCAGTGTGAATCTACAATTTTCATAGTCATGAAAATACAGAAAAATCTCTATATAATCGTCTAATTCTGTCTGTCTGTAACGGAAATCCCGCATCGCCGATTGGCCACGGGCGGCTGCCGTGGCCAATCAGTGACAGGCGCAGTCCGGCCGCGAATTGGGGAGGGATTTGATCCACGCTTTGCGGGTTGGTCGTGCCTGGCCGGCCGCAACCAATCAGCAATATTGGCAGGGGCGTAACTACCGGCATAGCAGACGTAGCAGTCGCTTTGGGGCCCGGCCCTTGTGGGGGGCCCGGACCCAGCGCCGCTACGCTGCTATCCGGTCAGCTACAGGCCCCCAGTGTGTATATACAGGTCCCCCACTCCTCCTCTGCTGCACACGTCACCTGTAAAGGAATACATCATACTTACTTATCTCTGCCGGCTGCCGCCGCTCTGCACCGCGCTCCGTCTTCATCCAGCTTCTTCCTGGTTGTGACGTCATTTCCTGCGCCCGGCGGTCACAACCAGGAAGAAGCTGGATGAAGACGGAGCGCGGAGCAGAGCGGCGGCAGCCGGCAGAGATAAGTAAGTATGATGTATTCCTTTACAGGTGACGTGTGCAGCAGAGGAGTGGGGGGCCTGTATATACCCACCAGGGGCCTGTATACTACCACCAGGGGCTCTGTATACTACCACCACCAGGGGCCTGTATACTACCACCAGGGGCTCTGTATATACCACCAGGGGCTCTGTATACTACCACCACCAGGGGCTCTGTATACTACCACCACCAGGGGCTCTGTATACTACCACCACCAGGGGCTCTGTATACTACCACCACCAGGGGCCTGTATACTACCACCAGGGGCTCTGTATACTACCACCACCAGGGGCTCTGTATATACCACCAGGGGCCTGTATACTACCACCAGGGGCTCTGTATACTACCACCACCAGGGGCTCTGTATACTACCACCACCAGGGGCTCTATATACTACCACCACCAGGGCCTGTATACTACCACCAGGGGCCTGTATACTACCACCAGGGGCTCTGTATACTACCACCAGGGGCTCTGTATACTACCACCAGGGGCTCTGTATACTACCACCAGGGGCTCTGTATATACCACCACCAGGAGCCCTGTATACTACCACCAGGGGCCTGTATAAACCACCACCAGGGGCTCTGTATACTACCACCAGGGGCCTGTATATACCACCACCAGGGGCTCTGTATAATACCACCAGGGGCCTGTATATACCACCACCAGGGGCTCTGTATACTACCACCAGGGGCTCTGTATATACCACCAGGGGCCTGTATACTACCACCAGGGGCTCTGTATACTACCACCACCAGGGGCTCTGTATACTACCACCACCAGGGGCTCTATATACTACCACCACCAGGGGCCTGTATACTACCACCAGGGGCTCTGTATACTACCACCACCAGGGGCTCTGTATACTACCACCACCAGGGGCTCTATATACTACCACCACCAGGGGCTCTGTATAATACCACCAGGGGCCTGTATATACCACCACCAGGGGCTCTGTATACTACCACCAGGGGCTCTGTATATACCACCAGGGGCCTGTATACTACCACCAGGGCTCTGTATACTACCACCACCAGGGGCTCTGTATACTACCACCACCAGGGGCTCTATATACTACCACCACCAGGGGCCTGTATACTACCACCAGGGGCTCTGTATACTACCACCACCAGGGGCTCTGTATACTACCACCACCAGGGGCTCTATATACTACCACCACCAGGGGCCTGTATACTACCACCAGGGGCCTGTATACTACCACCAGGGGCTCTGTATACTACCACCAGGGGCTCTGTATATACCACCACCAGGAGCCCTGTATACTACCACCAGGGGCCTGTATATACCACCACCAGGGGCTCTGTATAATACCACCAGGGGCCTGTATATACCACCACCAGGGGCTCTGTATACTACCACCAGGGGCCTGTATATACCACCACCAGGGGCTCTGTATACTACCACCAGGGGCTCTGTATATACCACCACCAGGGGCCTGTATATACCACCACCAGGGGCCTGTATATACCACCACCAGGGGCCTGTATATACCACCACCAGGGGCCCTGTATATACCACCACCAGGGGCCTGTATATACCACCACCAGGGGCCCTGTATACCACCACTGGGGCCTGTATATACCACCACTGCGGAGGCTGCTGTAATACTGCTGGGGCCTGTATATACCACTGGAGAGGCTGCGGTATACCACTGGGGCTGCTGTATATACTGCTGGGGCCTGTAAGGGGGTGTGTCTTGAAGGGGCGTGTCATTTGGGGGGCGTGTCTTGGAGGGGCGTGTCATTGGGGGCGTGTCTTGGAGGGGGCCCCGTTCAAAAGTTTGCTATGGGGCCCTGCCAGTTCTAGTTACGCCCCTGAATATTGGCTTGGGATTTAAACCCCACTTGGGCCACCATCTAATACATATATATAAAAAATAAATATATTATGTGCATACACATACACATATAAATACAGTTTAGCCACAGCATCACAGGCCCTGCCTCCCCACTCTACCGCAACTGCTGGTGAGTTTATATATAGGGTAAGGTAGCGCTTGCTGTACATGTTGGGGGAATAGTTACATTAGCACAATTGTAGAAACACAGCAATCACTTCTTCTTAAAAGATCCACAGGTTTATCATCAGCTTTCATAAACCATACAGGTAAGTTAGACATAGGCCTTTCTTCAGACAATAACACATAAATGTCCAGAACATAAAGTATGTTTACCTTGCGGGCTCCGACCGCTCAGGATTGCGGTTCGGCTCTGCCCCGTCAGAGCTGCACCCTTTCAAGCTCTGCAGTTCAACTGCTGCTTGGCTCCCAGAAAACAGGCTGCACACCTCCTCCAGCCACTGGGCTCTAAACTAAGAACCACACCCTGTCCTGAAGTCCAGGTTTAAAACACATTCCTGGACATAGGCAGGCATGTCAGAAGACCCGGAGTGGAGGGAGAATCCATCCCACCCATTCCTACAGATTCTCCCAAATAAAGGCTCTTATCTGGTTTTCCTAAAAACAAGTAACACATAAAATGACCCAGTTCACATTCCTTTTTGTCTCTGTTGTACTCACAGTACCCACTGTAAATAGAACACACTCCAACAGGTCTTATAAGGTTCCAGCACACATTCTGGGAGACACATAGCAACCTTTATATATCATACTGGTCACTACCTCACAACAGACACTGGCATTATAAATATTTTTTTCTCTTTTCCTCCTCTAAATTTGGGGTGCATCTGATAAAGCTAAATATATGGTAGATGAAGTATGAAGGAATTGATACATGTTTTTTTAAGTATTTAAAAAATATAAAAATCTGAAAATTGTGATGTGCGCTTGTACCCAGGCTCCTGAGACAATACTTTGTAAGACCACCTTGCACTGCAGTTACTCCTGCAAGTCTTTTGGAGTATGTCTTTACTAACTTTGCACATCTAGAGGCTGAAATTTTTCCCCATTCTTAGGGCCGCTTTACACACACAGATATCTGTGACCAACTTCTGAACAGATCTCTGGTTGCAGTGAAATCATGGACACATTGTTCCATTTGTACACAGCCACAAAATGGAACAATGTGTCCATGATTTCACTGCAACCAGAGATCTGTTCAGAAGTTGGTCACAGATATCTGTGTGTGTAAAGCGGCCCTTAATTGCAACATAGCTCTAGCTAAGTGAGATTGTATGGAGAAAGACCGTGAAGAGAATTTTCATGACTTGCCACAATGGGATGTAGGTCTGGACTGTGACTGGGCCATACACACACACACACACACACACACGCGCTATGATGCAATCTATTGTGGCTCTGGTATTATGTCTGGGGGATCGTCCTGCAGGAAGGTGAACCATGGCAATTAGTTTTTACACTTGAGAAAGATGCTACTCCAGTGTGGAAATAAAATAAACTCTCCTTTAAATTATTGGCTCAAGGATCTTCATTTCTACAGCCTAATGGTGGGTTTACACACACCAATCATTGTATCCAATCTCTGAACCAATCTCTGGTTGCAGTGAAATCATGGACAGATTGCTCCATGTTGTACACAGCCACAAAATGGAACTATGTGTCCATGATTTCACTGCAACCAGAGATTGGTTCAGAGATTGGATACAATGATTGGTGTGTGTAAACCCACCATAAAAGCATCGTCTTTACTTTTATGACGAGCAAGATGGCAGATGTTTAGAGGAGGGATGTGTAACAATATGCAGTGAAGGAAAATAGCACATTGTTTTAATGCCAAAACTCATGCCGCTTACATTAAGCACCGCTGGGAAAGTCAAGACAAATGAAGCGGGATACAAACAGCAGGAATGACAGAGGAAGATGAAAATGTATTCGTTGCAGTGAATAAATAGACTTCAAGTTCTCTGAATTTAGCACTCATTAAGCAGAAATCTTGTAATTTTAATATAGTAGATGTTGGTGTAATAAATCACCATTGGTTAAGGACCTAAAATGTGGAACTATTAAATTGTAACGAATGTTCCTTTATTATTAGATATACACTGAACAGCATTGATGAAGTGCTGTGGAGCGAGTGAAACCATGGTCCTTGAGCTCCAATAATGCAATCTAAGATTACACATGGGTCACTTTTTCAGGGAGCCAATTAATACTGCTTATGAACAGGCAGCTAAAAGTTAGTATTCGGCAGAGCATACACATGTATGCCTGAAACTCAGTGGGGAAAAGAATTGCTTTACAAAGCATGATCCAATCCAAATAGGAGTTACTCATCTTCACCTAGAGATGCGGTAGTATCACAACGCCTTAAAGGCGACTTGTGACTCGCAACTAATATGTCAGGGTGTTATCAGCTCTATATGCTGTTCCCCAGAATCTGTCCTTCCTTTATTGGTTCTACGTATCCTTGTTTCTAAGGTATTGTCCTTTTTCCTGCCATGCAAGTCCAGTTTTGTTGACCAAGGCACCATACTTTGGCTAAAAGCACTTGATTTACACATGCGGAAGACAAAGTCAAATTTCAGGAATGGACAGGCACGAACAAAAATAAATAAAAATAATGATGCAGAACTACTGACTTCAGACCATGTAAATAATATATTCATTTATGGCAAGAGACATGTTCCCTTTGATTTTGCCCACGTAGTGCTAACTATGAAAAGAAGAAATACAATACGCTGGAAGAATATATCACTATAGAAGCAGATGAACAGTAGACGGACAGATTGATCATCGGCCCCCGTGTGCCATGGTAACACAGCATTCTTTGTAAGGTGGAAGTATCTGTTGTTAAGAGTACTCGTTACATCAGACCAGGCAGTATCCATGACCACATATTAACTCTCAGCTTATTTTACGGTCATCTTTTTACAGCATACTAATCAGCAAACAGCAGTCAGCCTGTGAAAAGACTCTTAGATATAAGGGATGAAAAAGCTCGTCAAGGACAGCCCCTCCATTCCTCCCAGGTTTCTTTTTTTTTTTTTTTTTTAACTACCCAGCGACTGAATAAAGCCATGTCAGTGAAGAATAGATTTCCTTTATTCAGCTCTGCCAGCAACTGTACATCTGGGTCAATATTCTGCTACAGTCAAAATTGTTCCAGGAGATGTGAAAGACGAAGTATCTGAACCGTGCATCACATTATTACCTTGGAGGGTGTCCATTTATTGCTGCTATTGTTGGACTCTGTAGACAAATTCCCATATATTTTAACATAAAAGCCTGACCAAGTGAATAAACCACTTAAACATCCATGGAGGGGCAATTAGGACTCGCTATAAAAATCCACAATTTTGTGAGCTTTTGTTGGCACCCACTAACATCCCGGTAGGCCTCTGCACGCCCAATATTCACATTAAATAACACAGGCCCCATATTTTATTCTACTATAACTTATACCACCATAAAGAGACCGCTGGAGTCAAATAGCACTGCTTCTGGAAATGGATTACTGGCGCCAACATTTTATTTTCTTTATTTAGGTCTGTGAACGATGTAATGGCTTGGGATATAAAAATGGTGTAATTGGCTCTTGGACAGACGGCCGTGCATATACTGTGCACGTGCTGTATTCACTATAGAGGAGCAGCCCCCAACATCTATTATGTGTACTAGAAGGTGCCATCTCTGGTCTCAGGAATAATTGGGGTTATGTTACACTTTATGCTAAATTCAGACAGGTGCATTTCCTACCCATGAGCATGACAGATACTCCATGCACACCACATGGTCCAAAATATGTGCAATTTAGATGTACATATCCCCACATTGTTACACAATTCATGTGAAAAAAAGGTTGGATTCAGACTACTCCAGTCAGATAAGCCTAGCCCGTTGATTTCATTGTATGGTATGCATTATTCATAATGCAATAAGAATAATGCAAAAATGACAGGAAACTGAACCAGGATTTTTTTGCAAATGTAAAAAGCAACTGTCATACTTATGTCCAAAATAGACTGACGAACAGCATACAGACATGATTTTAGTGCAATTGGAACAAACACATGAAAAATGAAATCTTTTTAAAATACCGTATATACTCGTGTATAAGCCGACCCGTGTATAAGCCGACCCCCCTACTTTTGCCCCCAAAAACTGGGAAAACTTATTGACTCCCGTATAAGCCGAGGGTGGACTCCAGCACAGGTATTCAACCCCCAGCAGTGAGGTATACAGCAGCCTCCCCAGTGGTAGTATACAGCAGCAGCCCCAGTGGTATATACATCAGCAGCCCCAGTGGTAGTATACAGCAGCCCCAGAGGTATATACAGCCCCAGAGGTATATGCAGCCCCAGAGGTATATGCAGCCCAGAGGTATATACAGCCCCAGAGGTATATACAGCCCCAGAGGTATATTACAGCCCCAGAGGTATATACAGCCCCATATGCAGCCCCAGAGGTATATGCAGCCCCAGAGGTATATACAGCCCCAGAGGTATATACAGCCCCAGAGGTATATGCAGCCCCAGAGGTATATACAGCCCCATATGCAGCCCCAGGAGGTATATGCAGCCCCAGGAGGTATATGCAGCCCCATATGCAGCCCCAGAAGTATATACAGCCCCATATGCAGCCCCAGGAGGTATATGCAGCCCCATATGCAGCCCCAGGAGGTATATGCAGCCCCATATGCAGCCCCAGAGGTATATACAGCCCCATATGCAGCCCCAGGAGGTATATGCAGCCCCAGAGGTATATACAGCCCCATATGCAGCCCCAGGAGGTATATGCAGCCCCAGAGGTATATGCAGCCCCATAGGTATATACAGCCCCATATGCAGCCGCAGGAGGTATATGCAGCCCCAGAAGTATATACAGCCCCATATGCAGCCCCAGGAGGTATATGCAGCCCCATAGGTATATACAGCCCCATATGCAGCCCCAGGAGGTATATGCAGCCCCAGAGGTATATACAGCCCCATATGCAGCCCCAGGAGGTATATGCAGCCCCAGAGGTATATGCAGCCCCATAGGTATATACAGCCCCATATGCAGACCCAGGAGGTATATGCAGCCCCAGAAGTATATACAGCCCCATATGCAGCCCCAGGAGGTATATGCAGCCCCATAGGTATATACAGCCCCATATGCAGCCCCAGGAGGTATATGCAGCCCCATATGCATCCCCAGAGGTATATACAGCCCCATATGCATCCCCAGGAGGTATATGCAGCCCCAGGAGGTATATGCAGCCCCATATGCAGCCCCAGGAGGTATATGCAGCCCCATATGCAGCCCCAGAGGTATATACAGCCCCATATGCAGCCCCAGGAGGTATATGCAGCCCCAGAGGTATATACAGCCCCATATGCAGCCCCAGGAGGTATATGCAGCCCCAGAGGTATATGCAGCCCCATAGGTATATACAGCCCCAGGAGGTATATGCAGCCCCAGAAGTATATACAGCCCCATATGCAGCCCCAGGAGGTATATGCAGCCCCATATGCAGCCCCAGGAGGTATATGCAGCCCCATATGCATCCCCAGAGGTATATACAGCCCCATATGCATCCCCAGGAGGTATATGCAGCCCCAGGAGGTATATGCAGCCCCAGAGGTATATGCAGCCCCCACCCCCCATCTATATACAGGCCCCCCCCCGCCGCAATCCTGTAAAGGAAGAGATTAGTATACTTATCCCTCCGCTGTCGCTGTCCCGCCGCCATCACGCTCCTCCATCTTCATCCAGCGTCTTCCGTCTTCTTTCAGCTTCCTCCTCTGTTGCGCCGGCAATGACGTCATTGCCTGCGACCATCGGAGGAAGCCGGAAGAAGACGGAAGACGCTGGATGAAGATGGAGGAGCGGCGGCGGGACAGCGGCAGCGGAGGGATAAGTATACTAATCTCTTCCTTTACAGGATTGCGGCGGGGGGGGGGGGGAAGCCTGTATATAGATGGGGGCACTGTATACTGTATACATTGTATACAGTATACAGTGACTCGCGTATAAGCCGAGGGGGTAACTTTTCAGCCCAATTTTTGGGCTGAAAAACTCGGCTTATACGCGAGTATATACGGTAGACCAAAACAGATAATTTTTCATTTATTGAATATGTCTGAACTAAGTAATGCCTCCTTCCAACAAGCTATTCCTGTCCCAAATGTACTGTAAATCATAATATCTGAGGCAATGTGCTAACATTAAAAAAAGTAGGGAAAGACAACAAAGATCCTGACTTATAAGAGGACTATTATGTCCCCCCTTCTGAATGGAGTAGCATGGCAAGTCTCGGTTGTTGCCCGTTCTGGGTAGTTTATGGATCAGTTCATACGGCAAGTCCACATTCTAAAGGTACCGTTACACGCTTCAATGTCGTTAAGATCTCACTAACAATCTCACGGGAGCACGGTCGTTAGGACATCTTTTTGACATCGTTGGTGAGATGTTACAACGATGTGGCGAGCAGCTATCGTTCGCACAACCCAGCGAACGATACATGTTCACTGTTGTGAATAGGCGAAGTCGTTAATGACATCGTTATCGGGGTGTCACACAACGATGCAGCAGGTTGGCTGATCGAAGATAGTCTGATTTGAGAACATGTTCTCAAATCTGAAAGCAGCGATCAAATGAGTTATCATAATCGTATCTCGGTGTCACACGCAACGACGTCCTAACGATGTTGTTGGAACGACTCCAAACCCGTGATGTTTGAGCAATATCGTTCATGATCTTTTACCGTGTAACAGGGCCTTAAGCGTAATAATAGCACAAATATATTCAGCAGTGCTTTTACAAATCAGAGAGGGCATGTATAGATGATATCAATGTACGGCAATATATAATTCAAACATGAGGAATAAGGGCCAAGGTCACAAACTTACATTATAAGAAACAAAGATATTGCTGCACTAAGGATGACTGCTACCACATGATAGCTGGATGCCATTGTCATATGTTATAGTGCAGAAAAAAAAGGGGGGGGGGGGGGGGGGGGAACACATACAAGCTAATCTTTTCAAGACAACCTTATATATGTAGGTAATAAAACCCACAATTTTGTAAAATAACCCATTTTTTGTTAATGTCAAGCAAAATAAGAACTGGAGGTCACACAGTAACCTCTCACAGGAGCAGTGAATCAGTATGGCTATAGCATGAGCAGTGCCAGCAACTATTAACTATGTAAAAAAACAATAGTCTACATCTTCAAGATGATAAGTGAATACAGAAGTACCGTAAGTAGGATTATGACTGACAGTTTCTGGAATGTTAACCAACTCTTCGTAAACTATTATTTTCTGTTCACTTACAATGTGCAGCTACAATGTCAATCCTCATATCCATCCAAACTTAAAATAGAGTTTAAATAGGCTGCAGATATATTGCCTAATGGATTTCTTACTGTGCCCTGGATCTCCTCCAGAAGTCCTAAGGGGGACTTGGCCATTGGAAGCACAAAAGACCCATTCATTGTAATTGCAGCTCGGCCACAGTTAATTTACAGTCTGCAGAGACATCTCCGAGTGATACCCAAAGCCGTTTAACTAAGTCATCTAAGAAATATCAGCTACAGCAGTTATGACATCTATTTCTCTAATTACATCCATAATATAGGCAAATAATACACACACTGGAAACTTACCAACATTTTATTAAACATTTCACTCATCGGAAAATAAAATCCCATTCTCTATCCAAACAGTATAATCAGAGAAAAATAAATCAATCTCTAACTTTCTAAAACACTTCTGTTCCTTACAGATTTCAATATTGTCTCTACTTGCCGTAAGTGAAGAACATTATTGCTGGTCTAAGTGGATAAAAAAAAAAAAAAAAAAAAAAGTGTATAAACCCACTATAGGTAGTAAATTGTTAGAATAGTTAGGGTCTCATCTCACCCTGAGCTTTATCAGCAAAGAAAACTGCCCCTTGCTAGATTATTTTGTAACATAACATACATTACTAAATTACAGGATGTGCCTTGTGAAGATAACCTCTGTCCATATTCCTATTATACATATTCCAGTCCGGAGGTCACGTGACACGGAACCCGGAAATCACACGGTGGCAGCGGTGAGAGGAATCCAGCGGAGCCCTCGGCGAGCTTGATACAAACAGCAACATGAAGCAGTAATCCGGGATTGTGCAAGGGCGCACAACCTGTAAAGGTGAGCTGTCACTTGGCCCCCATTAACTTTACCCACCACTAGGTTTTTCAAAGTGTGCGCTCTCCATTTTTCTTTTTTTTTTTATCATATTCCTATTAGGTCACAGACATTACGAGGTGGACAGCTATAAATCTGAATAACCTCCATGCGGCCATTGCAAGGTCAATTTCAAATATCAATAGTTGCACTCGACACAGACTTAATTCTAAATAGAAAAAAATGAAAAAGTAGAGATACTTAGTATTATGGAAATGGCCAAATCGATAATTCTCTACTTTTTAATTTTTTCTATTTAGAATTAAGTCTGTGTCGAGTGCAACTATTATTTGAAATAGAATTGTGTTTAGTTAGCACCTTCATTGACAGGACTGAGTGCAGCATAATATTGTATATATATGACATGGGTTCAGCACCCGTATGCTAGCACCTTTCCTCACTCCAGTTGTCAGATATAAGCTATTGCCCTCTGGTATCAGTCTCTAGCATGCCTAAGGGGTTAACCTCTTTTCCCAAGGCACCGATTACATATTCAAAGCACCTGTCTTTAGCTATAAGACTGCAAATCCATTATTCTCTGGTATCAACCGATGAGGAAAAGCCCAGAAAGACACAAGCAGTTACATTAGTGTTAGGACCCAGTTAACGGAGATCGCCTCAGCGTGGCAACTGGGTGAATTATCGATTTGGCCATTTCCATAATACTAAGTATCTCTACTTTTTCATTTTTTTCTATTTATAAATTAAGTCTGTGTCGAGTGCAACTATTGATATTTGAAATAGAATTGTGTTTAGTTAGCCCTTCATTGACAGGACTGAGTGCAGCATAATATTGTATATATATTGCAAGGTCAATGTTTGGCTTGCCACAGCATCCGCCGAAAAATTCTAGTCATATAACCCCTTTAAAGACTCTAGCACACAAATCTAATACAGTACAGCACAACCTTGTAAAGGGATATCCAGGACTATATTAATATTTTACTATGAGCCTAAAACTAACAGTCAGGTAGTTGCTAACTACCTGCCTGATTTCGCTGGTGTTGGCATTTTGCAGTAATGGCCTGCTCCTGCCAGCAATTCAGCTGCTCCACATCAACAAAGCAGCTCGCCTCTTCTGTACTGACATTGTGTGACTGGTGACATCATGCCTCATCAACACAGCAGCCCGGTGAGAAACATAAGCCGCATCTATGTGTATGTAACATAAGAGAAAGACTGAATAATCGCCAGCAGGAGGGGTCTGTGACCGCTATGTGCCAGCAGAGACTAGCGCCAGGCTGATAGTTAGCAACTACCTGTCTCTTAGTTCTTAAAAGAGAACCCATCACCATGAAAATGCATTGCATTCTGCAGGCACCATGTTATAAAGCCGGGGGAGCTGAGTAGAATGATATATAGTTTGGTGAGAAAAGATTCAGTATAACCTGTGATTCCATCATTTAAACCTCTGCTCTTTATGGGAATTTGAGTCCAGAGGCCGATCTATCAGTGACTGACAGCTATCCTTGTATAATTGTGCATACAGAAACAGTTGTCACTAACTGATAGGACCGCCCACTGGAACCAAAATCCCAGAAAGATGAGAGGTTTAAATGATTAAATAAGTTATACTGAATCTTTTCTCACAAAACTATATATCAATCTACTCAGTTTCCCCCTGCTCTATAACATGGTGCCTGCAGATGTCCCAGAAAAATGCAGTGCAAAGTTCCCTTTAAAGGGAACCTGTCACCTAGTTTAAGCCCCCCAAGCTCTCACTACTGTCCCTGCACCTTCCTATTACTAATCTAACTATCCCTCTCTGTGCTAACTGTGTGCTGGGATGGTGTTTAAAATATTTACTGATAGTAGCCCCCCCTGGGTGTCCTATTTCGCTGTCTGTCCCATCTTTATCACACCCTGATGGGCGTCTTCATTCCCTTCTGTAAATCCTCCTGGTTTGAATTCTCCCGACCCTCCTCATCGTACTGCGCCGAGCCGGAGCGTCATATCCGGCCCGATGCATTGTGGGGCTGATCACGTGGGATGGCCCGGCTTCAATATGCGCTTAGCGCAAGTGCTGGGAGCGGGCATCAATGTTTCCTTAATTTGGCAGTTCTTACCATCAGTTTTAAGGGTCCCCCCCCCCCCCTCTTTACCAAAAGACAACACCACCTGTTTTCGTGGTGCCTCCATCTGAATTGTGGTCATCTCCTAAGGATGGAATCCACATACTTTCAACGTGATTTATGTGTGCAGATAAACACAGATTCCAAATTCCAAGTGAGAAGTAGCAGCTCTTTCATCAGGTAGATACGTTCTTCTCCCTCAGAGTTTGGAATCCTTATTAATCTGCATGGATGTATCCATGTTGGAAATATGTGGAGTTCATCCCTATGAGATTACCATGATTAAGACAACATCTGCAAGAGAAAGGATTATTGTGTCTTAAATAAATGGCTCTTCATAGCGGATTCAGGAAGGATCCGCCAGCAGCGGAAGTCTACACCTATAATCGGTCCAAGTTGTTGAGCGCTCGGCATAATTCCTCCAGATTAGTAGCCCGATTTCCCTACAAAACATTACTTTTTGCCACAGATGATGGGACTTTTTTTTTTTTTTTTTTATGATAGTTGAAGATCAAAAATGGATACTTCTCAGATCTTCTCTCTTTCACTTGTGGACAATTGGTCCACAGAAGAAAGTGACTTTTCAGCAATTCCACAGACTATAATGGGTACATGTTCTGCAAAAAAACACAGAACAAAGTATGTGAAAAACTGATGTCTAAATGGGCTCCAAGTAGTGTCACAAAGAGAAAGCACAATGTAACAGTTTTGCATATACATGGGATATAAATTTCTAAGGTTAACATTTACATGCCCAGGAAAACGAGGATGTGTTTTCATGTAAAATGACAGAATCAGTGGCTGGATTTGACATTTAAAGTGAGAGCTTAGTTAATTAAATGTGAAGGGGTCATTCCATGTCAAGTGAACCAATGATTATTACCTCTATATTTTTAATTCTTTTGAGATTTTGTTATTTGATAATAGCATGTCAGACAATGCAAAATGTGAAGAGAAAAATTTTTTAAAAAATTTATTTTTTTTTTAAATGATTTTCAAAGTTCGGAAAAAGTGTGAATTTCGCTGTTGCCTGCCTTTACGTTTCTCCTCATAACTAAGGCTAGGAATAAGATAGAGAGACAAAATAAACACCATTCTACTCAGAACTATACAGGCTTTCACCAGATATGTCACAAGAGGATCTTTGTTAATATTTTACCCATGTGATCGCAAGCGCAAAACTTTAAAACGTATTTCCGAAAAATCGGCGCGCTTTAAATATTTCAAAAACTGCCCATGTGTCTGCTTTGCTCTTAGCCACATCTGTACCAAATTTCAAGTTGGGATCGCAATGGGATCATATTTTAACATATTTTACTATTAATAGCGTCAATGGGTCATTCCATATCAAGTGATCTAAATATGAATATTTTTTTTTACCTGACGTCTTTAGATTTTTTTTTTTTTTTTTCCTTTATGAAGTACTACTTTAGTTAATTACAAATTAAAAGTTTGGAATTTTTTTCTTCATCAGTTAATTTTTTACAGATTTTTAAAGTTTAAAAAAAGGGTGAATTTTGGCCTGGTACGACTTTAATTTTTTTTATCTCGGGCTAGAAATAAGATAGAGAAACAAAATAAACACCATTCTACTCAGAACTGTCCAGGCTTTCACCAGATATGTCACAAGAGTATATTTGTTAATTTTAATTTTTTACCTATGCGAATGCAAACGCAACATTTTGAAACGCATTTCCGAAAAAAACATTTTAATAAAAATTTTCCAAAACTGCCCATGTGTCTTTTATGCTCTTAGCCACATCTGTACCAAATTTCAAGTTGGGATCGTGATGGGATCATATTTTAAAATATTTAACTATGGTTAATCTCATTTTTATTAAATTTTGAAAAAACATATGAAAGACATACATTCAATCTTTTAACAAAATCTTGAGACATATAAAATATACAAAAAGAGAATTCACAAAGTTATTAGTAACTTTAAGATAAGCTGCAAATTTACTTTTGCGCTTATCTCTGGTGCAATATATACTACAATCTAAATATAATTCCAAACACTCAAGTATACAACCTTTCTCAGGGTTTTGAGATGTTCTGATGTCAAGGGGACAAGCAGCCCCAGCAGAATGATTTTTATTACTTGGCCCCTTCTAACAGGTTGACCACGTAAGTGGGTCATTACCCGTTGAGGCCTAGTTGGAATAGTCTATCGACTGGTGTACCGGAAAGGAAGGCCGAAATATTAATGATCTACTCACAGCTCAGAGTTTTCGATACCTGTCTAATGTTCACTAGAATTCTGAAGGTATAGGCGTAGAAAAGAAATACCTAGACTGAATGTATCAGATGGGAAGAAAAGAGAGATAGAAAAGAAGAGAGAGAGAGAAGAGAAACAAAAACCATTAGAAAAAGTTATACTGGGAAAGAAAAGCCACGTAAGAAAAAAAGAAAAAAAGGAGGGGGGGGGACGGGTGAGGTATGGGAAGGAGAAAGGGTACTCATCCCACTGGCTCCCCATCAGCCAGAGGTCGAGCCATATTATCTGTGCTGGAAAAGATACTCCTAAATTCTGCAGAGTCGTGAAAAAGAATCCATTCAACCCAAATCCCTAAGAATTTGTTCCGAGATCCCGACGCATCAGCTGCGAGCTCCTCCATTCGATATGTGTCCATCAATTCTTTGAACCAATCAAGTAGAGATGGAGCCCGGCTTGATTTCCAGAACCTCGGGATCACAGCACGAGCAGCCGAGATGCAAAAGCGGAGAATATCCCTCTTCTGTAGCCCAATAAGACCTGGAAAAATGGATAACATTGCCGATTCTGGGCAGCATTCGGCTTGTTTACCTGTTATCCGGGCGTATGCATTGAAAACCTCAGACCAGAACCGCCAGATTTCCCCACAACTCCACCAAATGTGTATCATTGTACCCTTCTCTTCCCCACAGCGCCAGCAGGTATCAGGGGTTCCAGGGAACATGTTCCGGAGTGTCGTCGGGCACAAGTACCATCTAGTGAGCAGCTTATAGCTTCTTTCTTGTGCAGAACAAGCGCTAGCTAGTGAGTGAGTAAATATAAAGCATTTCTGCCAATTAGCTTCTGAAATGCTACACCCCAATTCCCTCTCCCAAGCACTTTGGAAGTAAAGGGTGCCCTACTCTCTCATGGACCCTAAGGCCTGGTATAGAAATGATATTTTGCACCTCGGTGGAGCCTCCAGTTGGAATAACCTCTCCAATACGTTGGGCGTCAATCTTACCCTGCAAGAGTGGTCAGCTGAATATAATTATGCTCTGTATTGGAGAAATTCGAATCACTTAAGAGGTCTCGTAGGTTCTTTGAGTTGTAGCTCTGCCATCGGGGGCAAACCACCACTGGACAGAGTCTGTCCTACTCGGGTGTCATCCACAATCCGCCAACATAAAAATCTCTGCCTGTCAAATCTGGGTGGGAAAGATGGGTTGGAAAAAAGGGGAGTCAAAGGGCTAAGTCTGTCGTTTAAGCGGAGGGTTTTCGTCACTAGGTGCCATACCTTCAAGGTGTTTCTGGTCATGTCTGTCAAAGGTACTAGGTCTGTGGAGTCTTTAGGGGAAATCCAAAGCAGGTGTTTCAGCGGAATCCCCAAACCCTCTTGCTCCACCCCTACCCATTTCTTGGAGGACGCATGATAATGCCAATCTAGAGCTCTAACAAGAGAGGAAGCCTCAAAGTACGCTCGTATGTTGGGTAGTCCAACCCCTCCTCTGGTCTCGGGCAAGGATAGGATATTCATTCGCAATCTGGACCTCTTGCCCCCCCAGACAAATCTAAGGATCATAGATTGCATTTTGGAGAGGAAACCTCTATCCAATAGAACAGGAACTGTCTGAAAAGTATATAAGAGTCGGGGCAAGACATCCATCTTGACTACGTTTATTCTCCCGAACCAGGACAGCTTTAATTGTCTATAGGAGGTAAATGCCGATTCCGGGTTAGTCAAAAGGGGTTGATAATTTAAATTGAATATTTGTTTAAGATCTTTTGGTATAAGGACTCCGAAGTACTTAATGGCTTCTACTTTCCATTTAAATGGGAACTGTTTAGATAGATGAGAAACCAATTCTCCAGGCAAAGAAATATTGAGTGCCTCGGTTTTGGAGCAATTCACTTTAAAGTTGCTCAATTGTCCGAACCGTTCAAACTCCATTAAGACCGAAGGGATGGAGACCAGGGGCTGGGAGATGTAAAGTAGCAGGTCATCTGCAAATAAGGCTAATTTGTGATGACTCTGTCCCAGCTTGACCCCATGGACGCATTCATTGGACCTAAGTGCAAAATATTTAACTATTATAGTGTCAATTCAAAAGTCACCAAGAACACAATCAGTCATTTTTTCACAATTGCCCGTCAATAGTTTGAATTTGATATAAAGAAACATAGTCTTGTAACATCTCAAATGAAAGCTGTTACCGTTCTGAGTAAAATGATGCCTCTCCCACTTCATTATCTTATTTCTAGCCTGAGATCAAAAAATTTAAAGTCGTACCAGGCCAAAATTCACCCTTTTTTTAAACTTTAAAAATCTGTAAAAAATTAACTGATGAAGAAAAAAATTCCAAACTTTTAATTTGTAATTAACTAAAGTAGTACTTCATAAAGGAAAAAAAAAAAAAAAATCTAAAGACGTCAGGTAAAAAAAAATATTCATATTTAGATCACTTGATATGGAATGACCCATTGACGCTCTTACTAGTAAAATATGTTAAAATATGATCCCATTGCGATCCCAACTTGAAATTTGGTACAGATGTGGCTAAGAGCACAGCAGACACATGGGCAGTTTTTGAAATATTTAAAGCGCGCCGATTTTTCGGAAATGCGTTTTAAAGTTTTGCGCTTGCGATCACATGGGTAAAATATTAACAAATATCCTCTTGTGACATATCTGATGAAAGCCTGGACAGTTCTGAGTAGATTGGTGTTTATTTTGTTTCTCTATCTTATTTCTAGCCCGAGATATGATAGAAAATGTAAAGCCATACCAGGCCAAAATTCGCACTTTTTTAAAACTTTAAAAATCTGTAAAAAATTAACAGATAAAGAAAAAAATTCAAAACTTTTTTTTTGTAATTAGATAAAGTTGTTCTTCAGATAGAAATTTTTTTTTAAAAATCTGAGGACGTCAGGGAAAAAAAATATTCATTTTTGGATCACTTGACATGGAATGACCCGAAGGTGTGTCTTCTATGATATCAGTGCAGGCTTTCTATATGTAGGATTGCGTGTGGGATAGATGGAAAGGAGTGGTATGTATAGTACCATCATTTTTAAACTATAACACAATACCCAGGCCAGAAGTATCATGGCAATAGATGTGGAGACTTAGAAATGTAATAGAGGGCATATTATTTTGTGTCACATGCATTAGTGCAGCACGTAATACAAAAACAATAGTGCCACCTTGTATGTTTTCTAAAAGCAAAGCATTAATGATGTTTGTCCATAAATGGATTTATAAGGCAGGCTTCACATTTGCATTCTTGACGCAGCATCTCTGAACGCAGCCAAACACATGCGCACTGCGTTCCTATGTTTAACATGGGAACACATTGTGTCTGCGTTCGGATGAGTTTTTCGTAAGTGCCCTCCAAACGCAAAATGTTGCATTTTTTGTACATCTGATGGCGCTCCTTTCCTATGCAAGCATCCTCTAGCGGACAAAAATGAATGAAGCTCAACGGATCGGCAGTGTCCTCCGCATGACAGCGCAGGACAATGCTGCGGATCACTTTGAAATCTCCATAGAGTCTCTCTCATCTCCCAGCGGCGGGCGCCGCTGAACTCACGGCTGAGACCGCTGATTCTGAATGGGTGACCGGGAACATTTACTATAACGTACTATGTGAACGCATGCAGAGATTCACCGCTGGTTCACATCAGTATGGCAGTGTTAAGGGCCTGTCACACGTGTCAATGTCGCCCGCAATATCGCTCATGGCTCACAAATTATTAATCGCCTGAGCGATGTGGAATTATCGCAGGTAAGATGTCACACGCGTCAATATGACCCAGCGATGCGGTGATGTCGCCATCTTGCGAGCGATTTTATTTAGTCGCTTGTACGTTGTCAAAATAGAAAATAAATCGCTGACTTTAGTGTCACACGCAGCGATGCACAAGGTCTACTGAGCGATGTGCGACAGGTTTTAGATCTGGCAGTGAAACCTGCAATCGGCGATCAGTGACATGTCGCTGGTTGCATCGCTTGTCACACGCTTCAATGTCGCTCCTGCGTCACTTTATGTCGCTCGAGCGACTGAAAATCCGTGACGTACGAGCGACATTGACAGCGATATTGACGCGTGTGACATCCCCTTTAGGCACAGCGTTTGTGTTTGCATGTCAAACGCATGCAGACCAAATGCTAGTGTGAAGCTAGCCTATCAGCAGATAACAATGTCAGCAAGATATTGAAGAAATTACATTAAGTGAGGAATCCTGCCAGAATAGTAAGAGTACCTATAATTATGTATACTGTGCCTTTAGGCTCTCTTAATTCTAGCTCATTTTGGCCTGAAATCACGCCTTCCATTACAGCGCAGCTTCCAAAACCCTTATAATCCAGAATGGTTTTACACATGAGATTTCATTTAATTAGTACTGTTTAGACGATAATATAAACCTAAAGTTTACCATGAAATGCCCCTAGGGCTCAACAATATATTAAATATATGTCTCATACTCTCGTAAGGTTTTCCATTTTACTTCAAATTATATTTCTTTGCCAGCGGCAACAAGAACATGTGCAACATTTGAGGCGAAATGACATTTCCACATTTCCCCACAAGCGGATAAAGCATTTCCAAATCCTTGACGACCACTTGCATAAGATTCCAATAACAAGACAATATAATGTAAAGAGACAAAAGGAAAACATAGAAAAGTCAAACCTTGTAGATAACAGCTTATAGATTATCAATGAACCATCGGTGGACTCAGACAGAAGAGGGCCCCTGTGCAAGAACACGATATGGACCGTTTGAAGGCCAAAAGCTCATCATAATGCAGAATTATACCTGCTATGGAGGAAGAAGTGGCTCCTATAGGTCTTGGGCCCCCAAGTGGCTGCATAGGTTGCACCAATGATATGGCTACTGTACATCTGACATGAACTATATGTGCAGAATGTACTGTCAGTATTGAGATCTCATAGGAACATTCTAGAACAAATATATTGGGGGAGACTGATTCTAAATGCAACAAGATTCTGACACAAAGCTGAAGAAAGATCTTGAGGCTGATTCAAAGACTGGAATAGTGTATTCTCGTATTACGCTGTCTTACTGGAGTAAAGAGTGCCAAATTTATTGTTTTAAATACATATTTGTAAAATTAGTAACATGAATGCAGATGCTTCATCTTTTTCACCCAGATGAAATATGTTCAGTAATATAAATTATATTTAGTGTTTGCCAAGTACAAGAGAACATGTCTGTCACATGTAAAGTGTAGCTAGACTTTCACTGCTAATATAAAGGCATTTTAGAGATAAAGAAGTTTTTCAACAAGGGATATTTCTCAGTTATGAAATGAAAGGATGATAAATCTGTGATAGATGAGGAGGAAAAAGCTAAGAAGGACATTAGTTAGATGCTTCATACTCTCACATTAGGGCACTGCATCTGAGACAAGCCTTCCTATCGTAGGGTATAGTAAGGGATCTGCGATCTCAGTCTATAATTCTCAGGGTACATCCACTCCATAATGGCATCCATGGTAACCTTTATATTTGACACCAATCTTAAAGAAAATCTTTCATTAGTATTTCCTAACCCATCTGTGAGCAGCATGATGTAGGGGCAGAGACACTGATTCCAGCAATACATCCTCCAGTTTATTGGTACAGCAATTGTGATAGAGTCCTTGTTTTCTCTGCATCAAATCTAGCAGAGCTCAGAGTATTGAACCTTTTATATTTCTGCTCACACTACAGATTGTCAGCTTTATTGTACACTGTACACGGTGAGCAGAATTATTAAGCAAGTTGTATTTTAGAGGATTATTTTTATCATTGATCAACAACTATGTTCTCAATCAACCCAAAAGACTCATAAATATCAATTTTTGGAAGTTGGAGTAGAGTTTTTTAGATTTGGCTATCTTAGGATGATATCTGTTTGTGCAGGTAACTATTACTGTGCAGATTAGGCAACTTAATATAAACCAAATATGTTCCCATCTCACTTGTTTATTTTCACCAGGTAAACTAATATAACTGCACACAATTTAGAAAAAACATTTCTGAAATGCAAAAACAAAACCCCAAAAATTAGTAACCAATGTTGCTACCTTTCTTTATGATGACACTCCACAGGCTTCCATCCATAGATTCTGTCAGTTGCTTGATCTGTTTACGATCAACATTGCGTGCAGCAGCCACCACAGCCTCCCAGACACTGTCCGAGAGGTATACTGTTTTCCCTCCCTGTAGATCTCACATTTTAGGAGGGACCACAGGTTCTCTATGGGGATCAGATCAGGTGAACAAGGGGGCCATGTCATTATTTTTTTTTCTCTTATACCTTCACTGGCTAGCCATGCTGTGGAGTAGTTGGATGCATGTGATGGAGCATTGTCCTGCATGAAAATCAAGTTTTTCTTGAACGATACCGACTTCTTCCTGTACCACTGCTTAAAGTTGTCTTCCAGAAACTGGCAGTAGGTCCGGGAGTTGAGATTCACTCAATCCTCAACCCGAAAAGGTCCCACAAGTTCATCTTTGATGATACCAGCCCATACCAGTACCCCACCCTCCACCTTGCTGGCATCTGAGAGCAGTAACAGATGTAAACCAGCAGAGGAGCCTGCCTGACATATCCACCATTAAGACTGACTGTGGGATCAAACTCTATAAGTGGCTGAAGACATCGCCTAGACCTGGTGATGCAGAGCCTTATATAGAAGGCTGACTAGATATCAGGGTCAGTAATGTATAAAGCTGACAAGAGTGACCTTACTATATCAGCACAAAATAACCTCTATTATCCATATACTGAATAAGGGAACACTAATGTGGCAGACCTCTAAAGAAACTACACTATACCTACCATACGATGGATATATAAGGGCCTAACCAGTAAAGCCTTTTGGATGACACACAGACTGTAACTGGACAAGACTGTGACAAGGCACACCATACCAGGTGTAGACCACAACCTTATAACGTGGTATTGTGAAGAGGATACTATTTGAACCACTAAGGACTGCCTCATATGTTCTCCTAGCAACTGGAACCATCCTGGAATCTGTTTCAATGGACTCATAACCTAGGATCAAATATAAATAGATTTGATCCTTATACTACTGTAGAAGCATATTGTATAACGCCCCTGATGAGCCTCTCAAACTATTGTGAGAGGCGAAACGCGTCGGGCTATATTTTGTTTGCTAAGCAGGTTATATCAATAATCTGTAGACCTTGACTTGACCGATCACCACTGATGTGGACCTGGAACTGAGGGTTGGGCTTTGGACCTGTAACAGGGTGACGACTACAATACACACGACCATCTACCAATTGTTGTTATCGGTTGTGGACCACCAATGATGCACAGTGTATCCGGTGGTCCCTCCCTTTAGCATCAATCTATCTTGGGTTTGACTTCACAGACCATCAATCGAACCCCACCAAACCCTCCGCTCTAGCACCATTAGTGGGCTGTGTTGTGTGTTTGTTGTCTAGGTGGGTGGGAAGTTTGCACATTTGCACAAATTCACTTATTTTACACCATGTTTTTATAAAAACCCTTAAAATAAAAACAGTTAATGAGAACAAAAAGGTTATCCCTTATTATTCTACCATCCACCTGGCCCATCAAGAGTCACTCTCATTTCATCAGTCCATAAAACCTTGGAATAATCAGTCTTAAGATATTTCTTGGCCCAGTCTTGACGTTTTATCTTCTGTTTCTTGTTCAAAGGTGATCGTTTTTCAGCCTTCCTTATCTTGGCCATGTCCGTGAGTATAGCACACCTTGTGCTTTTTGATACTCCAGTAACGTTGCAGCTCTGAAATATGGCAAAACTGGTGGCAAATGGCATCTTGGCAGCTTCACGCTTGATTTTCCTCAATTCATGGGCAGTTATTTTGCGCCCTTTTTGCCCAACACACTTCTTGCGACCCCTGTTGGCTATTTGCCATGAAACGCTTGATTGTTCGGTGATCACGCTTCAAAAGTTTGGCAATTTCAAGACTGCTGCATCCCTCTGCAAGACATCTCACAATCTTGGATTTTTCAGAGCCCGTCAAATCTCTCTTCTGACCCATTTTGCCTAAGGAAAGACATTTGCCTAAAAATTAAGCACACCTTCTATAGGGTGTTGAGGTCATTACACCACACCCCTCCTCATTACAGAGATTCACATCACCGGATTTACTTAATTGGTAGTTAGCTCTCAAGCCTATACAGCTTGGAGTAGGACAACATGTATAAAAAGTATCATGTGATCAAAATACTAATTTGCCTAATAATTCTGCACACAGTGTATATTGATAGGAGGCTGCTTATCAGTGGCAGGGGTAGGGTTACACAGAGCAGGATGACTCCACGACATGGGACAACTAGCCCTCTACTGATAATCTCCTGTTAGTCAAACCCTGATATTAAGGAAACACCACCACACAGCCTAGTAAGTGACTAATCGCTGTAATTAGGGTCTCTGCCCCCTACATAATGGTCTTTTCAAACAACACAGCAGAAACCTGCTTAATACCCAGTGCATGTTACTCTAGAATGCATTGCAATCGAAAACTTAATTCTCGCCAAAAAAGGAATGTAATCAGATTAATTAAATGTTTAATTTTCATAACTATCTGTCTGGCATAATGCTGGAAGCTGCTTAAACACTCTCTGAGTGGAAGGCAGGAACTTTCTCAAGAGTCCTATACAATATGCGCAGTGTACAAAAATAACAGTGTACATGACCATCTCACCTAGGCAGTGTCAGTAATGCAGCAACTGTACAGGATCTCAGAGGCGTCAATAAATAACTAAGCAGTACGTCAGTACGTACACTAATATCATCGAGAAAACTGGCTGTTGGTTCTATTTTCTCACATGGTGCTGTAAAGCAGTTCAGTGAATCACATGTGCTGGAGATTGCATAATGTATTTGGCGGAATCTACAGCCTGAAGGCGAAGAGGAAATCTGGACCCCTCTATTAAATTTACCACAAACAGAATAAAAGCATACTATACCTGTCTAGAGTTTGCATTTCCTTGATTTGCCTTTTGACGCCATTCTAACCTTATCATTGTTGGGCTTTAGGTGACAGACATCTAATCATTTTAGCTTCAACACCTTAAGAGAGTAAAAGGCCTGTCACACGTGTCAATGTCGCTCGTGATATCGCTCATGCGTCACATATTATTCGTCGCCTGAGCGATGTGGAATTATCGCAGGTAAGATGTCACACGTGTCAATATGACCAAGCGATGCGGTGATGTCGCCATCTTGCAAGCGATTTTATTTAGTCGCTTGTACGGTGTCAAAATAGAAAATACGTGGCTGAGTTTAGTGTCACATGCAGCGATGCACAAGGTCTACTGAGCGATGAGCGACAGGTTTTACGTCTGGCAGTGAAACCGGCGATCAGCGACATATCGCTGGGTCACACGCTTCAATGTCGCTCCTACGTCACTTTTACGTCGCTTGCTGGTTGCATCGCTTGGTCACACACGCTTCAATGTCGCTCCTACGTCACTTTTACGTCGCTTGAGCGACTGAAAATCCATGACGCATGAGCGACATTGACAGCGATATCGACGCGTGTGACATACCCTTTAAGCTATGTTCACACACTGCATGTTTGCTGCGTTTTTGGGCTCAGTTTTTACCTTGGTTTTATGCTAATCTTTGATAATTTAAACCTGATTTTGTTTTCCAGCAAAATCTGTGATTTATGGAAACGCTGTCCACAAACATTGGTTTAATTTTATTGCAGAAACTATAAAAAACACAGGTTTTGCTGCGTTTTCGAAAGAATGAGCATGTTGTTTTCTGCAGTGATCTATAGCAAAAATGCAGCAAACAAAAATGCAGTAAGACATACCAAGAACGAAGGAAATCCACAGCAAATCTCCTGCCAAGAAGTCAGGAGAAACTAGAAACCCCTAAAGTTTTGCTGTGTTTTGGCAAAAGCAAAAACCAATGTGTCTAGACATAAGTCTTCGGCTGGCTAAGTCTCTTTTATGAAAGAGCCATATAATAATAATAATAATAATAATATTTATTCATTTACATAGTGCTATTATTCCATAGTGCTTTACATACATTTGCAACACTGTCCCCATTGGGGCTCACAATCTAAACATCCTATCAGTATGTCTTTGGAGTGTCAGAGGTAACTGGAGAACCTAGAGGAAACCCACGCAAACACAAGGAGAACATAAACTCCTTGCAGATGTTGTCGTTTGTGGGATATACAACACAATCCACAACACTGTCGATATATGTGTTCTTGCTACATGTGGATGGATGTACACAACCGTTCAAAAGTTTGGGGTCACCCAGACAATTTTTTGTTTTCCATGAATACTCATACTTTATCAAATCAGTTGCAAAATGAATAGAAAATATAGTCCAGACATTGACAAGGTTAGAAATAATGATTTTTATTTGAAATAATAATTTTCTCCTTCAAACTTTGCTCTTGTCAAAGAATGCTCTCTTTGCAGCAATTACAGCATTGCAGACCTTTGGCATTCTAGCTGTTAATTTGCTGAGGTAATCTTGAGAAATTTCACCCCACACTTCCTGAAGTCCCTCCTACAAGTTGGATTGGCTTGATGGGCACTTTTTGCGTACCATATGGTCAAGTTGCTCTCACAACAGCTCATTGGGGTTGAGATCTGGTGTCTGGGTTGGTACCTCCATTACAGATTGAATATCAGTTGCCTGCTTCCTCCCTAAATAGTTCATGCATAATTTGGAGGTGTGCTTTGGGTCATTGTCCTGTTGTAGGATGAAATTGGCTACAATCAAGCGATGTCCACAGGGTATGGCATGGCGTTGCAAAATGGAGTGATAGCCTTCCTTATTCAAAATCCCTTTTACCATGTACAAATCTCCCACTTTACCAGCACCAAAGCAACCCTAGACCATCACATTACCTCCACCATGCTTGACAGATGGCATCAGGCACTCTTCCAGCATCTTTTCAGTTGTTCTATGTCTCAGAAATGTTGTTCTGTGTGATCCAAACACCGCAAACTTTGATTCGTCTGTCCATAAAACTTTTCTCCAATCATCCTCTGTCCAATGTCTGTTCTTTTGCCCATATTAATCTTTTTCTTTTATTAGCTAGTCTTAGATATGGCTTTCTCTTTGCCACTCTGCCCTGAAGGCCAGCATCCCGGAGTCGCCTCTTCACTGTAGACATTGACACTAGTGTTTTGCAGGTACTATTTAATGAAGCTGCCAGTTGAGGAGCTGTGAGGCGTCGATTTCTCAATTTCTCAAACTAGAGACTCTAATGCACTTGTCTAATTGCTCAGTTGCGCAGAGGGGGCCTCCCACTTCTCTTTCTACTCTGATTAGAGTCTGTTTGTGCTCTCCTCTGAAGGAAGTAGTACACACCATTGTAGGAAATCTTCAGTTTCTTGGCAATTTCTCACACGGAATAAGTTTCATTTCTAAGAACAAGAATAGACTGTCGAGTTTCACATGAAAGTTCTCTTTTTCTGACCATTTTGAGAGTTTCATACAACAAACAAATGTAATGCTCCAGATTCTCAACTAGCTAAAAGGAAGGGCAATTTTATAGCCTCTCTAATCAGCTAAACTGTTTTTAGCTGTGCTAACATACTTGTTCAAGGGTTTTCTAAACATCCATTAGCCTTCTTACACAGTTAGCAAACAAAATGTACCATTAAAACACTGGAGTGATGGTTGTTTTAAATAGGCCTCTATACACCTATGTACAGTAGATATTGCATTAAACACCAGACGTTTGCAACTACAAGAGTCATTTACCAAATCAACAATGTATAGCGCGTACTTCTGATTCGTTTAATATTAGCTTCATTGAAAAAAAAATTTTTTTTTATTATAAAGAAAAGGACGAGGAAATTTCTAAATGACCCCAAACTTTTGAACAGAAGTGTATATAAACAGATACAGATCTTTAAGGCAAAAAATAGTAATGTATGGCATTAGAAACTATCTCCATCATGCTACTACATCAATGTTCCTAAAACACTTATGCAAATAGAAATCCGATCATAAATTTTCAACCACAGAATATTTGTATACGAGTATAATTTCATCAACAAATTAAACAAATCGATTATAAATGCACTAAGATTAACCACTTACATTATACGCTAGACTACAATGGATAAAATAATAACTGATGTGACCTGAAATAAATAATTGTGCTCTTGTCATCGAAAGTAAAAACCACTTCACATGAGTCTTCATCACCTTGTATTACAACTTAAAGGGAACCTGTCAGGTGGTTTATGCCCCCCCCCCCCGCCATCACTGTCTGTGGGTGCAGCTTTAGAATACCAGTCTAATCATCCCTGTCTGAGCTCAGAGTGTAATGTGAAAGGTGAAATAAAAGCATTTATACACTTGCATTTCAGTCCCCACCTTGGAGGAGGGGGACTGTCTGGCAGAATAATAGTTAACTCACTTTCAACTTGGATAGCTAAAGCAGTGTTTCCCAACTCCAGTCCTCAAGGCACACCAACAGGTCATGTTTTCAGGATTTCCTTATCATTAGACAGATGATGGAATTATCCCCTGTGCAAGTGATTAAACTAACACCTGTGCAATCCTAAGGAAATCCTGAAAACATGACCTGTTGGTGTGCCTTGAGGACTGGAGTTGGGAAACACTGAGCTAAAGGACCTGTGTGATGTAACGATCATGTGACCATAATGGGCGGAGCTAAGCAAGCAAACATATCTTCTATGAGAACTTAGCTCCGCCTATTGTAGTCACATAGTTGTGACATCACATCAGGTCTCCCAACATGTTCTAGCACAAGGCTGAAATGTTAACTATTAACCTGCCAAACACCCCGTCCTCCAAGCTGGGGACTGACTGCCTCGTTACATAAGGAAATGTAAGTGTATAAATGCTTTTTTTTTCAGCTTTTACATTACACTATGAGCTCAGACAGGGATGATTAGAATAGTATTATGAAGCTGCAGGTACAGACAATGATAGCTGGGGAGGCATAAACTAGCTGACAGGTTCCCTTTAACTTTTATCTGTCAAAACAAGAATTGGCGAGAAGCAAGCCTCATCTTCCTGTCAGACGCAAGTAATAGTAGATAAAAACCTATCCAAATCATGCAGGCGACAGTTCCATCTATGGTTTGTCCCAGAGCTGTCCCGAGTATACAGGTAGTGTGTAACCTGTGTGCCTTTTCTATATAAGAGTATATATACTTTATCCACAGGATTTATGACAAACATGACACTCTCTGGTCATATCCAGATAATATATAACCAAACAAAGCCAGGAGAGGCAACTCACCTCTTAGGCCCAGTCTCCATGGTACATTGTTTGATGCTTTTTATGCCAATTTTGAGAATTTGCAGATCTATCCTGAAGCAAGCAAAGTCTAAAGGTACACACAGAGATATATTGCTTGCAACTCACTGGTTGCAGTGAAATCATGGACACATTGTTCTATTTGTACACAGCAACAAAATGGAACAATGTGTCCATGATTTCACTGCAACCAGTGAGTTGCAAGCAATATATCTCTGTGTGTAACAGTACCTTAAGTACAAGTGCTGTGTTCACGCTGTTTTTTTTTTTCTTGCACATTTGGTGCAGATTTCTTTTTTCTGCACCAAATCTGCAAGGAAAAAAAAACAATATTGGCACAGCACTTCTGACCTGTCAGACTTTGTTGGCTTCAAGATAGACATGCAGATTTTGATGCAGATTCTCAAAATCTGCATCAAAAAAAGCATCAAGCAACTCAGAGTGGCCACAGGGCCTAAAGGCCCTGTTACACACTGCGTTATTGCAACGTCACTGGTTTGGTGATGTTGCAGCGATATCTAAACGACTTCATTGCATGTGACATGCATCAGTGATAAGTCAGGTGATTGTTAAATTTATGGTCAGGACCATAAATTTATCATTGGTCTCCCACTGGACGGCCATCATCGGCGCGTGTGACAGCGGGAGACCAACGATCAACGAGCTCCCAGCGCCGCACAGCAAGCACAGGGAGCTGGTAACCATGGTAAACAGCGGGTAACTAAGTGCCGCGCTCTGCTTAGTTACCTGCTGTTTACCAACGTTCTCGCTGGTGAGTCTGCCTGTTTGACAGCTCACTAACGATCGGTTCACGATGTGCCAGCGATCCCAGCCAGGTGGGATCGCTGGGACAGTAAAGCATGTAATGAAGCCTTTAAAATTGTTAATCACAACCGCATAAATGAACTGCAGGAGACTAATGTAGAATCAGCAAACAATCAGGTGGAGAAAAGAGATAAAATCTGCACTGATGTATAAGGATTAAGATGAAGACAAGAAGTGATTTTGTCAACAAGTTTTAAGCTAGAAGCTCCTTCTTCAGGACAGATCACATTATCAAACTGACTGTTTGATAATTCTGTGCGATAGCTATGTCAGGAGAATCAGAGAATACTGATGACCTATTGGTAAAATAGGCATTAAATATCTGCTCAATGAGGATGGGGAAGGCAAACTCGCAAAACCACCTCCCATAAGCTGTCTAAAGAGGCCATTGGCTCTTTATCTCTTACATCATATGCAGCTTACTTAGTAATGGCAGATTAAGGTATTGCAGCGCTGTTCCATTAAAGCGAATAGTTGGATACTGATGGACTAGTCCAACAAGTTGAAATCAATATTCTGATCCTGGAAATGCCTTCATAAAAAGGGCTGTCTGTCTAATGAAGAAAAACCCTGTTCAGATAGCATTTTGGGGCATATAGACATTATGGAGGGGGAAAAAAAACAAAACATAAAACTATGTAATGTTGAACACTCTATTTCTGGAGTTCTTTTCTTAAAAAAAAAAAAAGATCCCCCTCAAAAAAGAAATATGGTTTTAAAACAAATTAAATAAAAATCAAATTTTTTTCAAACTTTATTTACCTTTATGTAACATCACATTGTTCCATAGCCTAAAAACGGACCAGTAATGGAGTGAAGAAACATTAGGTGTAAATACGTGCTGAGGCAAACATACTACAGGGTGGACCATTTATATGGATGCACCTTAAGGTACCGTTACACCTTTCAACTTCGTTTCCAAAGTCGTTCAAAAGTGACGTCAGGAACGATATTGAAACGACATTGTTGTTGCGTCGTAGCGTGTAATCGTACGATTCAACAACAATAGTTGTTCAAGTCGGAGTTGACAGGTTTTCCTGCATGCAGGAAAACCTGTCAACTTAAACAACCGGCGGGATCATTCGGTGTGACACCGCAATAGCGATGTCACAGCCGATCCAGTCTATTCGCTGCACCATCAATTTTTGTGTTCCAACAGTCTTGGAGGGATCTATCCACTGTGGGTTAGTGTCAGACCAATAGCGGTGGTTTTGTTTGTTTATTTCTCTATTCACAAAAAAGTTTGCCTCATTACTCATCTGAAAGCAAGTGTCTATGCTGTGAAGTTACGAGATGTGAAGCATCTGTAACAACGGATACTGGAAACCTATGCTAGCATTTCTTCTGCAGTGTTGCTATCAGTGTGTCAAGAGTGGGAGAAGAGGGTTGTATTGATAAGCCAACACAATGGGCAGCACTTTGAACACATTTTATAAGTGGTCATAAACTTGTAAATAACTCATGAAAGAAAGTTATGTTAAAACCAAGTACACCATTGTTTTTCTTATGAAATTCCCAATTATTCTGATGTGTCACATGACCCTCTTCCCATTGAAAAAAATAAAGTTGGATCCAAAATGGCTGAATTCAAAATGGCCGCCATGGTCACCACCCATCTGGAAACGTTTTCCCCCTCCCATATACTAATGTGTCACAATCAGGAAGTTGATATCACCAATGGCCCACGCTGTATATACCAAACAAATGAAAGACGTTCTTAAAAGTAAGAAAATAAATAACAGAAAAGTCCTCCAGAACATAACAGATTTCTCACTTCGAACACCACCTAGCCCATATATACTGGATGTTAGATTTGGTCCTTGGCCACGGGGCAAGCAGAGGCAGCCTTCTCTGAGCAGCTCGTGGGCAGCAGCATTGTATTCTATGACTCATCCCTGAAGGCTATTTGTTGCTTTGGCAGATTAGGCATAAACAATGATTTTACTGCGGGTTCTTCCCACTGAGGATCAAGGATGATCAAAGAGAATAAGAAAAATAAAATTCCAGTGTTCATCAACAGGCGCTATGAATTTCATACTGACTAGCAAAATAGCCAATTCATTTAATCACATATCTAAGCAGCCAAAATTCACCCTCATTCATTCAGTACAACATTCCAGCACTCCATTCGTTTCACACTACAGATCAATATAGGTGATATGTGAAGGAGCAAAGAAAAATCCGATGTAAGCATCCTGCGATAAGAATCAATTTAATCCAATTACTAACATTTTCTACACTTTTACGGGTAAAATAATAAAATACAACATGCTTTTACTTCCTACCCTTCCTATATCCCCTGGTGCTACATAGGTAACTAACCATAATAATATGGTTTGCAATAAGCACTGTAATAGAGAAACAAGAATGTAAATTAGGAACAAAGCAAGAAATATACAGTAGTACTAGGATTTCAGCATTTTTCCCCATGGCATAGTAAAAATGTGACAAAAAACATCAAGCTGCAATAATAATTTTATTGCAAAAGCATTCTGCCAGTGGGTAAAATGAAGGTAAGTCGCACACCACGAAACAACCCCCAAAGTAAACTGTGCCAGCACTGCAGTGCAGCGCCCCTGCCCAAACAACTTCAACCTGCACCCCTGGCAAATATCCTGCTGGCTCAAGACCCATCGATAAGCAGTGGTACCTACAGGAATTTCTCTGGCTGCTCCCAGTGGATCCTGGGGATGACATTACGGGAGGCTTCAATGAGCAGACAGAAGACGGGAGCTGTCCAAGGCTTCAGTTACCAGGCACTGGAGTGCATCCTCCGGACTGTAGAACAAAGGGATTCAGGCAGCTTGGTATGGAAATGAATAGTGCACAGCTCCACAGCTTTCCAATTGGTTGCTGGTGCACATAGACTCACACATGGACATCACTGGCTCTGTCTCTACGAAGGCTGAATACGAACTGTCAGGCTCCCTGGTGCACACAGATTCATGAATCTATTAGGGGAATGTACCACATGTTCCTTTAAAGAAAGGGGTGGCACAAAATGAGCTGTATTTCTTCACAATATTACCCACTGTGAACACCCAACACGCCAAATGTAAATGGCTAAACGATGGAAGGAAAAACATCAGCGATAAAGGATCGAAAAGCTGTGATCTTAGGAAAGAGCTACACATTATTGAAAGGCAAGACACCCCTGTCATGGATGCAGACTGGCAATTTTCCGCTGACCCCTTAGGGGGTCCTTGACATTCTTGTCACTGCCTGTCCCTATTCTGCATCAGGTTTATTCTTCACATTCACTGAAATAAGAAAATGGCAGAACACCATTATTCAAATCACAAAATGCCTAATATCCACAAATACTTCTATGTTTGACAGCACCCATCAAACCGATAAACATCACTAAATACATTTAGATACCTTGTATAAGATTGTAGATTTTACATAATCAGCGATCACCATGAAAACACCTATCAGGAGGTTATGTTTTTACAAATAGAAACTAAAGGTTGTAGAAGAGCACATATTACATGGTATTTGCTCCACGTGACCATCTCTGATGTGTTTACAAGCGTATGTATGGATTTATGTATGCATGAATTTCATTAAAGCACGCATATATGTCTGATGTATCCACTAAAATGGTGAAGCCTACAAGTAACTGCAATGAATCCTGAAAAGAGGTTCCTAATCAGGGGCACCATATATACAGCACTGCTACTGAACGAGGGTTTCTAATAATATGGGACCTTAATAGCCCCAACCCACTCCCTGAAACATCTGCATTTTCTCATGACTAAGCATCTGTAAGCAAAAGCTATCATGACTGGATCAAAATGCAAGACATCCGCTATAAATAAGCTGCCTGCCGGCAATATTCAGCATGCTGCTTCTCTAATCATGTAGACGCTTTCATCAGATCTAGAACCATACCATGGCGTAGATACCAGAAATTACATTCTGACATGCAGCTTTTATATATAATAGATCATCTACTTAGGAGGATTTATTTCAGCTGTGAACATGAAAAAGGCCAGCACCTGTTTATATCAATATGAAGACCCACACGGTGTAGATAGACAAAGAGTCACTGATTGGCTCCAAATTGTAGTGAATGTCAGGATGGTGCATATCATATTGCTACATCTGCTAAATAACAGTATATTAACCCCTGAAGCACACAACTATTCTATGCTTTGGATCGGTGTTAGGGTGCCTTCACATTTGCGTATGGGAAAGCAGCGTATGCTGCGTTCCCATACGCAGTCAAACGCATGCGCACTGCGGTTCCTATGTTTAACATTGGAACGCATAGTGCCTGCGTTTGCTGCGTTCGGGTGCGGATGCGGACGATATCTGCTCCTTCTGGTGTCCAGCATCCGCGCCCGGGACGCAGCATGTTGCATTTTTTGTGCGCTCGGGGAGCTTGGAAAATCAGCAAGTGTCCCCAAGCGCACAAAGAATGCATTGGCGTCAATGGGTCCGCAGTGTTCAGCGCTTGACAGCGCGGGAGAACGCTGCGGACCCATTGAAAAATCTCCCGGTGGCCGCCAGTGATGTCACAGGAGCTCACCGACGGCCACCGGGAGATCAGCTGACCCTCTGCTGTCCTCCTCCTCCCCGCCGCCGGTAAGCACCAGGACCTGTCGGCGGGGAGTACAGCTGATGTGACAGCTGTTTGAATCTTCCCGCGCCGACATCTCCTCTCGGTGTCGGCGCGGGAAGATTCAAACAGCTGTCACATCAGCTGTACTCCCGCCGACAGGTCCCGGAGCTTACCGGCGGCCGGGAGGAGGAGATCTCCGGCGCTGAACTCCTCCTCCGGCCCGCCCCCGGACAGCGCCGATTGGCTGCCGGGCTCCCTAGTGATGTGTCCGCAGGCGGACATTATCCGCTGCGGACACATCATAAGACACTGCTTTTGACAGCGTTTGTGTCTGCATGCCATCAGCATGCAGACACAAACGCCAGTGTGAAGCCACCCTAAGATCAGTAATATGAGGGCTGTGTGAATACAGGTCTCACACTAGGAAGGAAAGGTCTGACTTTCTCTGGGGTGTGTAGGTTTCTTCCCCTTGTATGATGCCTTCTACTTATGGCTAATCAATAACATGCAGGAAAAAAGAAAAAAAAAATGTTAACGCACATAGAGAATAATCTTTGCTAACACCACTGGTCTTAGTGGAAATCAGAATCTAAACTCTGCAATTGAGATGAGAAATCAAGCTCTGTAGGCACCATTTTATGATAAAGCTAAACCAGATGAGAGGTCCTCTTTAATCTAACAAACAGCACCATCCATATAGGTTTCTCATCAGCAAATTCATTCAGCCACCATCTGCCTATAACAGCATTGGCCATGACTGTTAGCCTATTTAATATCACTGTCATTCATGGCATAGACAGTGCGCATGCGCAGCAGTGCAGTAAGAATCAGGCAGGGCTCGCTCTCACCTAGTGAATTTTGTCAAACTGAGTCAGGAAACTGCTCAGTATGCAAATTGATAATGGAGTCCAGAGTTTGTTGGATCTTGTGCCCTACAGCTGACAAAAGACTAATTCAGGCAGTAAGGGGACATAATGGGGCAACAAGCTCTTGGTAAAGCCAATGGTGCACCAAAGACCCCACATCTGCATATGTAATATAAAGAGTTTTTAAACTAAATTACAACAGTGAAATTTATAAAGCTATTAAGAATTTTATAGAGGCCAAGTCCCCTGCATAACTGTATCTTTGGTTCAGTTTTCATATTGGGGGGAGAAGGACAGATTCCCTTTAATGCAAAGACATGGGCGCTGCCACTAGGGCTGTGCAGTTGGCAAGCCAAACCGACTCCTCAAGATCACTGACTCCGACCCAAACTCCCTCATACATTGCTCATGTTTAAGTGATACATTTATTGTAAATTCAAGAAAAGGAATCAAGCGATTTAGATGTTCCATTGAAAACGTTAGTTTACTTCACAAGTTAAAAACTTCACATAAGTGGGAGCAATCCAGTGTCACAACAGACGCGTTTCGACAATTAAATCTCTCAGACTAAAGGACACCATATCTGATTACATGATATATACATATACACACACACACATATAAATATATATATATATATAATATTATATATATATATATATATATATATATATATATATATATATATAATATATATTAATACACACACAGACACACACACACACCTGGTAATTATTCACATGAAGTGTAAAGGTAAAACTGAATATAAATTAGAAACTAAATACTAAAACATATACACTACCATTCAAAGGTTTGGGGTCATTTAGAAATTTCCTTATTTTTGAAAGAAAAGCATATTTTTTTCAATGAAGCTAACATTAAATTAATCAGAAATACAGTATACTCTATACATTATTAATGTGGTAAATGACTATTCTATCTGCAAACGTCTGGTTGTTAATGCAATATCTACATACTGTAGGTGTATAGAGACCCATTTCCAACAACTACCACTCCAGTGTTTTAATGGTACATTGTCTTTGCTATCTGTGTAAGAAGGCTAATGGATGTGTAGGAAACCCTAGAAAATCCTTGCACAAGTATGTTAGCACAGCTGAAAACGGTTTGGCTGATTAGAGAAGCTATAAAATTGACCGTTCTTTGAGGTGCATATGGTGAGGTGAAAAAACTAGGGGATAAGATTGATCCCACGGTTGGTGCTTTCTTTGCAATAAATTTAATTGGTGCATCATTGATGATCCATGCCAGTTTAGGATCCTGATTAAGGATTGGGGTGTAATTTTTGATTATGGTGACAATCTTGTTGTACTGTGGGCTGAGCGCCGTAGAAAATGTTACAGCAGAAAAATAGTTTTTAGTACCATTATTTTTAATACAAGATCAGAAAAAAGATTATTTCTATTTATGTTATTCACAATATTGTCAACATGGTCAAGGACCCAACTGGAAATAACCACTGTGCTTTAGTCTCTCTTTCACTCTTAAGGTACCGTTACACACAGAGATATATTGCTTGCAATTCACTAGTTGCAGTGAAATCATGGACACATTGTTACATTTGTACACGGCAACAAAATAGAACAATGTGTCCATGATTTCACTGCAACCAGTGAATTGCAAGCAATATATCCCTGTGTGTAAAGGTACCTTAAGACTCTAGAGTATAGTCAGATTGATTCATGCAATTTCGTTTGGTCCTGATTAACTTCCGCACTGGAATGTTACTCACAACATGGTGGGGGAGGCAGAACTTGGCGTACAGGACTGAATTGGTGGTTGTCGGCTTTCTGAATGGGGACACAACCTTTTGATTTGTGGAGTCACTTCTCAGGGTGATATCCCAAAAATTATTTTCTTTTATTTGAAAAATGTGGTGTACATTTAATATTTAACGCATTATTGTTAATATAATCAACAACATTCCTCAATTAATTTTCAGACCACTTCCATACCAGCAATAAATCGCCGATATAACGATCATACCAAAAAATGCTAGAATGGAAGGGGCTATTACCACTAAAAAGGTATTGTTCCTCCCACAGACCCATAACAAATTTTGCAAGGGTGGGGGAGAACTTGGCTCCCATACTCACACCGCGTTTCTGTAAAAAAAAAAAAAAACCTCTTTATCAAAAGAAATATAATTATGCGCGAGTAAATAGCTGACAGCAATCAACATGTAATCCTGCACTTGGGATGAATAAGGACTATATTTCTCCAGAGAATAATAGAGTGAATTTAAAGCCTCTTTATGGGTGATTGATGGATATAACCCCACTACATCACAGCTTAGCCACCACTTATGCTCAGTTTTCAAGCAGAAGGACTCATATGCAGAGAAAATCATCTTCGGGTCCTTAATGAACCCCAGGAACCTCTCTGCTAGAAGCTGGAGATGTCAATCAACCCAGAATCCCAACCTCTCTCCCAAAATTATTGGTCGAAATAATGGAGATAAAATATCCTTGTGGATTATGGGAAAGTGTTAAATAGGCACAAGATGGTAGACACATAAATGTTCTGAAGTTTTTTTTGTCATAAACTCCCATGTAAAGACCCTCCTGAATTAAACTTTGTAATTCTCTCATATAGGCCTTGCTGGGGTCATGAGGTAATCGATTATACACTTCCACATCATTAAGATCCCTCGTCTTGATTTTATGGTACAATTCTGCATTAAGTAGAACTACCGCCCCCTCCTTTATCAGTCATTCTCACTATAAGATCTTTACGGTCGCAAAGCTATTTTAGCACAACTTTTTCATATGAGGAGAGATTTGTAGTAAAGGAACCATCAGGATTTTTATTCAAAACTACAAATCCACAAGAATAATCCATTCTGTTACCCTATTAAAAATATCACATTTAACCTGAAATAGCCTGCAACTAAGCAAAGATATAACATTTCATTTTTGAAAATAAGGAATGTTATAGTTGTTCAAGCATAAATTGGTATTACAAGATGAAACATTCGGTGATAATGAATTGTCAGAATCAAAAATGACATTTCAGAGTCAAATTTTGTGCAACTCTATTTACATCCAGGATGGTCTGTAACACATTAAATTTGTTAGTCAGTGAAAAACCTAACCCTCTCGTTAATGAGACTTGGGTTTCAGAAAGGATGTAACTGGAAAGATTCTGATTGGACAGTCTAGTACCTCATCCTTAAATTTTACCTTCAGTACTCTGTGCCACTTTCCATCTGTCCTCCATTTTTTGAGCGATTCCTCCTGTTTTTTTTTGCAATGACAACGTTTGCATCATCTCCCAAAAAAACAGAGAAGATCCAGATGGGCCCTCCAGAGTGGAAATAAATGCGGAGAACAGAGATGTATCAGGGTTTGCCAAGCTGAAATTCCTTTTTTTTTCTGTCCGCATCTGCTTGGATGTTTTAGAATGGATTTCCTCCTGCGTTGCCGATGCCAGGTGTAAATGACACCCACAGGGTGTGATGAATAGTGGACTCACTAGGCCACTGATAAGTATTGGTTATACAGCTACCACTGCACTAAGAGACAGGAGAATGAGCTTCATAAAACCAAAGATATTTATTGAAAGTAAAACAACTGAGGAGAGGTATCTGAGGGGAGGACCCTCTGGATCACAACAATGTACCACGTAGTGGAACTCCGGCAAGGGTTAGCCCTTTACAGGGATTCCTCCTGTTACAACACCAAGGTGGCCTGAATGCCACGAATGCCAGACCAGAGGGGCGACCCATACAGACCGGATAGGAGAAACTGGAATACTGGCTCTGTCGGTGGAGGGGATCCTGGAAGCTTCACCTAATCTTGCAAAGGCTTGGCCAGCCTGGAGTGAAATCCGGAGTGTCCAGAGGAATCCAGGATGGAGAACAACCAACAGAAGATTCTGTGGAAAATGCGGTGTTAGTATAATTCAAAGCAACAGACTTCCAAATGCAGAGCACAGCAGAGTGAGACCTGAGCAGGAGGCAAGATCATCCAGACTAATGATGTTGCCCAAGCACCTCCCAAGAGGGGAGGACTCCTTTTATGCACAGAGCATCACAGCAGAAACAGCCCTAATAGAGAACAGGTGCTCTGCTGCTTTAAGTATGAGCAGAAGGCAGGGTGCAGCTCCTAAGAGCATTCCCAGGAGACCTGCCAAGGGAACGCAGGTTCCTAGCAGAGAAAGGAGCTGCAGATCGTCTTGAGCCATGGACTAGGTGAGCAGTACCATTAGAGCTATGTGATAGGCGCCCATCTTCCTGCACAGCGGAGACTGGACCCACAAACGAGGGCATGACAGTAAACCTGATTACAGGCATAATCATTCTTGTAGCTCTGCACTTGTTTTTTTTCACCATAATGGCATTTTCCTTCTTTTCCAAATCTGCAAGCATTTTAACACTAAGGACAATGTATTCCTGTGAGCTCTTATGAGGTGCAAGTGAAGTTTGTAGAGTTTGAATCTCGTTTGTTTTTAATTAATTTCTGCACTTATTTTTTTACGATTAGATGCATTAGTTTGATTGAAAGAGTAAACAGTACGTCATCCCATTCTATTTGGAATTCTTTAGAATATGAGGAAGTGGCGTTCTTTCGGATCCCAAGTCTTCTTGTGATCAAGTTCATTGAGATATAGAATTTAATGGAAGTGGAATCCCACCAGAGTCGAGTCTCTTTTGCCATTTTTTTATTTTAATTGAGTCATGGTTTTAAGAAGGTCTTCATTAAAAGAAACATTGGATGTATTTTCAAATTGAATAAATATTTAACCAATCTGTTCAATTGTGTTCCATTAATCTGAGAGTCCATCGTATTATTGGCGACAGGCTGTGTCATAGTGCCAATGCAATATTGTGTTCGAGAGCACGCTAGCCTAAGTGAACAAATGAGAATAGCAAGGAAATGGTAGTGAGAAAGCAGCTCACCGATTTAGTCCGACGACTGCACCACTTGGAACAGATCCGCCTGGACACGCCTGATCCTGGGCCACATAGATGCAAATTTGAAAAATGTGTAAATTTGAAATTGAACGCATTATTATTAATATAATGAACCAAATCATTCAATTCATTTTCAGACCCCTTCCATACCAGCAATAAATCATCCACATGTGTTCCCTCTCATTGTACAATACAAAGTGTCCAGCACATTGTCCCACCTCAAGGTTTACATGACACATCAATTCAATTGGTGCCAGAGGGAGTGCCTACTTCTTAAGAAATGAAAAGGTTTTTCAATTACATCTTTATGTATAATAATGTTTAACAAAAAAAAAAAAGTAAGCATCACAAAAATCTATACCCATTTATCACACACTCATTTGGAGGCAAGACACTGAACAAATGAGCAATAAAGAAGAGCGTTGGTTGTAACCACAGGCTTGCTGCAGCAGAAATGCATACACAGATCTGAGAACAGTGAAAAATGCTTCTACCAGAAGGAAACACAGACGACATCATAAATTAGAGAGCTTGTTTCTCTGAGTTAATTAACAAAGCCTCTCATCTACGTGTTTTGCTGTGCTGGGTTACATTTCGACATATCCTTGATCTAATTAACCTAAGGGTCTATGGGAAAACAGTGGGATAAATCTGAAGTCAACAGAGATATACGAATACATCAGTCACACTGGCAACCCATCATTAAACTAAAAACACGACCCTTGTAGCAGTCAAATTTAATAAATTGATGTAAAATCCTGCACTCCAGATGCCAACACTTGAAGGGGGCTCTTATGCCAAAGTACCTGAAAGATACAGATTAGGCATGTTTCAAATAGCACAATAATCCCTCGTCATTCTTGTACGCAAGATATAGGCCTGAGCATTAAATTTTAGTGCATACCAAATACTTGGTGCATCACAAATATATATCATTGTAAATAATGATGCATGTTGTCACTAGCTATGTAGGCCTCAGTAAATGGGGCTATTGTGATTGCAAGGGTGCCAACATCACCAACTGTTAAGACATTGTCCCAGGCTGGAGCATTCTCCAGTTCAATGACATTTAGGTGGGTGCAGTATGCACAGATACAAGGATTTATTAAAGGGGTTTTCTCATCTCAGCTATTCATTGAATAATTACAGGACATAGGATAAATGTCTGATAGATGTAGGTTTTGCATATCCCAAGAATAGGAGGCCCCAGTCGTGCACTTTACAACAATAGAAAAGTGCCCATTCATATGTGGCACTCCCCATTAACTTCTAAGAAATTGTAAAAAAAAAAAACAACAACTTGCCGTGCAGCCTTTCTTGGTTATTTTCACACCTTCCATGGAAATTAAGTCTTGGCTGTGTTCAGAACTCATATAGAAATCAATTATGAGAGGCAGAGGGCTGAGAGACCAGGTCCAAGAGGTGGGAGCCACATCAGTCAAAAAGAGATGCCATAACTTGTGGCTATATCATAAAATAAGTGAGAGGAGAATAGCCCTTAAATAAATATTACACATAATGCCAACCCCAATAACATTTAAGATCAACCTGCTGTTATCCATGGAATTGTCCAGGCAGTACAGGACTCAAGTATTTCTCCCGGTAACTTACCGGTCTAGATTAGTTATGAGGGTTCATATGAGAACAGACATTAAATTTGGCAATTTAAACCAAGGGGAGTTCTGCTCAAGTATTCCGAACAGAATTAAGGCCCCATTCACATGAACGCTTTTCCAGTACATGTGTCATCCGATTTTTCATGGATACCACACATACCCATAATAATGTATGGCCATCTTCACGTCAGTGCCTCCATTAAACTGCGTGTCTGTGTGAACCACATGGAGACATGTCTGTTTTTATCCTGGCAGCACTGATGACAAGGGCCAATACAATTATGTGTGTCTGTGAAAAACATGTAAAGCACATGCATAACATCAGTGTACCATCTGTGTGCTTGAACGTGTTGAACATTAAAATGTATAGGATTATTGGCACTGGTCTCCCAAAAGCTCTCATTTCTGGATGTCTGGATAGTCTGCCCCAGATTGGCCCCTGATTACTTCAGAAAATAAGTTTGATTGTGTCCCACGCAATGCTGTCACTGAGAACAGGAGCCATGGCAAATTACAGGCGGTGAGGCTGGTTTTACAAGCGGAGGGGTGGCCCGGACTGTAACGAGCCACCTCCCACCAGACCAGCTACTACACGGCAGGGGAAACTATCAAACCTATTTCTGAAGTAATCAGGGGCCAGTCTGGGGGTATAAAGGGGTCACCAGAACCCCAATTACATGATGTTTAAGGTGCTGGGCAGTGTATAGAACGCCCAAAGGGGGTTACAGGCTCCCTTTAAAGCACCACTCCAGTGGTGAAAAAAAAGAAACACTCTGGAGTGGTGCTTTAATGCTGCTACCTAGTGTGAATAATCACCTTTATCCATTTTCATAAAATATATCCCATGAGGTAATCGCAACTGTCCTTTTTCCACACTTACTTAGCTTTGGTTTATAGTCCTTTAAATATAGGTCTGAATATATTTCAGGAGATTGCAGAGGAGCCCGACATGTAATGAGGTTTACACTTCTGTGGAGTAAAGCCTTTTCAATTAGAAAGGATTTTACAAGCCCACTGGGTACAGAAAGAAAACACGATCAAGGCTTGTAAAATACAAAACTGCTTTTCTACACATCCTTGAAATCTATTAATTTAGCAGAGCTCTTTTTTCACAAGAACAAATGACCAACAAACGGCAAGTGTCAGCGCTGATCATCTACGTAATGTTTGTCCTACATTTTCACAATAGAGAAAATGAAATGACTTCAGATTGCAACTAAGCATCCAATCTGTCAGGACAACAGCACTCTTCTATAACCAAGTCAGTGGCAAGGTGCGAAGTAAAATCATGTCCAGGGCCAGAGGACATAGAGGAAATCCATAGCACTAAAAATCACCAATGGAAGGCACGTGTCTGTGTTGAATGTACCGGTTGTATCATGTTTTTCATTATAATCTATGGTGCGATTCACATGTCCCTATTATTTCACCACAAGTGTCAGAACTCATTGCGAAATTTCCGTTTTTCTTCCGGTATCAAAAAGGGCCAATATAGGTGCAGGAAAAACAATCCCACATACAGCACCATAGGTGGCGTCCGTATTCTGTACATATTTAACACTGCGAAGTATAGCTGGAGCTCTGGAATTTAATTATCTATCAGTGAAAAACACTGATGTCAAAAAAAGACATGAACCGATACACTTATGACACTGACACGCTGATCCTAAACACCAATAACACTGGTACCAATTTTTTCCCATGTGTTAATTCATACATCTATGTTTAATCTATGTTCAAAAAGGTACTACATAAAAAAATGCAAAAAAATAATAAAAAAAAAGAATAAAATAAAATAATACAAAGTGTTAGAGCTTCACTGTATTTTTGATTTTGAGCTCAAATAAAACGGACAGCTACGGGCTGCCATCCAGAGCTGTCAGGCATTACCTTGCCTGGCAATCAAAAATACAGGGAAGCCCATTATTATTAAACAATGATTAAAAAAATGCATCAACTTTACCCTATTTTGTATTGCCAGACAAAGTAAATCCCAGGCAGCTAGGGCTGGTAGTCTCAGCGTAGTGAGACTCATAGTTATTGGGCCCCCCCCCCAGGCTAAAGAATAGCAACCCGCAGCCTCCCCAGAAATTTGCGCATTCTTTAGAAGCGCCAATTCCAGGCGCATTATCTGGCTCTTTCTGATGCCCTGGTGCGGTGGCATCAGGGTGATAAAAGGGGTTAACAACAGTTGATTGACAGCTTGTCATTAAGCCCTGGATTGCTAATGCCAGGCATCTTCTGATACTTGTCCATTACCAATACAGTAAGTGAAAAGTTAATAAACACAACATACAGATAGAAAATGTATTAAAAATAAAACACACGGACAAACCTTATTTACCCATTTATTAAAATTCCCAACAACATACCCTCCAAAAATAATCCACCACGAGGTCCCACATCGCAATCTCAGCTCTGCTGCATCTAGATTCTACAGGAAGCAGGTGTCCTCTCCCTGCAGAGTCGGTAGTCACATGGGGTCTCGAGTGACGTCACCCGCGGCAGTGAACTCAGGTGATTCACCAGCAGCAAGATCACATGAGTTCAATGTTGCAGGGAGCCCTGGTGACTCCGTGAGTTCACTGCCGCGGGTGACGTCACTCACTGAAGCCCCATGGTCAGTGTGATTTCAGACTCTGCAGGGAGAGGATGCTTGTTCTCTCCATGCAGTCTCTGGATGAAGGATTGTGGAGGGTTATGTGGGAGTAATAAAGATGGAGTTGATAGGTGATTGTGTTTTTTGTTCAACTAAAATGATTTTTCTCTGTGTTGTGTTTGTGCCGGGTTTAACATTATTAATCTCAGACTTCGTGCCAGCTGGCAATTTAGCTGGCATTTAATCCTGTTATTAGCCAGTCTGCCACCGCCACAGGGCAGCTGGAAGAGTCGGGTACAGCTCCAGAAAATAGTGCTACGATGAAAGTGCCATTTTCTTAAACCAATAGATTTTTATTTATTTTGTCAAACAATAATTTAGAAGAAAATAACATATGAGGTATTAATCATGTAAAATAACAAAATAAAGAAGGGGGAGGGAGTGGTAGGGGTGGAATTCAGAGATTGGAAGAAGGGAGGGAAGTCAAAAAGGATAATTCACATTTTTCCATATAATTTCTAAGGTTATCCTAGCTTGTAAATAGTGAGCAAAATCTCTTCACAGTGATATAATACAGATGAGAGAATATAATACTTGTCTTAACCTAGACAAGGTAACTAAGCAGAGGTGCTTACAGTGTTAAACAGAGAGTGTACCCAGGGGTCCCACCACCACAGAATTTTATTCCTCTTAGTGAGATCATGTGCCAATAGGAGCTCATGTTGAAAGTGCAGGTTTATTCGATTGATTAATTCAGCTCTATTCGGTATGTCCGGAGATCTCCAATGGGCAGCTACACACAACCTAGCTGCAACTAGGATATTTGTTACAATGGGACGTAAGATCTTGGGGATTGTGTCCAGACCCAGGCCCAAAAGGGCAACCGGGGCCTCCAATTGCAGGGGAAGTCCTGATAATGAGCAAATCAAGTTTTCGACTTCTTTCCAAAATGGGGTTATGTTAGGGCAGTCCCACCAGATGTGAGCAGAGGAACCCACTCCAGAGCAGGCGCGCCAGCACTTCCCAGAGGTATGGGATCTGTCACCCCCAAACCTAGCTATTCTGTCCGGGGTCAGGTACAAGTGAAGTTGAATTTTCTTTGCCTGTTCTAAATGGTTTATACACGACGAGAAGGGGGAAACATGAGTGGCTGCTTTCTGCCAGGCCTCCAAAGGAGCCTCAAACGCCAGACTCCCCTCCCATCTGGTCATGTACCCAAGTTTCTGTCTAGATCGTTGGCCTAGTAGAGCCTTGTAGGCAACGGAGATGCCCCCAGTGCCCGTGCCCCCCGACTTGAAGTTCGCTTGGAGAGGATTGTTGAACAGTTTGTGAGGCGGAATCGGCAAGGAGACAGAGGCCAGGAAATGTCGGATTTGTAGATATTTAAAGAAATCCCGTTTATGAATGTTGAAATTGTCTACCAAAAAGGAGAATGGTCTCAGACCACTCCCCTCTTCTATTTGGCTCAAAAACTGAATTCCCTTCGACCTCCAGAGTCGAAGGGATAAGGATCCCACCGAACATTCCACTGCCTCAAGTGTGATGTAACGATGTAGAAAGAGAAGAAGATCCCTACTTTCTCGCGACCAGACTCCCAACAAAGCATGCATCGTAGAGAGTGCCCCCGGTACCCGAAACTGCTGTAGAAGGTTCATTTCCAACAACAGACGAGTAGATTGCCTTGGAGCAAAGAAGGACTCAATCTGGAGCCATAGGGAAGTCTGTTCCCGTGACCACCAGCTCCTAGCTGCCTCAATATGCACAGCTTTATAATATGACTGGACATCCGGAACTCCCAGTCCTCCCGCCGAAACATGCAATGTTAGGACCCCGGTGGCTATTCGGTGAGGTTTCCCCTGCCAAATAAATCGGCCTAGTGCTCTCTGAAATGCCCTCAGAAATTTTCCCGGGATGGATAGTGGGAGACATCTTAGTAAGTATAATATTTTAGGTAGATAAGACATTTTGACTAATTGGATTCTAGCCATCCATGACAACAGAAGGCCTGAATGACTCTCCATTTCTGTTTGAATAGTTTGGAGTAGTGATTCGCAGTTGCGTCGAACCATAAAATTCGATTTGGTTATATATAGACCCAAATAGGTAAATCCCTCCCCCTCCCACGCAAATGGGAAACGTTCTTTAATTAGCTTCTGTTCGGGCTCGGGGATGTTAATGGGATAGAGGGAGGATTTGGACATATTCAATTTGTAATAAGATGCTCGTGAGAAGTCCTCCAGAACATCCAGTATTTTCGGGACTGTCGAGGGGAGCCGCGTGCACACAAAGATCACATCATCAGCGTATAGCCCTATCTTATGCTCCACAGGACCCACCTCGACGCCCCGAATTTCAGGGTCCCCCCTCACCACCGCTGCCAAGGGTTCCATAATCAAGGCAAAAATTAGCGGGGAGAGGGGGCACCCCTGCCTGGTTCCATTGGTAATATTGAGTACAGAGGACCGAAACCCTGAAGCTTTGACTGAAGCGCATGGGGAGGAGTACAGGGCCATGATGGCTCTCTGGAACTCACCGGTCACTCCAAATCTCTGGAGTACCTCCCGGAGGTACCCCCAGTGCACCCGATCGAACGCCTTTTCGGCATCTAAGGAAAGGAGTGCACTGGGAGCTCCCCGCCTCTCCATGATCTCCAGTAAATCAACCAATCTCCGTGTTCCGTCGCTAGCCTGCCTCCCGGGATGAAACCCACTTGTTCTAGTCCCACCAAAGAAGGCAACACCTCCTGTAACCTGTTGGCAAGAAGTTTTGCATACAACTTCACGTCACAATTCAAGAGAGCAATTGGACGAAAATTGGCTGGTGAGTCAGGGGTCTTGCCCGGTTTGGGGAGAGTTGCTATAATTGCCTCTAGTCCCTCCTGACGTATTTCTCCTTTATGTCTCCAAAAATTAAAAAGGTTTAATAAGGGTTTAGATAGGAGTTGTGCAAAACAAGAGTAGTATTTAAATGCGAACCCATCAGGTCCGGGTGTGGTGCTTTTTTTTGCGGAGGCTATGACCTCCTGTACTTCCCTTTCAGTGAAGGGGGAGTTAAGGTTTTTAAGTTGTTCCTCAGAGAGGGTCGGGAGCTTAGCACGGTCCAAAAAGTGTCTAATAGAGTCAGGCGTGGGCTGGGGAGTTAACTCAGACTCCCGTAAGTTATAAAGCGAATGATAATAAGATTTAAATTCGTCTGCTATTGCTATCGGATTGCGAATTGTCGTGCCATCTTTTCTCACAAGGTAAGGGATTTTTGTTTGGGTTTCTCTTTTCTTGACTCTCCTAGCCAGCAATTTTCCGGCCCTGTCTCCCATGCCGTAGAATTTTGCCTTAGCTTTCTTAAGTTGGTGTTCCGCTCGGACAAGCAGCAAAGAGCGGAGATCTCGTCTAGCACTCAACAAGTCGGGGGGTTCTACATTGGACCTAGAGGTCCTCTGTAACGCCTCCAGGGATTTAATTTTCCCCAGGATCATGTTTAGAGAGTGATCGTATTGTTTTTTAGAGATGGCCGCTATTTTGATGAGCAAGCCTCTGAGGACCGCCTTATGAGCGAACCATAAGATGTCTGGTGGCATGTCAGCTGTAGAGTTTTCCTCAAAATAGAGTTTGATAGCCCCCGAGAGTTTCTCAACATTAGAGGGGAGGGTTAAGTGTTGTTCATTAATTCTCCAGCTAGCCGAAGGTCGCAAAGCGGCAGAGTCGGCTATCTTGAGGACAACTGGGGCGTGATCTGACCAAGTGATAGAACCTATGTTTGAGTCTAGACATTTTGGCAATAGAGAGTCGTCTATTAAAAAGTAGTCGAGTCTGCTCTGTGTTTTATGTCGGTGAGAGTAAAATGTGAAGTCTTTTTCGTCTGTATGCATATACCTCCAAATATCGTGCAGATGATGTTCAGTGACCACGTGGCCCAACTCTGATCTGTAGATATTTGGCTTTGAGCAATCCAAACGTTTGCTCATCGGAATATTGAAGTCACCCGCTATGATCTTACTTCCCTGTGCCCGTGCTGTAACATTAGCTAAAAAGGACTTCATGTAGCGCACCTGCCCTACATTTGGGCCATAAATGGAGGCGAGTGTGTAGGGAGTGTTGTTAATTAGACATAGTAAAATAATGTATCTGCCCTCCGGATCGCTTACTTCTTCAATCAATTGGAAGGAGACACACTTGTGGATCAGAATAGCAACCCCAGACTTTTTAGTGAGTCCTCCGGCCAGGAACTGGTTCGGGTAGAACGCCGAGGCCAGTCTAGGGTGATCCTTTTTCAGCAAGTGCGTCTCCTGCAAAAACACAACATCACTCTGTGATTTTTTAAGGTATTGCCATAAAATTGCTCTCTTGCTAGGAACATTGAGACCGTTAACATTAAACGATGTTACTGTGATACTCATCATGTGAAACAGTCAATTTGTAGATAAACAGTAAATAATAGATATGACCTATTAGAAGTCAAAGAGATGAAGGGGTGTTAGAAAAAACTGAGACAGGACAGGACTGTCCAGGGAGAGGGAAACAGAAGGGAAAGGAAAGAAACAAAAGGAGTTGAGAGGAGTGGAAGACACAGAACAAATAACAAATACTTATACCAAAGTCCTCCTAATCCCTTCCTGGAGATAGGACAGGGTCAGGATGCGGGGAAGACTGTGTGGGCTTCTTTCCTCCCCAAACCTCAGCCGAGGTGGAGAGGGGTCACTTAGGTGAAAAGGTGACCTACTGCCCTACACTTCACAGCCCAAACAACCGGAAGATTGGGCTGGACAATCGAAATAAACGTCATCAGCAATCCCATGTAAGTCATTAAGAGTCAGTCCTTAGCCTCTTGGGGGTTAGGGGAGTTGTCATGGCTTCGGAGTTGTTTCCTAGGCGTCTCCGCTGGAGAGGTAGGTGATGAAGAGGTGGAAGATCGTTGTAGATTCCAGTGTCTGAGGGCCGTTTTAAGTTTGGATGGTGAAGTGAAAATGTGTCTGGTGCCCTTATACCGAAAGGCAACATTTACTGGGGAGCCCCAGGAGTATTGGATCCCTCTATCCCGGAGGATTTTGCAGTGAGGGGCGAAGTCTCTTCTCCTTGCCAGCGTGCCCTGGCATAGATCTGGATACACCTGCCAGCCTTTGTATTCCCCTGAATTTAGGGGATGTTGTCTCAGCTTTTGCAAAATCATGTCTCGTGGTTTGCAAGATGTGAGGCACACAAGAACGTCCCTGGGCAGATCCTGCCTGATGTTAGGGGGTCTGGGGATCCTATATACTCTTTCTGGGAGTAGATCAGAGGCTGGGTAATCAGGAAGCATAGTGCAGAGAAATGTGTGAGCAGTTCCTTTGATATCTTCTTCCCCCTCCACTTCAGGAATGCCTCTGATTTTCATGTTGTTCTTTCTCAGTTTGTCCTCCAGATCCCAGGTCACTGCCTTTAGTGTTTTAATGTCCTGATCCAACTCTTGGTAGCTGTCTGCCAGCTCATTATGTGCTGTGGCGAACTCCGCCATCTTAGCTTCAATGTGCTGCGTGCGCTCCCCCATGGCGGCCATTTCCTCTTTAAGCTCCCCTATGCAGGCCCGCATGTCTGCCTGTAGGGACCTGCAGAGTGTGTCTAGCAGGCCCTTCAGTGTGCCCAGGGTGACCGGGGTGCTGTCCTCCCGGTCCTCTCCTCCAGATCTAGGGCTGTATGGGGCCCGGGGAGAGCGCGCCTGGAGCTCTGCGGGCGCCATTTTAGGGCTAGGGGCTGCAGCAGGGCCTGGGGAGAAGTAGTCCGTCACCTTTGGCGGTCTCTCCTTGATTCTCAGCGACGATCTGGGCATCCTCCCGTTCCTCTCCGCGATCTGCAGCAGATGAGGTCCCGTGTGCCGTTGTTGCGAGGCTGTGGACTGTGTTAGTCGCCTTTATCTGGGTGCTAATGCCGGAGCTCCGGTCTTATGCGTCCTGCATAGTCAGTGCCAGGACACGCCCCCGAAAGTGCCATTTTCTGAGGTGGCTGCAAATTGCAGCAGATGGGACCAAAATGCTTGAGCCTCCCCACACTGAGAAACCAAGAAGTACAGTGAAGCTTTACGTCATTTGTAAAAAAAAAATATTTTAGGAAAAAAAAAAAAAAAAAAAGGGTTCCCCTGTATTTTGCTTACCAACCAGGTAAACTAGGCAGCTGGGTGTTGGTGGCAGCCTGTACCTGCCTGCTGTACTTGTGCTGTTGACCAAAAATACAGCAAAGGCCCATGTCATCAGCGCAAAATATACTCACTAAATATGGAGCAAATACTCACTGTGTCAACACTTCTGCATATCTGCTGCATATTTTGGAGCAAAGATTAAGGTCTATAGGTGTAAATTGCAGCAAAAAATGCTGCAAGAATGGACACACTGGTGATTTTCCCGCAATACAACTGTGGCATTACCGCACTGGCAAAACCTGCAGCATGGGCACAGATCTTCTGCACTTATATACTTTATTTGCACATCACTCTACTACAAATTTGTGACAGATCTGCAGCAAATCCTCAATAGCCTCGTGGCAAAATACGCAGGGAACTCACAGCATAAGCACATAGCCTATGGGCTTTACAAATAGAGATTGCAAAATATTATAGGAAAATCTGGGCTCAAAAAATCTATATCTAGATAAATTCCTTTGGAGGTCTAGCTTCCAAAATGGGTTGCACTGTTTAGGCACATCAGGGGCTCTCCGAACACGATATGGTGTCAGCTAACTATTGCAGCTAATTTATATTCAAAAAGTCAAATAACGCTCCATCCACTCTGAGCCCTGCCATGTACTCAAACTGTGTTTTTTTGAATACATATGGGATATCCACGTACTCGGAAGAAATTGCATAACAAATTTTAGGGTCCATTTTCTCCTGTTACCCTTGTGAAACTGCAATATATGAGGCTTAAGTAACATTTTTGTTGGAAAAAGTTAAATGTTCATTTTTATCTTCCACATTGCTTTAGTTAGGTTAATAATCTTCTTGAATGTAGTTTTAATTAGCTTGAGGGGTGCAGTTTTTAGAATGGTGTCACTTTTGGGTGCTTTCTGTCACATCAACCCTTCAAAGTCACTTCAAATGTGATGTGGTCACGGAAAAAAGTGGCTTTGTACATTTTGTTTGAAAAGTGAGAAATTGCTGATGAACTTTGAACCCTTCTAACTTACTGACAAAAAAAAAAAAAAAAGGGGATTTTTGTGTACTCACCGTAAAATCCTTTTACCTTAGTCTCTAATTGGGGGGGGACACAGGACCATGGGTGTTATGCTGCTGTCCACTAGGAGGCGAAACTAAGTAGAATCTGGAAAAAAGCAGAGTAAAGCCTCCCCTACAGTATACACCCCTTTGGCTGGCACAGGCTGAACCAGTTCAGTGACCAAAGCAGTAGGAGAGATAAAACATGTAAGAAGGCAACCATGAGAGAACTCCAAAATTATAAAGAATACGACCTGGCCCGAAATGGGCAACAGGGTGGGTACTGTGTCCCCCAATTAAAGGCTAAGAGAAAAGGTTTTTACGGTGAGTACACAAAAATCCCCTTTTCCCATACGCCTCATTGGGGGACACAGGGCCATGGGACGTCCTAAAGCAGTCTCTGGGTGGGTAGACAGGAAAGACACAGAACAAAGATTACAGCATTGCAAGGCATACATCTTATGGTACCTTTACACGCCGCTACGGAAGGTTGGAAACAACCGGGTGTCTCACGTGCATGAGCACGTTCCAACGGTTCCTAACGGCACCCGATACCGCCTTTACATGACGCTACAAGGTGCTCTAAAGAAGGTTTAATCTATCCCTGGAGGCACCGCCGGGTGCCACAAGTTACCTTCTGTAGAGCACCGTCCCTCATTTACACGCCGCTACCACAAGGTAATATGGGAGGTCCTGGGGCAGCAGGGACAACACATAGGCGTGCCAGAGTTGTGGATTACGAGACGCTCGTACGGTGATTGGACAAAGCAATAACATCATGATTGGCCAGCCAGCGCAGGAAGGCTGGCTAATACATGATGCTATTGCAATTGTGTAGTGGGAGTGGTCAGCTCCTTAAATATGCCGCCCTATGCAGGGACAACCAATCGTAACGCAGGAGCTTTCACCAATGATCGCTGATGGGGCGCGGTATCCCGGAGGCTGTGTCACGCCCCAGGAATGTAACTAGGTGTTGAAAAAAATCTTCCTGTTCCTCATTTAGACGTCGCTACCATCGTGTTGAAACCAACCTGTTTTTGAGCACTGCTCTGAAACAGTTGTCGGCAGTGACCGGTGGCAACAACCTGATTTACACGCCGTTACATCGCGGTGTTTTCACAGTTCAAGATACATTTGTCTCTGACACCTGGTTGTTTCCAACCTTCCGTAGTGGTGTGTAAAGGTACCATTAGAGATGAGTTATTAACGCTTGCAAGATACGCCTACCCAGACATGTGTCTGTCGATGATGAATCGCAACATTGTGCGGGCTATACCGGGTGGTTGCGTTTGCACATCTGCCCGGCGACTGACTAGTGTGGAATGGGCTAGGATGCTTCCAGCACGCGTGACATGCGTGCTCGTACCGTAACCGGGATGGGCATGTTCCCTAATCAGTATGCCTCCGGGTGACCCTTCTGCCCCTTCTGGTGACTTACCGAGAAAATAAAAAGAGGATTACACATCCGGTAGTGTATCGTCCCTAGACTTGAATCTAAGAGCTGTAAGTAGATCCAGTGTGTGCAGAAAGTTGTCCACACGGTGTACCGGTGCTGGGCTACGTGAAAGGAGAGAGAAGGCTTCATTCATGTGGAAAAAAAAAACCACTATTGCAAGGAAGCGACAGTGGCCAGAGCACGACTTTATCCCGATGGGAAAGTAGGAAAGGTGCTTTGAAAGGAACGGGAGTGAGCTCAGAGACTCGGCGGTTATCGCCGTGGTAAAGGCAACCTTCTGGGAAAGGAAAAAGAAAAAAGGGGGGGGGATGAGGGACACCAGGAAAGCTCGATGGAGACATTAAATCAGATCCAGACTCCATGGTTTATATAAGAGGAAAGTCCAGAGTCGAAGCTCAATAACAAGGCGGTGCTGGAAAAAACAGTAAGGGTACATAAAATTGTCCTCTTAGGGAACTGGAGGACAGGCCGGCACCCAGTTCAGGCTGTGCGAGCAGAGATGGGTGTCCTAGCGGTGATTATTGTCTTGAGTACATCAGATAGGAAACTAGCCTGGGTTAGAAACTAGGTTTCCGCAGCTGTGCCGACAACTGTAGGGCTATCGAATGTTGGTGGTATATCGGGAGCTGAAACGACTGCTGGCGGAAGACCAAACTGGGCCAGTGTATAAGGTGCATGTGGACCATCTGGAACCATAAGAATGAAGGGCACCTCTTCTGGCTTGAGTTTGTTCACCCTCCGGTATTAGAGACAGAGGGGGGAAGGCGTAAGGCAGGTGAGACGGAGTCTAGAGCTGGACTGTGAGTCCTGTTCCGGAAACCTGGAACCAAGCTATGAACGTGGACATCTAGGCATGAATCTAGAACCGTACCCCTGATGCAATGCCTTTATGGCTACGATAAAGTCGGCCGCTCAACTGACTATGATGGACAGGTGCACCGTGGAGGGCAAAGACCGGGTCGATTCGGGTCCAGTGTTTTGCCTTGCGCAGATCTTTCCGGGCACGGGTGCCTCCACGGGGACTGATTTCTGCCATGGCTGTGGCTTTGACCGCCTGAATAAGAACATGGCGATCTGCCAGAAAATGGTGAAAATTCTGTAAAGTCAACCTGGAAGGGCGATGGGTAGGGTGGAGTCCCAGGAGAATCATCGACCTTGCCTGTATGATGGCGGGTCAACGCCATCCCAATCTATCCAGCTGGCATTGAAAGAAAGTCCTGATCGGCAAGCAGGAAGGACACCTGTCCCGCAAGAGAGAAGCTGGTCGTGGGCACCGCAAAGGGCCTGTGGAGCTTGGAAGGTAGCCGAAGGATCTTGTCTAAGGTAAATGGGATCCTGTTCCATACTGAAAACAGGGCCATCTGCAGGTCTTGAGGCACAGATGGGAAAAAGGGATTGTCTTGAATGCCCAACAATCCTGCTCGGGACCCCGATTCTTGAGCAAATAGAGTGAGATGAGGGGTGAAAAAAAGGACTTGGACCGTCTGACGCAGCACACAGGACGTGTCTGAGGGAGAACTAACCAGCGGGAGGTATCGAACGCATCCCCAGGAAGGTACCTGTCCAAATTGGGGCTGAAGGAATCTGACCGATGGATCAGCCACTCCAGTCTGGAAAGAGTGTCGAAATAAATATGAACGGTCTGGGTCATCCAGACAGGGCAGGACAACTACCCTCGAGAATGGGGAATTGTCATGGCACCGCCATGACCTGATGGAAACCCTGGGGAGCATTGCACACCCGAAGGGCAGTGTGACAAGCTGAAAAAAGTTGCAGTGAATTGCAAAGTGCAGACATTAGTGATGCTGCCGGGAGCTGGGAGATGTCAATACGCATCTCGGCCATCCATGGGGTATAGTGGATTTCCATCCTCCAGTGATATAATGATGGAGCAGTGAGGTTCTACGCGGAAGTAGGGAGACAACCAAATGTGTTTAGGTGCCGAGATGCAAAATGTATCAGAAAGGGTTGATGGGAGCAATCAAGCGTTCGCCTTACAGACCCGGGATGCTGACTACCGCTGGTAGCAGGGAGTAGAAGGATGCGAGCCTGTGAAGGAGATCGTGGAGACGGAAGAAAACAATTTGGTGATCGGGAAACAGGCGATGATGTCATCAGAAAACCGCTTGTTTCCTGACCCGACTGTCTTCTATGACAACAACCCAGACATTAAGATATAAAGCGGGTCGGCCGCCTGCTCCTGAAGAGGACCCATGGGATCTGTATCTATTTGGTCTGGTCTGTTTGGATCGAGACCAACAGGCTGTGTTAGCTTGTTACGGGCCGGAAGTCCCTGTCCAAGTGTGGGGAATGAGCAGTATCTTGTGACTGACTCTGTTGATGTCACAGGAAAAAAGGAAGCGTCTTATTTAGCATTGGAAAAAAGGGGTAGTCCTTCGTACAGTTATATCTGAAATCAGTATATCAATAGAGGACTAGCCAGATATACCTTCAGAGCAGAGTTCCCACTGTTGTCTCTGAACCTGCACACGTTGTGAATGGTAATGGCCTACCAGGCAGCCACGACTGCGCTATTAGCTGAGAGAGGCGCTTGGACAAGTATTTCATAGCATCGAGATGTGGACTGCGAGTTCCGCCTGAGGGGAGGCTGCCATTTGGTAGTGAGGAAAGGGATGTATCCACTCAGGTCCTGATTGTTCTAGCAGCCTATACTCTATCTGTCAGAGAAGTATGGCCTTTGATACCGGGTGGAAAAAACTGGGGGGGTTTGCCAATCCTGGCATTATGAAAGGATAATGGGCTTCGCCGGATTTCTAAATCCTTAACCCAGACGGTTCCTGTGTATCTGTAGGGTCTCCCGAGAGCCAGGAAGGTCCGCAGAGAACGGAGGATTGCCACAGAATTGTGTCATCTACTACAACTCAGGCACCCAACTGTGGAAGCTGAGAAGGATGGTTTCCCAGATCTGCGTGCCAAGCAGTCCTATATTGGAGAACGGAACGCTTAGGAACTGTCGCCATAGATGATGCTCCCTTGTAGCAGGAGGGGGTGGAGGTAACACCCGCGTTCCCGCCTGTTGTAGGTTGTGGGAAATCGGCACGCAGAGGTACCATTCCCCTACATATTTCTTGATGCTTCTTGATAAGTCAGGAAAAAAAAAAATCCAAATTTAAACAACAATAAATATTGGCGAGTATCACATGGCTTGTCTTTATGTGACGTATTGTCATGTAGCAGGGAGCACACTTGTGACTATGAATGGTCAGAGGTGCCTTGTGCGGGGCGGGCCTAAACCCGGGTTGTTTAGGCTAGGAGCCCTGAAGACGCGTTGCCGATGGGGGACCTCTGAACGGTATTGGAGCACAAGTGTGAAATGCAGCCTGTAAATATGAGACTATGGAAGATACTTGGTTATTTGTCTGGAGTGAGCTGCACATGGAATATGCGGCAGAGAATACAGTGTTGGTGATACTGTGGGGTGTGGAATGCAGAGAAAGAAAATTAACTCCAGCAGAATAGGGTCTGCTGAGCTCCTTACCCCAGCCTAGGTCCGGAGTGTGACAAAGTTGTTGTCTGATCCGGTGTCCCCCAGCGCTCCGGCGCTTCCTGTGCACTGGAGAGGAGCAGTGCTGTGATACAGTGTGCCTCTGTGCAAAGCTGTCAGCCGTGTGTGCTCCGGTATCTCCCATGCATTTCCACAGAGCTGTGACTCGATCCGGTGCTTCCCTGGACATTGGGAAGTAGCAGTGCTATGGCTTTAATGCCCCCCTGTGCAGAGGTATCAGCCATGGCGAGCGCGAAGTTCACTGTTTTGGAGCGGAATTACAAGTTGCACAGCTGGAGAGGAAGTGGGCGGACCGGATGTGTAGGCAGAAAGCGAGCGGATCTGGGAGAAAGGCGCGCACTAGGATTTCGTGGCGAGCGAGAGGTGCCAGGACCTGGCCAAACCACCCCTTCAGGGAGGCGGTTGGGGGGCGTTCCGGAGAAATGTGACATCACGCCAGGGCGGGCGGCATGCCGAGGACGCGGGGATGATCGGGAGCAGGCCATAAGCCGCAGACTAAACAGAATTTTGGCCCCAAAAACAGTGGAGGACCAGCACGGAGGCATGAACTGCCGCAATACTCGCCTGAAATGGGGAGTCCGCCATTCCGCCATGCCCCTGTGAAATAGAGCTCTTTTTAGTAGAGGTCCTCTCCGGTGTTTAAACCATGAGCTCCGGGAAAAATACAGGGGCTCAGTAGATCCTGCACCGATGGAGCACTGGTCTGCTCTGTGAACTGAGCTCAGGGTCCGAGTGTGCGGCGCAGCCGCGCTAACCACTGCGTGTCCAGGGAGGTGGGGGGGGAAGGAAGGATGGAGCCCGGAGGCCTTACCTGGAGCCGGCTCCTGCAACCCGTGTTCCCTTGTAAGGGGAGCATGGGGAGGGCAGAGTGCAAGGTGTAGGCCTCGACTTCTGCAACCCAGTGTCCCCAGGAAGGGGGACTACGGAGGGTCAGGGGATCCCGACGTGTCACCATGCTCCTACAACCCAGTGTCCCAAGTGTGGGATCTGAGGAGGGCCGAAGAGCTTGAGTACGATCCTTCAACCCAGTGTCCCAGCTGTGGGATCTGGGGAGGGCTTGGAAACCTTGAACCGTCTGGTGGAAGAGGGTAGCCATGTCCAAAAAGTTTAGAAATAAAAATATTGTCTCTCAAAGCCGCCTGTTGTTGGTTTTGGGATAGCGGTAAGCGAACGCACCATCGCCCGTCTATCGTCATCCAAGGGAAAAAATGCAAAAAAGCAAAATTAAAATTAAAATAATAAAGATAATGATGAGGGTCATTAGATGCATCTTCCTCTTAATGACACTAAGTTGAAACTGGTTCGGCCTGTGCCAGCCAGGGGATGTATACTGCAGGGGAGGAGTTACTCTGCTTTTTTCCAGATTCTACTTAGTGTTGCCTCCCTCACTGAGGCGTATGAGAAAATGTGTTTCCAAATTTGAGCTGATGTAAAGTAGACACGTAGGAAATGTTATTTAACTATTTTGTGAGATATTACTCAGTGGTTTAAGAGTATAAATATTAAAAGTTTGAAAATTGCAATATTTTTAAAAAAATTGCTGTTTTTTCCACAAATAAATACAAAAATGATCGCCCTAAACTTACCACTAACATGAAGTCCAATATGTCCATAAAGAACAATTTCAGAATCACTTGGATCTGTTGAAGCGTTCCAGAGATATAGCTTCAAACTGACACGGGTCAGAATTGCAAAAAATGGGCCTGGTCATTAGGGTCAAAAACAGGCTTGGAGGTGACAGGGTTAAAGCCTAATGCCGGTGTCACATGCAGCAATGCTGCATGTCCACCGGCCGACCAACGACAGATTTGTAAACATGTTCACAAATCTGTGATCAAACAATCAAGCGATTTTACATTGTAAAATCGCCTGATTACACGCAACGACGCACAGACGATATCGCTTAAGCGATCAAAAAAGCAGATCGCTTAAGCGAGATCGTTCAAGAAATCGATGCGTGTGACGTGGCCCTAAGGGCTAATGCTGACACTTGTGTAGAACAGTTTGACCGCAGGTCTTCTGACTCGAGTTTGACAGCTTCATATATTTCTGCGGGGCTGGTAGGCTCGGGTCGGCAGATCCGCGGTCACTCCATTCATTGCGATCCAAGCTCAGACCATGTTTCATGAACGTCTGAAAAAACTCTAAGATCATATCCGGGTGAACATGCCCTACAAAGTCAAACAATTTACAGCAACCTGTTGCCAAGTACTGTAAATGCAAAAACAACCATCTTTATTCCTAGCTGCTCTATGAACAATGCAAAGTCTGCACAAACCCCAAAATAACAAAATAATGCTGTATGTTATTTACCGTAATCTTTCCTTCACAAAAAATATCACAGAATCCAGGTGGCATCTGTGAAGAATCACTAGCTTTTGTTTTGAATTTACTTTGCATATACGGTATGATTTCCTATAACTAAATATTGTCAAATGAAAAAAGTGTCATAATCTTAACACACCAAAACATACAATCTGGATTGCTTTGTCATGAAAGTCACAGGGCTCGCAGAGCACAGAAGCTGACACACAGGAATACCACAGGAAAACTCTCTCCAGGCTCTGGTCACTGGAGGTAAAGTGTCGAAAACAGAGGATGAGCTATAATGATTATGCAATGCCCATACAAATGAATGCAGCTTACAGAAAGATACATAACTGACAATATACCAGAACCTACAAGGGAGTACAATCTGGCCCCATATCAAGAGAACCTAGAAAACTCCAAAAAGTGACAGATCCTGAGCTGGTACAGACTGAGCGCCCACAGCCTACTCATCGAATCCACAGACAGAACTACAAGCCCTGGGAGAGCAGACTGTGCCAGCAGTGCCCCCAGGAGGGCAGGAGGAATGAGGCCCATGTCTTGTTGAGGTGCCCCAAATACTCCACAGTGAGGAATAGATCCTGAGCCAGTGCAGACTGAGCGCCCACAGCCTGCTGATTGAATCCACAGACAGACCTACAAGCCCTGGGAGAGCAGACTGCACCAGTTTTTTTCGCAGCCACATCTGCCGAAACCACACTTGCCGCGGCTGACGCACACTTACCACAAGCCCCAATGCACAGGGCTTGCAAGTGCAGCCGTTATGCGGCAAATGCGTTTTTTTTACCGTAACTGCCACTTGTTTGAAAAAACCCCAGTGTGAAAAGGGCCTAACAAGGACACTTCAAAGGTTTTCCTATATTTCCAATAGTTAATGTGGTAGAAATAAATAACACACAGTAATAATGATGCTTCACTGTGATACTTTCAATCTCACATAAACCATACAGGGTTTTGGTGCTTCTAGTTAGCTATCAGGACTAGGGTGTGTTTTTTAAAGGCAGGTATAAAGTATGCAGATAACACAATGAGACGTTCCTTCACCGAAGCCTATCCTCCCAACCCACTGCTAGCAGCTCTTTATGTCAGGGACAATTGCAGTACAATCTCCTGAATCATCACTCAATGAATCAGAGAACATGTCGCTTCAGTCCAACCATTTCATTAGTTTGGCTCCTCTTACTGTAATTACAGCTTACTGTTATACCCTAACTACTCTTCTATTTCGGAGCTGTGACCATAAATCACTGGGATACAGAAGAGGGAGGGGACATTCGGTGGGAATGTCTGCAGTATGAATACAAATCCTATTTGTGCGGTTATTGCCAGCAAATCTAGAACTTCACACTAATGAAGAAAAGCATGAGAGCATGTCATCCTCCAAATGTGATCGAGTACAAATCAGTTATCGTTCCTACAGGGCAGGAATGCTACCAATGAACATTGCACTTGACGTCTTCAGCCTCCCTTAGACATGTCCATCTACAAGTGTCTGAAGAGCCTCCAATTTTGAACTTGTAGGGACGGATACATCAGTGTTTAAGCACAAAAAATGGCGTAAAACACTAAATAATTGCAAAACGTTTGCACAATGAGGTGCGTGGCTTTTTCCATTTTTACAGCAATTTCACAAAGCTCCATCAAAATGGGCGTATCTGAAGAAGAACCAAGGTGGGACTGGGCTTGGCCATGACTGTACAATTCAGGAAAAGTGGAGGTATTCATTAAGCTAGAAATGGTATTCCAATCCTTGACAGGAGTCACATCACTGGGGAGGCATATGGAGGCACACACTAGTAATAACATATGCAAACTTCATTATAAGGTGTGTAAGAAAAGGTTGAGAAGTGGAGAAAGAAGCATATGACTCTGATCAGATCTTATCAAATCTCTAATATTCACTTTCACTATTGAGTTATACAACGTTATATTTTAAATTCTACATTTAGATCATATAGCACACTGTGTTCAACCCAACTCAATTGTTTGAGGTGGACCAGCTACATTTTCTCAATATACCCGCATGAAAAAAAAAAAAAGATGTCATATGTTGCAACTGCCCATATAATGGATTTTGTATTCAGCAAATACTATGCACTTGTGGTATGAATATCTCACAGACTTGTATCATTCAAATTAATGTTCCGTAAAGCATATGTATGCTTTTTTTATTGATTATGTTTAAACACAGAAGATACAATAGGCCAATAACATCAGTGGGTAATACTAAGGCACATACAGTTACAAGTGACAAGCCAACCTGAACAAATCAGAGCTGCTCGAGGTAGACGACTGCTATTTCTCATAATTAAACTATAATTGCCTCCAGTTCTTCAGCTCTAATGTACCGTAGGCAATTATAAGAGATATTAGCAGAAAAAGGTTTTAGGGAAGCACAGTCACTTCTTATAATGGCCTATACAAAATGGTCCATCATGGATGTACTGTTTCAAAACTCAGACAAAAATAAGCTAAAAGCATCTCCAATTTCCCACACAATACAGTAAGGAGTGCAGGAACGACTTGGCTTGTGTTCTGTAATTCTTCTGTAGATAAAGGCTGGATAAAGGCAGTAGACAGAAACAATGATTGAAAATACTCTGGGAATATTCTAAGTCTACAAAATTCGTATGGTATCCATGTGCAAACATAGCATGCCGGGTAAAAATTTGCTTAATTTAAGATAAATGGTGCTGGTGTGGAACCCCTGTGGACCAGTCGCCACTAGATGGCGCAGCACCTGGGATCGGCAAGTCCAGTCACCCCAAACACACCCCCAACACACTCTCGATCCCAAGACTAGTGACTCTATATACAGCAACGGGATGGCGGGAGGAGACAAGTGGAGGGTGGGGAAGTTAGGGGAGGCAGCAAAACTAGACAACACCAAGTTCAGTAAGCCAGCCAGCCAAGTAAAGTTGAGGAGTCAAGCTCAGTTAGAAGGAGAGGTGAGAACACCAACAAACAGGACTGAAAAGACACGGACCCAGCAGCCTGTGCCACCATGAGGCTTGTCCGGGTCCCGGGCTGCAGACCATAGTGAGAGACAGAAGGAGTCCCAGGTGTGCTCGAATTAGCAAGAACGCTGAGGGACTAGGGCCGAAACCAGGGTGCTGCCTCTGTTGAAGTGGCCAGGAGGCTCTACGCTCCAACCACAAACACTGGCGGGGTGCGGGTTCTTCATGTCCCGTGACCCAACCTCCGGCGCAGCGACAAAAAGGCCGCTGTACTAGGGCACCAAGCTGGTCGCCCACCAAAAGCCCGTAGCAGCTGGATCGTAGCTTGCGTGTGGAGAGGCCCATGAAAGGAACACTAAAAGGGGTGATTTGGACGAGTCGTCCCAGCTGCTGTGAACCTACCGGAGCCGCCACTGTACTGTTTTGTAACCATCTGCCAAGAAAGTGAAGTAAACCGGGTGAAGCTCAGCACTGTGTGAGACTGTGATTTCCGAGCCTGAGGAGAGGTAGATGGATTCGCTGAGCCGGCAGCAGCAGATTGCCTGAGTGTGACTTTGAATCCTGTAAACAGCACTGCCCCGCTGGCCCACCATTCCCCTACTCACATCCATAAACTATACAGTTGCCCTCGGGACCTGCTCTTCCCATGGAGAGCTGAACCATCATCGCTGCTACTCCCATGATCCCCAGAGGTCCCGACTGCAGGAGCGGCTATACCGGCCGCATCACACGGGTGGCGTCACGACAAAACCTTTTATTTTTGTTTTTATTTTATTTTTCTTCATTTTTCAAATTCCCCTTTTTAACGGACGAGGGGATCACGGACCGGGTCATGCCACTGTGACATCCCGCAGCCGTAGACGACGATGGGAGGGCCCGGTTCAGAGTACCCCACGATCCCTGACAGTGACGAGTCACTGTAAAAAAATAAATAAATATATATATATAAATATATATACACATATATACTAATCATAAAATATTTAATTTAAATAAATGTAAAAAACTAATAAAAGAAAACAAATATAAAAGAAAATATTATACCAATGAATACATATAATTTATGTAAAAAATAATTAAGCAAAGTGCACATATTTCTCCATGTCCAGAACAACTCAATTTATAAAACTGTCACACTAGTTAACCCTTTCAATTAATGTACAAAAAAAAAAACTTAAAAAAAGTTGCAAAAAATTATGCCTTTTCATCATATTGCCGAAAAAAGTTGAATAAAACGTTATCAATACCTCAAAAGTAAATAGAAATAGAAACATCATCATCTTGTCCTGCAAAACACAAGGCCCCCCTCAGTGGAGAAATAAAAAAAACCTACATTTTGTTTTTATTGTGTAAAAGCTGCAAAACATAAAAAAAACAACATAAATGTGGTATCACTGTAGCCGTACTGACTTGAAGAATAAACCTCTCTCATTAATCTTCACTACTTGGTAATGTCATAAAAACAAAAAAAAAAACTAACAATTCCTGAATTGTTTGTTTTTGTTCATTCTGCCTCCCAAAAATTAGATTAGAAAGCAATCAAAAAATTGTTAACCTGCACAGAACAAGCCCTCACATGACTGTCGGCAGCAATATAAAAAAAAGTGTCGCACTTAAAATGTGTAGTAGCAAAACCTGAAAAGCTATATAAATCTGAAAAGCTATATACATCTGAAATCACTGATCACATGGACTCAAAAAAAAAAAGCAGTCTAATCACTTATACTGCATAGTGATTGGTGTAAAAATAAAATAAAACCAATTTTTGACCTGTTGTTCATTTGACCGTTCTTCCTCCCAAAGACTGCAGTAGGGCATGGCTCACATTTATCCTGCGCTCTACGCTGAGTGCTTACACCAGAGTTTATGTATAATGTGAGACAGAACCCTGACAGAGTATTCCCTATATTGAGGCGGAGGGAGTCAAAGTGGACTCTCTCTAGCCTATGATCCCATGTTGTCCATATTTTTCAGCGTGTATAAAATAGCAGTCAACCATGGTTTTGCACACTTCAGAAAAGGACACCGCTTAACAGAGGCCAGACAAAGTCCAGAGTAACTCTCCTGCCTTATTATAGTGAATACATCCCTTGGGGGTGTCATCTGAATCACATTATTAGGAGATTTAGATGACAACCTCAATGTAAGTACTCAGTGTAGAGAACAGGATAAAGGTTATCCAAAATTTCATGTAGCTTATTTCCTATAAAAGCTTCAACTCAATCTGGAAAAAAAAAATTCTCCACTCAGGTCTGTCCTTTGTTAACTGAATTCTAATGGAATAATGATAACACATATGCTTTGGAAAAGTGAGAAGTCCCCCTCCCCCCCAAAAGACATCTAGCCAATTCTGTGCACCTAAATCCAACCTCCTCCTCCCCCACAGTGTGCCTAAAGCACATTTACCATACGCGATTGGTATTTCTGTACAGACAAGAGCCTGCTTAAGTAATAGAGTGTGTATTCTCCAGGAGCATGAGCTGAGTGCAATGTATTGGGCACTACAATGGAAGATTTTCAATTTTCACTCAGCAATTGCTGCTTGTTCTGGAAAACACCTATAGTGTCAAAATTGCCACTATGCCTGTAGATAAATTCCCAGAGGGATGTGATTTCCAAACTAGGATCACTTGTGGGGGATTCTGCTCTTCTGGCACTTATGGGCTCTTATATATGGAATCTACAAACCATTCTACCAAAATCTGTGCTCTAAGAGTCAAATAGCGCTCCTTCCCCTACCCTCCCAGTCCCAGCCCGAGTCTCGTCATGTGGCTAAGCAGCTCTGTACAACCACAAGTGGGGTATTGCCATGTTCAGCAAAATTGCATGACAAATTTTAACTAATTTTCCCATAGGAAAATGTAAAATCTGGAGCAAAAACAACTTACTGTACGTGGGTAAAATGCAATTAATTTTTCTTCACCTCCCAATGGTATAATAGGACTCTGTCAATGTGATGTGACACCCACAAACCATAACAGCAAAATCTGCCTACCATATGGCGCTCCTTACCTACTGAGTATTGAGAGGGAAAAATGTCATTTTTTATTTTCACGACTCCATGTCATAAAATACAGTGAAGCTCCTGTGGGTACAAGATGCTCACCACACCTCTAGATAAAAGTTCTTGAGGAGTATAACTTCCCAAATGGGGTCATTTGTGGGGGTTTCCACAATTTAGTCATGTCAGGGACTCTCCAAACACGACTTGGCGTCTGCTATATATTCCAGACAATTTTGTGTTCCAAAAGATAAATGGTGCTTCTTCACTTCCGAGCCCTGCTGTGCGCCTAAACAGTAGTTTTCTGTCAAATATGGTTTATCGGCAAACTCAGGATAAATTGTAAGCTGCATTTTCTTCTGTTAACCATGTGAAAATGAAAAATCTGGGGCCAAAGAAACATTTTTGAGAGGATAAAAATAAAATTAAATTTTTCCCTTCCACAATGCTTTTAACAATGAGACGCGGCTCTCTGGGGTTGTGACTTTAGGCTGCTCTACATCATTATCCTGTGAACAATGCTCCCTTGGTAAAGACCATATAAGTAAGCGCTACAAGAAAAGGCCCATATCACAAGAACTGTATGGCACATTTAAGGAACAACATACTGGCCACTTTGACCCGGTGACTGGTCCTCTAGAAGAAAATATGCTCCAAACAGTAATGGTAATAGTTGGGTAGCCTGCATGCAGTCATTATAAAGTGGTTACGGTACATATATTGTGGGGGCAGAAGACATTTCATTATTACATTGACCACAGACACAAAATACAAATTATACATGACTCATCAGCAATCAGTACAGTCACTTCTTTACTTTGAATAAATAAAATCTCATTCTGAACCTCAATTTGTTTTAAAAAACCTTTCCCAAAAATATAAAATGCTGAAAACAATTTGAAGAGGGTTGAGGAGGGATGAGGAAGAAGGAGGATGAGGAAGAAGGAGGAGGAGGATGAGGAAGAAGAAGGAGGATGAGGAAGAAGAAGGAGGATGAGGAAGAAGAAGGAGGAAGAGGAAGGAGGAGGAAGAGGAAGAAGGAGATGGAAGAAGGAGGATGAAGAAGGAGGATGAAGAAGGAGGATGAAGAAGGAGGATGAAGAAGGAGGATGAAGAAGGAAGATGAAGAAGGAAGATGAAGAAGGAAGATGAAGAAGGAAGATGAAGAAGGAAGATGAAGAAGGAAGATGAAGAAGGAAGATGAAGAAGGAAGATGAAGAAGGAGGATGAAGGAGGAGGATGAAGGAGGAGGATGAAGGAGGAGGATGAAGGAGGAGGATGAAGAAGGAGGATGAAGAAGGAGGATGAAGAAGGAGGATAAAGGAGGAAGAAGTAGGAGGAAGAAGAAGGAGGAAGAAGAAGGAGGAAGAAGAAGGAGGAAGAAGAAGAAGGAGGAAGAAGGAGACAAGAACAAGGAAAAATGGAATCATTGCTGGATAAACATGTTAGGCTATGGGTTGAACTAGATGGACTTAAAGTCTTCCTTCAACCTTAAAAACTATGTTACTATGTTACTATGATAAGGATTTAGAAGATGGGCACACTTATAAATTGGGACAACAGAAATGAGGATGTAAAATATATAAATATAATACTTACCCTTTACATTTTCAAGCTCTTTCCTAGAAGAAAACACAAGAAGCTGTTACAACACAGACCATGCTCATTTTACCTAATTTCAATACATTAACGCAAACCTGCAACAAGACATTTACAGAAGTCCTTTACTATACGGTAATTATTCACAAAGTACATTCAACAAGAGGTAATGGGGCCCCTCCAAAACATAAAACATATATGAACACAGAAAGGCTGGAGAAAGGATCCAATGAATAGAAAAAAATGGCATATTAACCTCTTCATGACCTTGGACATAACGGTACATTCAAGGTGGTCTCCCTTTTATGTGAGCTCATATCATTCCCTAAACATATCAGCTGATCTAATTTGACATGTGCAGCTAACAGGACCAAGCAGATAAGCGATCCAATCGGCACTGTTAACTGCTATCTCCACCAGGATCGGTAGCTGCGTGATGCGATCACAGAGCCTCGATGCATTACCATGACAGCGCATGGTCAGCTGAAGACCCTGGACGCTGTCATGACCCACTTCCTGTAAGCGATGCTGCAGCCACGTTGCTTACAGAAAGCTATCATTACGGCTGTGAACAGGAGAAGCTATCAGACTGTTCAGTGCTGAGGCGCCCTAAGGGACCAAGTAAAATAAGGTGATAGGGAAAAAAAAGTTTTTTAAAATACTAAAAATAGTTAAAATCGCCTCCCTTTTACCCCATTGAAAATAAAACTATTAAAACAAAAAAAAAACAACACATATTTGGTATTGACACATTAAGAAATGCCCGATCTATCAAAATATGAAATAAAATTGAGCAGATCTGTAAACTGCCTGATGTAAAAAAAAAAAAAAAAAAAAAAAAAAAAAAAAAAAAAAAAAGTAAAAAACATCAAAATGAAAAATGTTTTTTGTTGGCTGCAGCACTGCATAACAGGTGACCAGAACAGCGCATCTATCCTAAAATAGTATCTTTAGAAACGTCAGCTCAAGACACAAAAACTAATCCATCACACAGCCCCAGATTCCGAAAAATGAGAACAGTACAGGTCACAGAAAATGGCGACAAAAGTGCAATTCTTTTTCTTTAAAAACTACTGATTATTGTTCACCACTGGGTCATTCCATGTCAAGTGAACCAATGATTATTACCTCTATATTTTTAATTCTTTTGAGATTTTGTTATTTGATAATAGCATGTCAGACAATGCAAAATGTGAAGAGAAAAATTTTTTTAAAAATTTATTTTTTTTTTAAATGATTTTCAAAGTTCGGAAAAAGTGTGAATTTCGCTGTTGCCTGCCTTTACGTTTCTCCTCATAACTAAGGCTAGGAATAAGATAGAGAGACAAAATAAACACCAATCTACTCAGAACTATACAGGCTTTCATCAGATATGTCACAAGAGGATCTTTGTTAATATTTTACCCATGTGATCGCAAGCGCAAAACTTTAAAACGTATTTCCGAAAAATCGGCGCGCTTTAAATATTTCAAAAACTGCCCATGTGTCTGCTTTGCTCTTAGCCACATCTGTACCAAATTTCAAGTTGGGATCGCAATGGGATCATATTTTAACATATTTTACTATTAATAGCGTCAATGGGTCATTCCATATCAAGTGATCTAAATATGAATATTTTTTTTTACCTGACGTCTTTAGATTTTTTTTTTTTTTTTCCTTTATGAAGTACTACTTTAGTTAATTACAAATTAAAAGTTTGGAATTTTTTTCTTCATCAGTTAATTTTTTACAGATTTTTAAAGTTTAAAAAAAGGGTGAATTTTGGCCTGGTACGACTTTAATTTTTTTTATCTCGGGCTAGAAATAAGATAGAGAAACAAAATAAACACCATTCTACTCAGAACTGTCCAGGCTTTCACCAGATATGTCTCAAGAGTATATTTGTTAATTTTAATTTTTTACCTATGCGAATGCAAACGCAACATTTTGAAACGCATTTCCGAAAAAAACATTTTAATAAAAATTTTCCAAAACTGCCCATGTGTCTGTTATGCTCTTAGCCACATCTGTACCAAATTTCAAGTTGGGATCGTGATGGGATCATATTTTAAAATATTTAACTATGGTTAATCTCATTTTTATTAAATTTTGAAAAAACATATGAAAGACATACATTCAATCTTTTAACAAAATCTTGAGACATATAAAATATACAAAAAGAGAATTCACAAAGTTATTAGTAACTTTAAGATAAGCTGCAAATTTACTTTTGCGCCTATCTCTGGTGCAATATATACTACAATCTAAATATAATTCCAAACACTCAAGTATACAACCTTTCTCAGGGTTTTGAGATGTTCTGATGTCAAGGGGACAAGCAGCCCCAGCAGAATGATTTTTATTACTTGGCCCCTTCTAACAGGTTGACCACGTAAGTGGGTCATTACCCGTTGAGGCCTAGTTGGAATAGTCTATCGACTGGTGTACTGGAAAGGAAGGCCGAAATATTAATGATCTACTCACAGCTCAGAGTTTTCGATACCTGTCTAATGTTCACTAGAATTCTGAAGGTATAGGTGTAGAAAGGAAATACCTAGACTGAATGTATCAGATGGGAAGAAAAGAGAGATAGAAAAGAAGAGAGAGAGAGAAGAGAAACAAAAACCATTAGAAAGTTATACTGGGAAAGAAAAGCCACGTAAGAAAAAAAGAAAAAAAGGAGGGGGGGGGGGGGGACGGGTGAGGTATGGGAAGGAGAAAGGGTACTCATCCCACTGGCTCCCCATCAGCCAGAGGTCGAGCCATATTATCTGTGCTGGAAAAGATACTCCTAAATTCTGCAGAGTCGTGAAAAAGAATCCATTCAACCCAAATCCCTAAGAATTTGTTCCGAGATCCCGACGCATCAGCTGCGAGCTCCTCCATTCGATATGTGTCCATCAATTCTTTGAACCAATCAAGTAGAGATGGAGCCCGGCTTGATTTCCAGAACCTCGGGATCACAGCACGAGCAGCCGAGATGCAAAAGCGGAGAATATCCCTCTTCTGTAGCCCAATAGGACCTGGAAAAATGGATAACATTGCCGATTCTGGGCAGCATTCGGCTTGTTTACCTGTTATCCGGGCGTATGCATTGAAAACCTCAGACCAGAACCGCCGGATTTCCCCACAACTCCACCAAATGTGTATCATTGTACCCTTCTCTTCCCCACAGCGCCAGCAGGTATCAGGGGTTCCAGGGAACATGTTCCGGAGTGTCGTCGGGCACAAGTACCATCTAGTGAGCAGCTTATAGCTTCTTTCTTGTGCAGAACAAGCGCTAGCTAGTGAGTGAGTAAATATAAAGCATTTCTGCCAATTAGCTTCTGAAATGCTACACCCCAATTCCCTCTCCCAAGCACGTTGGAAGTAAAGGGTGCCCTGCTCTCTCATGGACCCTAAGGCCTGGTATAGAACTGATATTTTGCACCTCGGTGGAGCCTTCAGTTGGAATAACCTCTCCAATACGTTGGGCGTCAATCTTACCCTGCAAGAGTGGTCAGCTGAATATAATTATGCTCTGTATTGGAGAAATTCGAATCACTTAAGAGGTCTCGTAGGTTCTTTGAGTTGTAGCTCTGCCATCGGGGGCAAACCACCACTGGACAGAGTCTGTCCTACTCGGGTGTCATCCACAATCCGCCAACATAAAAATCTCTGCCTGTCAAATCTGGGTGGAAAGATGGGTTGGAAAAAAGGGGAGTCAAAGGGCTAAGTCTGTCGTTTAAGCGGAGGGTTTTCGTCACTAGGTGCCATACCTTCAAGGTGTTTCTGGTCATGTCTGTCAAAGGTACTAGGTCTGTGGAGTCTTTAGGGGAAATCCAAAGCAGGTGTTTCAGCGGAATCCCCAAACCCTCTTGCTCCACCCCTACCCATTTCTTGGAGGACGCATGATAATGCCAATCTAGAGCTCTAACAAGAGAGGAAGCCTCAAAGTACGCTCGTATGTTGGGTAGTCCAACCCCTCCTCTGGTCTCGGGCAAGGATAGGATATTCATTCGCAATCTGGACCTCTTGCCCCCCCAGACAAATCTAAGGATCATAGATTGCATTTTGGAGAGGAAACCTCTATCCAATAGAACAGGAACTGTCTGAAAAGTATATAAGAGTCGGGGCAAGACATCCATCTTGACTACGTTTATTCTCCCGAACCAGGATAGCTTTAATTGTCTGTAGGAGGTAAATGCCGATTCCGCGTTAGTCAAAAGGGGTTGATAATTTAAATTGAATATTTGTTTAAGATCTTTTGGTATAAGGACTCCCAAGTACTTAATGGCTTCTACTTTCCATTTAAATGGGAACTGTTTAGATAGATGAGAAACCAATTCTCCAGGCAAAGAAATATTGAGTGCCTCGGATTTGGAGCAATTCACTTTAAAGTTGCTCAATTGTCCGAACCGTTCAAACTCCATTAAGACCGAAGGGATGGAGACCAGGGGCTGGGAGATGTAAAGTAGCACGTCATCTGCAAATAAGGCTAATTTGTGATGACTCTGTCCCAGCTTGACCCCATGGACGCATTCATTGGACCTAAGTGCAAAATATTTAACTATTATAGTGTCAATTCAAAAGTCACCAAGAACACAATCAGTCATTTTTTCACAATTGCCCGTCAATAGTTTGAATTTGATATAAAGAAACATAGTCTTGTAACATCTCAAATGAAAGCTGTTACCGTTCTGAGTAAAATGACGCCTCTCCCACTTCATTATCTTATTTCTAGCCTGAGATAAAAAAATGTAAAGTCGTACCAGGCCAAAATGCACCCTTTTTTTAAACTTTAAAAATCTGTAAAAAATTAACTGATGAAGAAAAAAATTCCAAACTTTTAATTTGTAATTAACTAAAGTAGTACTTCATAAAGGAAAAAAAAAAAAAATCTAAAGACGTCAGGTAAAAAAAAATATTCATATTTAGATCACTTGATATGGAATGACCCATTGACGCTCTTACTAGTAAAATATGTTAAAATATGATCCCATTGCGATCCCAACTTGAAATTTGGTACAGATGTGGCTAAGAGCACAGCAGACACATGGGCAGTTTTTGAAATATTTAAAGCGCGCCGATTTTTCAGAAATGCGTTTTAAAGTTTTGCGCTTGCGATCACATGGGTAAAATATTAACAAATATCCTCTTGTGACATATCTGATGAAAGCCTGGACAGTTCTGAGTAGATTGGTGTTTATTTTGTTTCTCTATCTTATTTCTAGCCCGAGATATGATAGAAAATGTAAAGCCATACCAGGCCAAAATTCGCACTTTTTTAAAACTTTAAAAATCTGTAAAAAATTAACAGATAAAGAAAAAAATTCAAAACTTTTTTTTTGTAATTAGATAAAGTTGTTCTTCAGATAGAAAATTTTTTTTAAAAATCTGAGGACGTCAGGGAAAAAAAATATTCATTTTTGGATCACTTGACATGGAATGACCCCACTTAGATAAAAGTGAAAAGTACACGTTTGGTATTTACGAACTCATACTGACCGGAGGCATCATACAGACATGTTCATTTTACCATATAGTGAATGTGTTTAAGAAAAAACAAATACAATCATGTAATGGTACTTTTTTCACAATTTCACAGCATATAGATTTTTTTTTCTGGTTTTCCTGTACACTATATGGTAAAGTGAATGATGTCATTCAGAAGTACAACTCATCCTACAAAAAACAAGCCCTCATATATTGCTGGAAAAATAAAGTTATGGCTCTTGGAAGAAGGGGAGGAAAAAATGAAAACCGGAAAATCGTGCGTGCGCACACACACACACGCACACACGCACAGACACTTGAAACTATGAAACAAACATGGAGATAATATTAATTCACTTATATAGCACCATTAAATCTACAGTGCTTTACATACATCAGCAAACACTGCCCCCATTGAGGCTCACAATCAGTATGGCTTTGGAGTGTGGGAGGCAACTGGAAAATGAGGAGGAAACCCACGCAAACATGGGGAGAACATACAAACTCCTTGCAGATGTCATCCTCGGTGGGATTTGAACTCAGGACCCCAGTGCTGCACGATTGCAGAGCTAATCACTGAGTCACCATGCCGCCCTATGATATATGTAGCTTGAGGATGTCACCGTGGGACACAAGTTTATTAAAGCTGTTACATTTTTCCCTTTTCATTTTGTGTAACTTTATTGTATTGCATTCTGTCCCTTTGTAAAATCTTAAACATTTTTCTAAACGCTGCCTATTCTTTCAGATTAAATCTATAAAATTGAATAGCTTTATGATACAATATACAGTATTTAGAATAGGAATCACAAAAGAGACAGTGTAACAAATCATTCTAAGGGAAATATTATCCAAAACTGGTATTTTCTTAAAAATGCAAAAAACGGCATACTGATAGGATGTTTAGATTGTGAGCCCCAATGGGGACAGTATTACTGATGCGTGTAAAGTGCTATGGAATTACTGTATTCTTCGGATTATAAAACACACTTTTGTTCCCCCAAATTTTGAGGAAAAGTGGGGTGTGTGTTTTATAATCCGAATCTGTGTGCTGTGGAGGAGTGGCCCTGGAGTAGTGTTTGGGGGCTGGAGGAGGCTGGCTGTGGGCTGCAGAGGCAGCGGGAGGTCACATGCTCCCATGCATTAGCCTCAGTAATATGCACTGCACCCGCTGTCCATCACCTCGGTGCTGAAGGCTCGCCGAGATGTGGACAGGGGAGCGGCGCATATTACATGTGCCTGCACTCACCCCCCCTTGTGCTGGATATGCGCCCCTGCTGGCGTGCACATCGTAAAATAACTAACGCTTTTAACTCGCCCTCCGCCACTAGCTCCGTCGCTCCCAGCTCCTTGGTGTCTCTTCATGTGATCGGCACAGCACAGTGAAGTCATATGATCCGATAGACGGGACTAACACAGGAAGAGACACCGGGGAGCTGGGAGCAACGGAGCAAGTGGCAGAGGGCGAGTTAAAAGCGTAAATTGTTTTACTATGTACATGCCAGCAGGGGGGCATATCCAGAATGGGGGGGGCCATGTGCCAGCAGCACAGGGGGGTCATGTGCCAGCACAAGGGAGTTATGTAGATACCAGGATTAGGGAGGGACATATATACGATTTGTGAGATGGACACTGGCATTAGAAGACGGACCCCATTTAACATAAATTATATTTTTTTCCTCTTTTCCTTCACCAAATTTGGGGTGCATCTTATAAAGTGAAAAATATGGTAATAGTGCTATATAAATGAATAAATATTATTATTATTATTATTATAGATGAAAACTCCTCTGTCATTAGTTATTTCGATATTTACAATGTACTACTGAGTTTCACTATGAACAATCCACTTTTGGTAGCTAATTACAAAGTGGTGATAAACTGTAATCTGATAAGAAATCATGACATAGCTTTGCCCACTATGGCCAAGACCATGCCAACATGCAGATCTTTGTGGTTTTCAACCCACTACAGCTAGAAGCTGTTTTGTCTTCAGCAACTTAGGCCCCTTTCACATCAGCGTTATTATAAAAATGCAGCAGTTGTGGTGAAAAAAACGCATCTGCCACCTAAGGGCCCTTTCACATCAGCGGTATTTTCAAATCGCGGCAGATGCGGTGAAAAAAACGCATCTGCCGCGATTACCGCATAACCGCGACACTTGCGGCACACTTGCGGCAAGCCCCATGCAATGCAGCGGTTTTTTTTTGCGGCCGCACCTGCCGCAAGTGCCGAAACCGCACTTGCCGCACCCATACCGCAAGCCCCATAGACATTGCATGGGGCTTGCCGCAAGTGTCGCAGTTATGCGGTAATCGCGGCAGATGCGTTTTTTTCACCGCATCTGCCGCGATTTGAAAATACCGCTGATGTGAAAGGGCCCTAACCGTCACACTTGCGGTTCACCTGCGGCAAGCCCCATGCAATGTGTATGGAGCTTGTGGCAGGTGCGGTATAGTTGCGGTTTCAGCACTTGCAGCTGCGAAAAAAACGCAGTCAGATGCGTTTTTTTCGCGGCCGCATCTGCCGACACCACACTTGCTGCACACTTACCGCAAGCCCCATAGACAATGCATGAGGCTTGCCGCAAGTGAACCGCACGTGTGACGGTTAGGGCCCTTTCACATCAGCGTTTTTTCAAATCGCGGCAGATGCGGTGAAAAAACCGCATCTGCCGCGATTACCGCATACCGGCTGCACTTGCGGCACGGTTGCACCGCGGTTGCGGTAAACACCATACAAGGTATAGGCGGACTTGCGGCAGGTGCGGCAAGTGCGGTTTTGGCACTTGCGGCCGCGAAAAAAACCGCGGCTGACAGCATTTTTTTTTCGCGGCCGCACCTGCCGCAAGTGCCGAAACCGCACTTGCCGCACCCTTACCGCAAGCCCCATAGACATTGCATGGGGCTTGCCGCAAGTGTGCCGCAAGTGTCGCGGTTATGCGTTAAACGCGGCAGATGCGGTTTTTTCACCGCATCTGCCGCGAATTTCAAAAAACGCTGATGTGAAAGGGCTCTTAGGGCCCTTTCACATCAGCGTTTTTTTGAAATCGCGGCAAAATGCGGTGAAAAAACCGCATCTGCCGCGATTACCGCATACCGGCTGCACTTGCGGCGCGGTTTTTTCTATGCAAAGTATAGGCGGACTTGCGGCAGGTGCGGCAAGTGCGGTTTTGCACTTGCGGCATGTGCGGCCGCGAAAAAAACCGCGGTCAGCCGCGGTTTTTTTCGCGGCCGCACCTGCCGCAAGTGCAAAACCGCACTTGCCGCACCTGCCGCAAGTCCGCCTATACTTTGCATGGAAAAAACCGCAACCGCGCCGCAAGTGCAGCCGGTATGCGGTAATCGCGGCAGATGCGGTTTTTTCACCGCATCTGCCCGCGATTTCAAAAAAACGCTGATGTGAAAGGGCCCTTAGGCAGCACATGCATTTTTTTTCACCGCAACTGCCGCATTTTTGTAATAACGCTGATGTGTAAGGGGACTTACCAGCCGTTTCACAATCAAACTGTTAAAGTGAACCTGACACAATGTGTAAACCAAGTTTCAGCATTTTGTTTCCCTACATCACAGGGCAAGTGAAGCATTTCACATATACCGTATTGAGAACACTAATATAATGTACAGTCAGGACTCTGGGAGTAATAGATTCTAGTTACCGCTACTATGATGAGGGTCTCCCTCCCCTACCATCAGACTAGATGTTATACTTATTACAGAAAAATAATGGGTGAGAACATCAGCAAATTAATAAGACTGAGCACTCCAGATTCATCAAAGTGTTTACGGCAGAAAATTGACAGTAAAGCACTGTGAAACGCTGCAATTTTTTTTCCGGCAGCTCAAGCAAAATGAGGAGAGATGGAGAAGAACCGGACAGGGGTAACATTTTCTGACGAGGTGCACGCCATCGATATGATGCACTGAATTAAGTGGTGTGCGCATCTTAATGAATTCTGCGCATCTTATTCCCGCACAACCCTCAAGACTGACGATAATGAATCAGGTCCATAGTGTAATACTTGTAAATGGTTACTACTCAGGGTTTGAAATTAGATGTATTTTAAATCTAGAGTAACAAGCACAAGAAGCGGTCCAAGTTGAATAGAAAGAAAATCACATGCTTTAGGGATTATGCGATATAGTTTACTTCCTGAACTAAGAAATGACAAAGATCATTCGAGAGTGGAATTCTCTGACTTCCGGCCTTATTGTAGCAGCTCTAATCCTGTCCACAAAGCACAAGTGTTCTGTAGAGACTCATTTTACCAGAAATTAGAAGCACTCACACAACTCCTATTTTGGTTACGATAAAATTAGTAGCTAAAATCCATTTTGTGGGAGGTTGAACATTGAGAATGTCTCTGTACTGGAGTTGCATTACACTGAAGGCAAGCATTACTAAAACCGTGCAGTCATTGTCTCTATAATTGCTTACCATTCTTCATACACATTCATCTTGCACATGGAAGCATTTAATGAACTGTACAGTAAAGCAGACCGAGATTAAAAAAAATACAAGAACCATTAGGGGTCATGCACATTACGTATGAAGGATCTGTGCCATCCACAAGTCAAGCTCGGGATAAAATGCTCATTATCTTTATCTAATAATAGCTTTGCTCTGGCTAATGAACAGCAGTGTGGGAATCTCTATGACGGCCACATGCTAAATGAAAGAAGTTGTGCTGAGGAACCAAAATCTTCTGCCAAATTCCATCTTTGTGTAGCTTTTTACCTTGTATTCTTCATGCAGGATAGAACCCACAGGTCTCCCACCTAGGACAGGAAAGCACTTACTGCTTAGTGGAGGGTCTTCCCTTTTATACAGTTAGGGCCAGAAATATTTGGACAGTGACACAATTTTCGCGAGTTGGGCTCTGCATGCCACCACATTGGATTTGAAATGAAACCTCTACAACAGAATTCAAGTGCAGATTGTAACGTTTAATTTGAAGGGTTGAACAAAAATATCTAATAGAAAATGTAGGAATTGTACACATTTCTTTACAAACACTCCACATTTTAGGAGGTCAAAAGTAATTGGACAAATAAACATAACCCAAACAAAATATTTTTATTTTCAATATTTTGTTGCGAATCCTTTGGAGGCAATCACTGCCTTAAGTCTGGAACCCATGGACATCACCAAACGCTGGGTTTCCTCCTTCTTAATGCTTTGCCAGGCCTTTACAGCCGCAGCCTTCAGGTCTTGCTTGTTTGTGGGTCTTTCCGTCTTAAGTCTGGATTTCAGCAAGTGAAATGCATGCTCAATTGGGTTAAGATCTGGTGATTGACTTGGCCATTGCAGAATGTTCCACTTTTTTGCACTCATGAACTCCTGGGTAGCTTTGGCTGTATGCTTGGGGTCATTGTCCATCTGTACTATGAAGCGCCGTCCAATCAACTTTGCAGCATTTGGCTGAATCTGGGCTGAAAGTATATCCCGGTACACTTCAGAATTCATCCGGCTACTCTTGCCTGCTGTTATGTCATCAATAAACACAAGTGACCCAGTGCCATTGAAAGCCATGCATGCCCATGCCATCACGTTGCCTCCACCATGTTTTACAGAGGATGTGGTGTGCCTTGGATCATGTGCCGTTCCCTTTCTTCTCCAAACTTTTTTCTTCCCATCATTCTGGTACAGGTTGATCTTTGTCTCATCTGTCCATAGAATACTTTTCCAGAACTGAGCTGGCTTCTTGAGGTGTTTTTCAGCAAATTTAACTCTGGCCTGTCTATTTTTGGAATTGATGAATGGTTTGCATCTAGATGTGAACCCTTTGTATTTACTATCATGGAGTCTTCTCTTTACTGTTGACTTAGAGACAGATACACCTACTTCACTGAGAGTGTTCTGGACTTCAGTTGATGTTGTGAACGGGTTCTTCTTCACCAAATAAAGTATGCGGCGATCATCCACCACTGTTGTCATCCGTGGACGCCCAGGCCTTTTAGAGTTCCCAAGCTCACCAGTCAATTCCTTTTTTCTCAGAATGTACCCAACTGTTGATTTTGCTACTCTAAGCATGTCTGCTATCTCTCTGATGGATTTTTTCTTTTTTTTCAGCCTCAGGATGTTCTGCTTCACCTCAATTGAGAGTTCCTTTGACCGCATGTTGTCTGGTCACAGCAACAGCTTCCAAATGCAAAACCACACACCTGGAATCCACCCCTGACCTTTTAACTACTTCATTGATTACAGGTTAACGAGGGAGACGCCTTCAGAGTTAATTGCAGCCCTTATGGTGGGGTTACACGTCCCGATATCGCGGCGATATCGGAGGCAACGACGCGGGAGCGCGCATTTAGTGCACGTTTCTCCCTGCATCGCATTGCCAGTTTACACGCCGCGATATCGGGATGCAACGTCCCTCCGATGTCTACGCCCACCAACCCAGGAACGACCAGTTAACATGGGAGTGAATGGGTGACGTGAGCGTAGACATCGGAGTTGGGCTGTCACACGCAGCGATGCTGGTACAACAGCCTTGCGATATCGGCGAGTTGAATAGCTTTGCTATTCAACTCCGATATCGTTTTGGCATCGTTCCAGCATCGCGTTGTACTGTCAAACAGTACAACGCGCACCCGATATCGGCTCCAACTCGCGACCCACGTGACTTTTTGTCAGAGTTGGGTCGGAGTTGGACGCCGATATCGGGACGTGTAAACCCACCATTAGAGTCCATTGTCCAATTACTTTTGGTCCCTTGAAAAAGAGGAGGCTATGCATTACAGAGCTATGATTCCTAAACCCTTTCTCTGATTTGGATGTGGAAACTCTCATATTGCAGCTGGGAGTGTGCACTTTCAGCCCATATTATATATATAATTGTATTTCTGAACATGTTTTTGTAAACAGCTAAAATAACAAAACTTGTGTCACTGTCCAAATATTTCTGGCCCTAACTGTACTTACAGGTTTCCTGTCCTCTCCAGGTGCTGTCACCGGTGAAGAGAAAATGCTCACTAGCAATGTCAACCTAAACTCAGTGGTCCCAAGGGGTTAAAGGGCAATAGCTTTCAATTGTAGGAGAAACTAATGGTGGGTTTACACACACCAATTTATCTGTTCAATATCTGAACCAATCTCTGGTTACAGTGAAATCATGGATACATTGCTCCATTTTGTGGCTGTGTACAACATGGAGCAATGTATCCATGATTTCACTGCAACCAGAGATTGGTTCAGATATTGAACAGATAAATTGGTGTGTGTAAACCCACCATTAGACACTTAAGGCCCTGTCACCCATAACGACCTCTCCAGCGATCCCGACAGCGATAACGACCTGCCAGGATCGCTGGAGCGTCGTTACTGGATCGCTGGGGAGGTGTCAAACACGCAGATCTTCCCAGCGAGCTGGTAACCATGGTAAACACTGGGCATCTAGGCAGCGCGCGCCAGTGAGGTCACTGATCACTGGTTTCTCGCGGTCACACGCAGCGATGCGTGCTGACCAGCGGGAAACCAACAATAAAAAAATTACCCACAGCACCTCACAGCAGAGGCCTGATCGCTGCTAAGTGTCACACAGAACGACTTTGCTGGAGAGATCGTTGTAACGTCACAGTTACAACGATCTCTCTAACGATATCGTTATGTGTGACTGGGGCTTTAGTCACAGTCAGCATTTACTACCAAAGTGGCAGCCTACGAAAACTCTCTCTAACATGGCGCATTTCAAAAATAAATATAATGAAAAGAGCAAGAGAAATGGACACGTAAGATTCATCACATAGCAAAAGAAAAAGGATACAAAAATAACATGGTCAGACAAACAAAAAAACATGAAAAAGATGGCTGCATACAGATATATTCTACATTACTGGACTTCACTTGTGAATATTTGTAAAAGTACCCTGTCCACTTGATTGAAAGCGGCTGCCTGATTCAGAGGCCGGCTGCCCGAACCAGAGGCCGGCTGCCCGAACCAGAGGCCGGCTGCCCGAACCAGAGGCCGGCTGCCCGAACCAGAGGCCGGCTGCGGAATTCATTGAAATCTACAACGTACCGTAAAGCGCTGAGGAATTGCAGAAAAAAAAAAAAATGATGAAAGCACAGCCAGGACAAACGTTACTAGCCCTAGAGATAAGTCCCTGAGGGCTTCTTCTTGCCTACTTAGCTAAACTGAAGAGTCTCTCCCTGTACACACACACACACACTCATCTATCTGAGCTGACTGGAAACTATTGGAATAGTCACTTCCTCCCCTTGGCCGAGCTTTCAACTATGAAATGACAAAATACTTTAAAAGTACCGTAAATTCAGATTTTTAAAACACAGGAGCTGGCCTTGGATTCATGATGCCGAAGTTCACTTTAAGGAGGATTTACACTCAAAACAAAAATATGACCATAAATCAGTAATCAAGAACAGTGTAGTTTAAACAGTTTTTCTGTATTTTCAGAATTATAACTTGATGTACACTTAGGGCCCTTTCACATCAGCGTTTTTTTCAAATTGCGGCAGATGCGGTGAAAAAAACGCATCTGCCGCGATTACCGCATACCGGCTGCACTTGCGGCACGGTTGCGGTAAACGCCATACAATGTATAGGCGGACTTGCGGCAGGTGCGGCAAGTGCGGTTTTGGCACTTGCGGCAGGTGCGGCCGCGAAAAAAAATGCTGTCAGACGCGTTTTTTTTCGCGGCCGCACTTGCCAAAACCGCACCTGCCGCAAGTCCGCCTATACATTGTATGGCGTTTACCGCAACCGCGCCGCAACCGTGCCGCAAGTGCAGCCGGTATGCGGTAATCGCGGCAGATGCGGTTTTTTCACCGCATCTGCCGCGATTTGAAAAAAACGCTGATGTGAAAGGGCCCTTAGAAAACTGTGGAAGGACTAATATTTGACTCCTTGAGAGCTCTATTTCACGGTGGCAAAGCGTACTTTACATCTTACTCTCTGCATCGAATCATTAAGACTGGCTTTGTCCCTGGTGGTCTTGAGGGGTCATGCTGGAGTCATACAGTCCTGAGTTATGAAGAGGTTCATGCCTCTTCTTGAACCTTGACAATCTGACAAGTGCAGAAACCTCACTCCAGTAAGAGACACCACAGTTTATTATGAATTAGTTAGTTAGATGGTCTCGCACTCCTGGCCATCCCAGCTCCACTCATTTTGTCAAAGCTGGAAAAACATCATAAGTCACAAAATTTAAGAACAATGCTGAGTTCTACCTAGATTTTGTGACTTTAAAAAAACGTTATGCCAGAATTCTGTCCAGAAAGAATTCATGAATTGGGCCACTAAGACTTTTAATCATCTTGCTAGAGGTGTGTCATATAAATTCAAAGAAAATACATGCTTGTTTTAGATTTTCTGCAAAAGCAAACTTTTTAGGTGTACAATTTCACAATTTTCAACTAATTACACTAGCCAGTAACAATTGTCTCAAAATGTCAGCCTTAGAGGACACATTGTGGAGCTCAAATCAGCGCCACAGCCTTAAAGAGAATGACAACTTCAATTAGTCAAAGTCACAACCACTAGAGCACTAAAAATGTTGATAATAAGATCAACAAACCAGTGTGTAAATGCAATATAGCTTGCTGACAGTTTTACAATTAAAACTAGTGTTGTGCTCCACAATGGCCTTTCATTACATGCACCCTTCACTTTATTGCACTATATAAAGTTGCCCTTTATAATATAAACGTCTTCTAAGTATTTGACCTCCTCCTAGAGCCATGGCATGGTTATGGCAAGAAATCATGGTGCGTTTGTCACTCTAAACCATTTGAACACTTTATAAACTGGAACTTTGTGTAATGTACTGTGCTGATTGACACCAACCTTTTCATTTTCTTGTAATTTTCTAGCTGTCTGTATTGCATGTGCTGGTACCGCTGAAATTCACATTGATCACATAGCTCTTCCAGGTCGGCCAAGCGTTTCTCAACATCAGAAAAACTTCCTTCTAATGTAACTGATCAGGGAACACAATTATAGCAACATTATAGCAAAGACAGAGATAAAAAAAAGTATAAAAAGAATACAACTATGAAAAGAAAACAAGGGGTAGAATATCCAAAAACCCTACCTGCAGATATAGGGTTAATCTGAAGGTAAATCGTGTTAAACTCATTTTTGGCTGTCACACTGGAGCATCAGCTACCAGGAAAGCATGAAAATAAACTATCCTCCCTCCAGCCCATCACTTCCAGTCATTGGGGCAGTGCAGGGAGTGGTTACAGTCACTGCTTACTATACAGCTAGCGTGCTGTAATCACACTGACTGACTGTCTGCTCTGAACACAACATACACAGGATACCAGGTTGACAATCAAATTACCTGGGAGTGATTACAGTGTGCTATCTGTATAGTGAGCAGTGACTGCACCCTTCACCACCCTGATGACCACATTCAAGCAGCTGCAGGAAGAATAAAACATAATTTTTTCCTGTAGCTGATAGCAAACAAGTCAGGATTGTACTTTATTTACCATCTGAAGGTCAATAACATTTCTAGACAGGTACTCTTTAAAATTTCCGTATACCCCACATTAATTCTGTAGCTATGGAAGTAGTTAAAAAGGGTTTTCCTATTAACTTGGTTATCGTAATTTTAATCAACAGATCTTCGAACAATAAGTTCCACAATTGGATGCATTTAAAAAAAAAAAAAATATTCCTGTGGTAAGATAATCTTATATATATGTCCCTGCTATGTACTGTGTAACGGATGTGTCTGACCATACAGGGACATGGTCTGATCATACCACATCTCCTGTGCTGAGATAATCTTATATATGTGTTCCTGCTATGTACTGTGTAATGGATGTGTCTGACCATACAGGGACATGGTCTGATCACATTTGTCACAGGATCACAAATAATTAAATAATTCTTTCTTTGAGGTAAAACATTTTTTAAAATCAGACAGACAGGGAGGTGTTTTGTCTCACCAAAAGAAACAACTGTGATCCGGTGTTGTAATGTCTGTATACTCTTGCGCATCCACCCCTGCCCAGGACATGTGGTTTGATCAGATCATGTCCCTGTATGGTCAGACATATCCATTACACAGTACATAGCAGGGACACATATATAAGAATATCTTAGCACAGGAGAAGTGGCATGATCAGACCATGTCCCTGTTTGGTCAGACACATCTATTACACAGTACATAGCAGGGACACATATATAAAATTATCTCAGCACACAAGATGTGGTATGATCAGACCATGTCCCTGTACAGTCAGACACATCCATTAAACAGTACATAGCAGGGACACATATATAAGATCTCAGCACAGAAGATGTGGTATGATCAGACCATGTCCCTGTACAGTCAGACACATCCACTACACAGTACATAGCAGGGACACATATATAAGATCTCAGCACAGGAGATGTGGTATGATCAGACCAAGTCCCGCTATGGTCAGACATGGCCATTAGACAATACATAGCAGGGACACATATATAAGATTATCTCAGCACAGGAGATGTGGTATGATGAGATCATGTCCTTGTACAGTCAGACACATCCATTACACAGTACATAGCAGGGGCACATATATACAAGATTATCTCAGCACAGGAGATGTGGTATGATCAGACCATGTCTCTGTACTGTCAGACATCCATTACACAGTACATAGCAAGAGCACATATATATAAGATTATCTCAGCACAGGAGATGTGGTATGATGAGATCATGTCCTTGTACAGTCAGACACATCCATTACACAGTACATAGCAGGGGCACATATATACAAGATTATCTCAGCACAGGAGATGTGGTATGATCAGACCATGTCCCTGTACGGTCAGACATGGCCATTAGACAGTACATAGCAGGGACACATATAGAAGATTATCTCAGCACAGGAGATGTGGTGTGATCAGAGCAGGTTCCTGTATGGTCAGACACATTCATATTTAAGATTATCTCATAACAGGAACATTATTTTTAAACACATCCAATTGTGGAAATTAATATTCCAAGATCTATTGATTAAAATCAACTATAAAATAAACAGAGGGAAAACCTCTTTAAAATGTGTTTCTTTTATATTTCCTATCTTTGTTGTTTTCCCATCTTTTGAACCACATGGATGAAAGGATTTAAGATTCAATAATTAATACTGATATTTCCTGGAATATAAATGGTCTTAATTATAACTCTACATCTAAGAGGTTAAAATAAGAAGATTGTGCAGCATAGGGGCTGGTACGACTTGTACAAGAGGAGTTTGGCTCCTTGTAGATCAGTATCCTATGTAGAAAGCTCCAGAGAAGCACAAATGGTTCTGTGTTTTCTCCATCACAAGGGGCTGGAGGAATGACAGAAGACATTTACTGCTTATCTCTTCAGTACAGTAATGCGCACAGCTAACCATAGCAACTCACAGATTGTATAATCCCCATTAGGGGGCAAGAGCCTGAGAAATAACAACTCAGAAATACTTAGGATCTTATACATTAGGCATTACTGCCGAGAGAAAAATCTGAATTATTCTCCTTAGGTGCAACAAGAGGAACACAAGATGGTAACACATTAACATAACAGTATTAGGCTATGTTCTCATCATTTTAGTCACACATCACCGGCTCCGACAGGATTTACGTCTCAAGCCCTGACAAATGAGATTCCGGCATATCCACCAACAGAGTCCCTGACTTTAATGAAGCAGATGGAGACATTCAATGCTGAAAATGATGCAGAGAAATGCTGGAAGGTCTTAACCAGGTATAGGTTAGAACATTTGCCCAAAAATATGTGCTCACCTTTTATAGTTGTGAAGAGCCACAACTGATATATTAAATATACATGCATACATATACATACACATTTTTGTGAGGACAAGGACGTGAAGTGACAACAATTAAAATCATACAGGTACAGTAGGGCAGAAGACCCTGCCCAGGAGGCCTCACAGTCTATAGGGGATGGGTGGGGAGGAGACGGTGCGGCGGATTAGGTCTCAGTGTAGGTAGTATGCTTGAAGGAAGAGGTGGGTTTTCAGGTTTTTCTTGAAGGTTCCCAGAGTAGGGGAATGCCTGATGTGTTGGGGGAGAGAGTTCTAGACTATGGCGGATGCACGAGAGAAATCTTGTATGCGGTTGTGAGAAAAAGAGATGAGAGGGGAGTAGAGGAGGAGCTCGAGAGGAGTGCAGATTGCGTGAGGGTAGGTATCGGGAGACCATGTCAGAGATGTATGGAGGGGTCAGATTTTGTATGGCCTTGTATGTCATGGTTAGGGTTTTGAACCAGAACCTCTGGGGAGTGGGAAGCCAGTGAAGGGCTTGGCAGAAGGGGGAGAAAGAGGAGTAGCGGGGAGACAGGTGGATGAGTCGGCCAGCGGAATTGAGGATGGTTTGGAGAGGTGCGAGGAAGGTAGCGGGGAGGCCGGTGAGCACGAGGTTGCAGTAGTCGAGGCGGGAGATGATGAGAGCATGGACAAGTGTTTTAGCAGTGTCGTGGTCAAGGAAAGAGCAGATTCGGGAAATGTTTTTGAGCTGGAGTCGGCAGGTGGTGGCGAGGGCTTAGATGTTGAGCTTGAAGGAGAGGGAAGAGTCAAGGATTACCCTGAGGCATTTGGCGTGGGGGATGGGTGAGAGTGAGCAGTCGTTAACAGTGATGAATAGGTCGGGTAGGGGGGGGTGGAGGAGATAATGAACTCAGTCTTGTCTATGTTCAGTCAGGAAATGAGCAGAGAAGAAGAATGTGATGGCGGATAGGCATTGGGGAATTTTGGATAGCAGGGAGGCGATGTCAGGGCCGGACAGATAGAGCTCCGTGTCGTCGGCGTAGTGGAGGTAATTGAAGGCCGTGGAACTCAATGAGTTGGCCTAGGCCGAGGGTATAAATGGAGAAGAGTAGTGGTCCCAGGACCGAGCCTTGGGGAACTCCAACAGATAGGAATAGGATGAGGAGGAGGTGTGGGAGTGGGTGACGCTGAAAGTCCGGACAGTTAGGTAAGAGGAGATCCAGGAGAGGGCTAGGTCAGTGATGCCGAGAGATTCTAGAATTTGAAGTAGGAGGGAAGGTTCGACGGTGTCAAAGGCGGCAGAAAGGTCGAAAAGGAGGAAAACGGAGTATATCGCTTGCTCTTGGCAGTCAGCAGGTCGTTGGTGACTTTGGTAAGGGCTGTTTCGGTGGAGTGGAGGGGTCAGAAACCGGATTGTAGGTGGTCAAAAGAGGGAGCAGGAGGAGAGGTGGGAGGACAGTTCGGAATAGGTGTGTTGTTCAAGTAATTTTGAGGTGAAGGGGAGAAGAGATATGGGGAGAGAGTTGGAGACTGATGCTGGTCGAGGGAAGGTTTTTTGAGGATGGGTGTTTGAAGGATGAGGGGAAGACACCGGTAGTGAGTGATATGTTGAAGAGATGGGTTACGACAGGGATGAGGACTGTGGTGAGGTTATGGATAAGGTGGGAGGGGAATGGGTCGAGGGCGCAGGTGGTGAGGTGTGATCATGCTAGAAGAGAGGAGAGGTGATCTTTCATGGTGGAGAAACTTCCTTTGGACAAGGGGGGCTGGGCGATAGAGGGAGAGGGCAGAGGGGACGGTGGATCGAAGCTTTCTCTGATATTGTCGATCTTCTGTTTGAAAAAGGTGGCGAAGTCGGAGATGAAAAAGATGGAGGAGAATCATGGGGGGGGGGGCGGTAGACGACAGCCAGTTTGAGGTTGCAGGGTGAGAAGATGCGGACGGAGTGCGCCTCAAAGGAAGGGGGGGGGCGAAGCAGAGGGGTGGTGGTGTAATTGGGGTGAAGGAGCAGATGTTAAGACAGGACTAGGCCGACACCTCCGCCACGGTTGTTGCTGGGGCGTGTGGGAAAGAGTGAGTCTGCCATAGGAGAGGGCAGCGGGGGAGGCTGTGTCGGAGGGGGTGAGCCATGTTTCGGTGATGCGAAGGAAAGAGTGTATGTTGGAGATGAAGAGTTCATGGATGAATGAGAGTTTATTGCATACCGAGCGGGCGTTCCAGAGTGCACCAGATAGGGGGAGGAGGGGGGGTGGCTGTGGGAATGGGTGTAAGGTTGAGGGGTTTGCGGGTGTTTGTAATGGGGAGTGGGTATGGGGTAGAAGTAACTGTGGGGATGTGATGGTGGGGGTGGTGGGGGGAACAGGGTTAGGGGAAATGTCGCCAGCCAGTAGGAGGAGCAGGGAGAGGGTTACAAGGTGGGGGCAGGAGTGTTTACGTAGCGGGCAAGCACCAAGTCAGGGCGATGGCCAGCACGTGGGGATGAGATGGGCAGATGGAAGAGGTGCAGCGGGGAGGGTGTGCAGTGATGACAGAGCACCAGGACAAACAGTAACATAGCTCGTAGGGATGAGGTGAAGCAGGGGTATGAGATGCAGTTGGGGATCATGCGTAGTGGAGAGTGGGGGGGGCGGGGTCAGCTGCAGCAGGGAGGAGCAACAACCTCTGCAGCCGGGGAATGAGATGGGGGGCTGGGGTCAGGAGTGACAGGGGACAGGTGCAGTAGGAAGGATGTGCAAAGCAGATGAAGTCCAATCAAGTCTGGGCAAATGCAAAGAACGTAGGGATGGGGTGCACCCGGCGATTCGGTGGTGCCAGTGGACGGATGCTGCGGGGGTTATGCAGTGCGGAGGAAGTCTTACAAAGTCAAAACAGATGCACAGTACTTGGTGATGAGATGCAGCCAGGGTTCAGATGCAGATGGAGTCATACAGAGTCAAGATGAATGCACAGCACACTGGTATGAGGTGAAGCAGGGTTCAGGAGCAGCAGGAGATGTGCAATATGAATGAAGACATACCCAGTCCAGACAGCACACAGGGCTGGGGCTGAGATGTAGCCGGAGGGTCGGGTGCAGCCAGGGGTCAGATGAGGAGGGAGGATGTGCAGTAGTGGAGGGTTGTGCAGGGAGCAGGCTGATGGTGGGTGTTGGCAAGGCCGGCGATGGCGCGTGGCATGTCCGCCGGCCTGATTTGCTTGAAGTCTCTAGGTCATGCAGCAGGGTGGTGGCAGGTCGCTGGGGGATGACTTGGCTTGTGGAACTTGGCCGCAGGATGGTCCTGGAGTGTAGCTTGGGCTATGCTATTTGGAGGCAAATTTGGCCAGAGCTACATGGCTCCACTAGTGAGAGTCTGGTAGCGAAATCACCGTCTGTTCATAAGTCGCTGGTCCACTTTTGGGCGGTGGGGACTTGGTGTCTTGGTCTCGCGGGAACCGATGTTGCAAGAGTGGGGGTACAGGCCGCAAACTAGGAGGCGGCGCCTTAGATGTGGTGGCCTCCTCCCCTGCAACCGCATGGCACGGCAACAGGAGTGTGCGGGGGCCACCGCGGGCACCAGAGTCGCCAGGGGGTCACCCGCTACCCCGCCGTTTAAACTGAGGGGGTGAGGGCGGGGCCTCGGCTTCGGGCCCTCCCTTAGATGTGGTGGCCTCCTCCCCTGCCACTGCAGGGCACGGCGACAGGAGTGTGCAGATATACCAAAAAGGCTTGATGCAGTAACTGCAGTGAAAGGTAGTCATACAAAATACTGACTCAGGAACTGGATACAAATGAGCATCACAATTTTCAGATTTATATTTTTAAAATCATTTAGAAAAGCATTTACGTATATACTCGTGCATAAGCCGACCCGTGTATAAGCCAACCCCCTACTTTTGCCCCAAAAACTGGGGAAAACTTATTGACTCGCGTATAAGCCGAGGGTGGACTCCAGCACAGGTATACAACCCCAGCAGTGAGGTATACAGCCCCCAGCAGTGTGGTATACAGGCCCCAGTAGTATGGTATACAGCCACCAGGACAGGTATACAGCAGGCCCCCAGGGGTATATACAGCAGGCCCCCAGGGGTATATACAGCAGGCCCCCAGGGGTATATACAGCAGGCCCCCAGGGGTATATACAGCAGGCCCCCAGGGGAATACAGCAGGCCCCAGTGGCACTCGTTCCCCCATCATGTGAAGAGCCCCCCACACTTTGCAGAGCCCCCCCGCTGCATTATCTTACCATCCAAGGTCTTCTTCACCGCGGGTCCTGCAGTCCATCCTCGCGCGCTGTGTTCCCGGTCTCATGTGACCCGGCGGTCGCAGTGGAATGACGTCATCGCGCTGGGTCACGTGAGACCGGAACACAGCGCGCGATGATGACTGCAGGACCCGCGGTGAAGACGACCCTGGATGGTAAGATAATGCAGCGGGGGGGGAAGGGGGGCTCTGCAAAGTGTGGGGGGCTCTTCACATGATGGGGGGGGGCTAGTGCCACTGGGGGGCTGCCTGTATACACTGGGGGGCTGTATGCACGGCTCCCCCTGCCGCTGTGATGGGCGGGGGAAGCGTGCATATCTAATGAGCGGCCCCACGTGACGGGCCGCTCAGTCAGCAGCCTCGCCCCGCCTCCTCCAGCCTCCCCACCATAGGATTACCATATTGACCCGTGTATAAGCCGAGGGGGTGACTTTTCAGCCCAATTTTTGGGCTGAAAAACTCAGCTTATACACGGGTATATACGGTATCATTTCCTTTATATTTTATAAATACTTGCCACCCTGTGTTGGTATTTCATAGAAAATGCCAATAAAATACATTTAAATTTGTGGGTATAGTGTGAAACAAAGGCAGAAAAGTTCATGGGGTGTTAATATTCTTTCAAGGCACTGCATATTTACCATGCCCATACAATCATACAATAACAGGTTTGTGTCATACAACTCGACATTTTTAGCATAAAATTCTGCTAGTTTCCCAGCTGACTTTTATATTAGAAGTAGAATGCTCACATTTGCTTTCAGATGGATTTCGCTTGCTCTTATCTGTATACATTGCCATATATATGAATTATACTTTTCTATTATTATTTATTATTATAGATAATCTAATATATAAAAGCCAAAGGCACCTCCGTCACTTTGTCTGCTGACGTCACCGAAGCTTTACACCCGTTGAGGGTGAAGCAAGATGGTGGCCGTAAGCGGGGACACACACACACACACCACACACACACACACACACACACACACACCTATACTTACCACCGGCCCTGCATCCGCCGCCTGCATCCTCGGTCGACATGTCGCCGCCCCGAACTACTGGATCCAATATGGCGTCCGGGAAGTCTCGCGAGACTTCCCGGACGCCATATTGGATCCAGTCTTTCGGGGGCGGCGACATGTTCACTGAGGATCCAGGCGGCAGGGAAGACGCAGGGCCGGTGGTAAGTATAGCGGAGTGTGTGTGTATGTGTGTGTGTGTGTGTGTGTGTTTTGTGTGTATATGTGTGTGTGTATGTATATGTGTGTGTGTGTATGTTTGTGTGTGTGTGCGCGCTCACCACTCTGCCCACGGCACTGCTCTCACCACTCTGCCCACGGCACCGCGCAGACCGCGCTCACCACAGAGCCACCGCGCTCACCACAGAGCCACCGCGCAGACGCGCAGTGCTAACCACTGAGCCACCGCGCAGTGCTAACCACTGAGCCACCGCGCAGTGCTAACCACTGAGCCACCGCGCAGTGCTAACCACTGAGCCACCGCGCAGTGCTAACCACTGAGCCACCGCGCAGTGCTAACCACTGAGCCACCGCGCAGTGCTAACCATGAGCCACCGCGCAGTGCTAACCACTGAGCCACCGCGCAGTGCTAACCACTGAGCCACCGCGCAGTGTAACCACTGAGCCATCCGCGCAGTGCTAACCAACTGAGCCACCACTCAGTGCTAACCACTGAGCACCGCCCAGTGCTAACCACTGAGCACCACGC